>MKYO02029312.1:102753-206356 GCA_002013955.2 Citrus medica
GGAATCCGGTAAGCCGTTTTCGTTCTGGTGCTTACTGCCCGAATTCGGCCTGCCGTTTATCAGTATCCGGTAAGCCGCTTGCTACAGTAACTGCTACAGTAAAACATTTCCCGAAATTTACAGTTTGACCCCAACACTTTATAAAATTGTACTACGGCCCAAAACGTTATGAAACTTTGCAAATATGTCCAATTTCAGAATTTTTAAGTAATGCTTCGTTAATCCCAAAACTTTCTGAAATTATGACTTTGCCCAAACTTTGTGAAATTATATAATGACCCCAAAAACATTTAAATAATTTCAAATAAGTCCAAATTCGAAAACTTTAAAAACATTATCAAAGCTTTTAAAATACATGTGGTTTGTTATCATCAAAATCAATATTTATAGCCATATAGGCTAACAATATGCGTCGTCCTCGTCCAAACATCGGAGGAACGGTAAAGTGTATCCTCGTCGATATAACACCCCATCAATGATTGTGTACCTCGACGCTTGAGCTCTGATCTTCCGAGCTCGTAACTTATCTTGTGGTAATACCCCATCTCTAATGTATGAGATTATCGGGTCTATCCACGAGCATTTCTGTTCTATCCGTAGCACCTCCAGATTCTCCTCGATACTAGGGCTGGACTTCACCTCTAAAAGGACCGACTTAGGCATTTTTGGATCTGCTACAGCTGCCATTCTAGCCAAGATGTCCGCTCGACAATTCTCCTCCCTTAGGATTTGCATCACCTCCACTGCTTCAAACTTCCCAATTATCTGCTTGACTTTCTTTAGGTACTGCTCCATCTTCCCATCTCTCGGCTGAAATCTTTCACTGATATGATTAGCAACCAGTTGGGAATCGGTTCGGATTTTCACCCTATCCGCTGTCACTACCTTAGTAAATTCTAAGCCCGCTATTAGAGCTTCGTATTCTGCCTGGTTGTTTGTAGCCGTGAACTCCAATCTTACCGCATAAGAGATCTCTTCCACTTCTGGGCCTTCCAAAACAATCCCTGCTTCAGACCTCTGCTCCCCTGAGGATCCATCCACAGACACCTGCCAGACCCGATCCTCATTGTTGACTGTAGTAGCACCCAGCTGGTCGAAACCTTCTTCGGGCTATGTGAATTCTACCATGAAGTCTGCCATTGCCTGGGCTTTTATTGCCACTCGGGGTTTATAACTTATATTGAACTCACTCAGAAGCATCCAACTTGTGTAGAGTCTGCCACAACGGTTGGTTTGTTATTACTGAGAAATGGAATGCTTGAAAGTATGGTCTCAGCTTTCGAGCAGCAACCATAAGAGCAAGTGCCCATTTCTCCAACAATGGGTATTTGGTATCAGCATCGAGTAGCGCCTTACTTGTGTAATATATCGGATAGTGAACCCCATCTTCCTCTCTCACTGGAACCGAGCTCGTAGCATGATCCAATACCGCCATATATAGGAACACGTCCCCTTCTCGCGGCGTGGAATATAAAGGTGCTCACTGTAGATATTGTTTCAAGTTCTAGAAGGCTTCTTCACATTCGGGGGTCCATTCTGTTTTCCTTCATCTCCTTATCACTTGAAAAAAGGCTTGGCACTTATCTGTCGCCTTGGATATGAATCGACTCAGTGCTGCCAACTTACTCGTAAGGTTCTGTATCTCCTACAGGTTACGAGGGGACCTCATCTACACGATTGCCTGGATCTTCTTAGGATTCACCTCAATCCCCTGATGACTCACTATGAATCCCGAAAATTTTTCCGACTCGACCCCAAAGGCACACTTTTCCGAGTTGAGCTTCATTTTATACTTCATAAAAAGCTCAAATGTCTCCTCGAGATGCATGACATGTTCATTCGGACCCTTCGATTTGGTTATCATGTCGTCCACGTAAACCTTCATCGTCCTCCCAATCAACGGCTTAAAGATTTTATTCACCAACCTCTAGTATGTGGCACCCACATTTTTTAGCCTAAATGACATTACTCTGTAACATAACAAACCCTGATTAGTGATAAATGTCATGCTCTCCTCATCTTGTTCGTACATTAGGATTTGATTATATCTCGAAAATGCATCCATGAAGCTGTTGAATCAACCAGTTGGTCAATCTTTGGCAAGGGAAAACTATCTTTCGGGCACGCCTTGTTGAGGTCGGTGAAATCAACGCACATCCTCCATTTCCCATTAGCTTTCTTTACGAGAACAACATTCGATATCCATTCGGGTAGTTGACTTCCCGAATGAACCCTGCCTTCAAGAGCTTTTCTATTTCACCATTTATTGCTTCGTACCTCTCCTGATTAAAGCATCTTTTTTTTGCCTTACCGGCCGAGCACCCTTTCTTATTGCCAACCTATGACAAGCCACCTCAGGGTCGATTCCCGACATATCTTCATGTGTCCAAGCAAACACATCTGCGTGAGCCCTCAGACCATGCACCAGCTCCTGCTTCTGCTCTTCTTTAAGCCTTGACCTGATTTAGATTGTTTTTCCCGAGTCACCTTGTTCCAAATTTACCGTTTCGAGCTCCTCAACCAGTTCCTGTCTGCCATGCTTTACTTTCACTCGAGTATCAAACGATATGACCTGCATTGCTTCCCTTGCTGCTGTGGAGTAACAATTTCGGGCAATTATTTGGTCTCTTTATTCCACCCCCACTACTCCATTTACCCAGTACTTGAGAGCTAAGTAATGGTTGGAGAGCATTGCTTTACTCATCCTCAGGAAGGGGCAGCCCAAAATCATCTGGTAAGGACTCTCTTCATCGACAACCACAAAATCTAGGATCATAGTCTTTTCTGTCGGGGAGCTGCCAATTGTAATGGGCAGCTCGACTACTCCTAAAAGGACCAGCTTTTCTCCACCAAACCCCTTCAAGGAGGTATTAGTATACTATAACCTCAAGTCTGTTATTCTCATCTCCTCCAGAGTTGACTTGAACAGGACATCGACCGAACTTCCCGTATTTACCAAGATCCGGTCAAATCTCTTAGTGGTTGCGGTGGCCTTAATGACTAAGGTGTCCTCATGTGGATATAGAATTCCCTCTTCATCCTTATCCGTCCACATGATCGGCACTTGCCTGATTCTTGCTCGCTTGGCTGCTGGGGTGTTAAAGAACACTTTTTTTGCTAGCGTAGTTCTTCTTCGATCTGTTGGAGTCTCCCACCAACATTGGGCCCCCCGCGATTACCCTTACCATCGACTGCTCGCGGCTCATGTTTCTATTACTCTGCTCCTCTTCATATGACGAACTCACGATCGGGATAGCCCCATTTACAAACTTGTCCAGCTAACGATTTCTTACCAAATCTTTAACCTGAGTCTTGAGATCCCTGCATTCGGTCGTGGTATGACCGTGGGTGCCATGGGACTGGCAATACCGCCCCTTATCTCTCATGTTGGGCAGCTTTGTTATTGGGGTAGGGGGTACAATAATCCCCGGTCCTTTATGGCCTCATACACCTCGTTCAAGGGCACCTTTAAGGAAGTATACCACCCATAGCTTTGGCTCTGATCGATCATGTACACCGCCTTTTCTCTGTAGGTGCCATTCTGAGCTGGATGGGGCATCGGTGCCTCTGGTCTGCTTCATCTACCATCGTGTAGGTGTGGATAAGGATGATTATATGTCTGGTCATGCCTTCTCCAGGAATCTCTAGTTGGTGAACGAAGAGGTTGCATTCTGCTACGTTGATATTGGGGTGGCCTTTAATAGGCTGGTAAGAGGCGACCCGGCCTCCTGTACCACTGCATGAGGCATGGTGGTCCTTTCTCTTAATCGGCCCATTTCCTGGTATGGCTCTCTTCTTTTTCCTTCTCAACCCTTCTAATTGGTCTGTCTTAATCATTGCTGTCTTTTCTTCCTCAATCTCTATGTCTCTCTTGGTCTGCTCGTAAGTGGCAGAATATGTCTGAATGGTTGGACTCCTCAAATTGTACCATAGCCGTCATATCTTTACCCATTCTTTCTGTCCCTTTAAAGTTTGGGGATGGTTGAAGGCCCCCAAATCGAGGACAGCGCGGTGGAGCCTTTTGATGAACTCCCGATGGGTTTCATCATCTCATTTCTTCATGTGCATTAGCTCCATCATATCATCTTCAGGTGTCATTGCCCCCCGAAACTGCTCTGTAAATTCCTGGCACATCTGCTCGAATGACTTAATGCTCCCTCAAGAGAGCTTCCGGTACCACTCACGTGCTCGTCCTTTTAGCGACAGAGGGAACACCCTGTACCTTTGAGCCTGAGATAATCCATGCACCCTAGTTATATCGTTGAAGTGCTCTATGTGCACTATTGGATCAGTTCGCCCTGAGTATTTGAGGTCTAGGAAGTGAAAATCCCTCGGGATGACTGTACTCATGATTTCTGCCGAGAGGGGCGATTCACCGTCCGGCATTATCCTCTAACCAGGTGCTCTGCTCCATCCTTGCATGTCATCTATTATCTGCGCTAGTCTGCGCACTTCTTCCTCAGGCTGTATGGCTCGACCAGGGTCACGTGCTGCAACCTGGTCTCGTTCTTGCTCGACATCATGCAAGTGTTGCTGGAGTTCTCTTTCCTTTGCATTCACAACTCCGTCATCATTGTCAAAGACCTGCCTCTTCGGATAATGATCTCCTCCCCCATGACTTTCTCCTTGTAGAGATCGGTTACCCACTTCACCACTAAATCCCCTGGTAGTCTTACCTCTCATCATGTCATTGTTGTTTCTTCTGTCAACATGCTCTGGTGTTATTCCACCACTTCTCATCCCCTCCTCTTGAATTCCCCTTCGCTCATTTCTCATCTCATGTAAGATGGTTGTAAGAGTCTCCATCTGTTTCTCCATTTGTTCCATCTAGTCATACATTGCTTTTTCTCGTGCATCATTGGTTATCTCTCTCAGTGTCACAGACTCATTAAGCCTCAAATCACCCCCTTGGGCACTACCCCACCAACGTCCATTGTCTCCTCACTCTTTTTCTTCTCCTCTCAATTAACGAAAGCTTTTTATTCAGTTCCCCATAGACGGTGTCAAAATGTTGATGCGAGATTCTGGTATCTGCTCGTTCACGATCAGGATCTTTCCTTAACTCTCGAATTCACGACCAACTGTAGATTCTCCTCATAACCCTTCTAACCGAGTAGAACAATGCCTCGTATGACTTCTACTTTAGTAGACACATGCGCACACAGAAACTTGTCAGAGCACGCCAAGAGATTTCCTGGCGTAAATCCTCCGACGCTCAAGTCAGAAATGTTGGTTTACTTTTATGGAAAACTCAACCACTAATCTCATGGATGTTCTTTAATCTCTTAGACAATAAAAAATGCCTCTGAGTTTTTCTTTCTTTTCTCAATAAAGATGCTTTTCCTTAAGTTCTAATGTGAAAATGTCTAACTTGTTTACCTTCGTCGATTACTTTTTTATAGCCTTCCTACGAATCCCCCCCCCCCCGCGACCCACGTCCATCACTTCCCTCAGTTCGTAAGTGGGTGCTTGACTATCGTAGTTGTGGCTGAGTGGGCTGAGTGCCTAGATTCTCGAATAGGAGTGCACGTCTCGTTAACCGTTATGGACTGGGTCTGTCAGCTCCGATCTTCAACAGGAATGGCGCTCGGCTCCTAACAGAAGGCCAATTGCTATAACAACAATTTTGAAGAGATAAGTAGAGTAGCCAAAAATGGTTTGTCTCAACTTGACTACCTTCCTATCTAAAATCAATAAAATAACTGGTAGAAGAACCACTAAAACGGCACCTCAACTGATGCGTGGGATATGAATGCCTCATTTGGATGCCAGGTGAATGATTATGGACATGAAAAACACAGCAGACAGCATATTCTAGTGCCTTATTCTTACAAACATAATTTGAAGGCATTACGAATTTTATTGAAGATCCATCATTCTGATACATGAACCACTCTGAAATTTCACTTCCTGGGACAACTATATCAAACTTTTGTTTTGGATTTGACATTACCTACAACTGAAAAAAAAAATGGGGAAAAAATGCCAATAACAGTGCATTATTTTTATCCATAATGTTTGGCACAAATGAGAAAGGGAGTGAGAAATTGACCTCAAGATACTCTTTTACATTGAAAATGCCAAACCATTGCTACCAAGCAATCTCAACTCGTCCATACAATTAATTGAAATGTATTTCGAGTTGCATAATTTTAATGCACCTGATAATGTTTCCAATGAAGCACAACCATTTACTCTTACTTCCTCTATGCTGGGTGGAAGTTGTGGCACAGATTGAAGTCTTTTGCAGTCTTCCAACTCTAGTTTTTCAAGATTAAAGAGACGATTAATGCTTGCTGGCAGCGTAATAAAATTGCTTTTACTCAGATACAACTCTTTTAATGAGCATAAGTTGCCAATATCATTTGGGATTGCTCCTTCCCCTAGATTACAGTCATTGAGATCCAATTTCCTTAAAGAGCACAAACCTGATAGAGAAGGAAATCTCAAAGCCATGGGATCTGAACACCTTTGCATCAAACTGATTAGGAAGGGCAGATATCACGATGATGATAGTGGTGGTCCTTTGTATCCGCTTAAATCTAGCACTTCCAAGCTTTCTACTTTCCCCAAGTTCTCTGGCATACTTTTAAGTTTGGAGCAGCCAGAGAGATACAAATTTCTAAGAGACTGCAGACCATCTATGGTACTTGGAAGAGTCTCGATGTTTTTACGTTCTCTCAAATTCAACAAAACAAGGCCAGTAAGATGTTCAATTGACACAGGCAATCCTCTTATGACTGTTCCTTCCAAATCAAGCTCCAACAGATGCCCCATACTTGTCATGATCTCTGGGAACTCTGAAAATTGAAAAGACCATAAAGATTCAAAGTTGGATGATATTTTAGAGCGCTTATGTTTTGGTAGTTCTTTAATATCAGTTCAATCCAAAAGAAGTTTTGACAGACACTTCCGACTCCCCACAATCTCAGGAAAGTTCTTCAATTTCAGGTAATTAGAAAGTACAAGTATTTTTAGAGATTCCATACAAATCTTGCCTGGAAGAGTTGTGAGACTTTTACAATCTTTTAGATTCAATAAAATAATCTTCTTGTGAAGTAGCAATGTTGGGTGAATTTCACGCAATCTTGTACATCCTCCAAGATTCAGCTCCTCTTAATTTGGCATGCCTGAGAAGTCTGGTGTTCTGATCAAATTTTTCGAATTGCTAAGTCTCATGAATTTCAACTTGCTTAAATGATGTTCAAAAACAGAGATTTCAACAACTTTCAAGGGATGAATGATAACAATATAAACAATTATTCACAGAAATGAAAATTAAAAGAATCCCACCTTGATTCCACACCACATTTTTTCGATGCAACCATAACGCATGTTAAGTTCAACAATTTTATCAGGCAGAAAATTTGATGGCAATGATCTGAAGGATATCCATGCCATTCAAGTAACCGTAACTCATTAGAGAGATATTCAAGGCCTTCATGAAGTTGCAAATTATGGATCAAAAGCATTCTTAGGTTAATGATCTTTGAAAATGAATTGGAACTTACGCTGAATGCACTTCTGCTTCTTCGGTAAAGTTTTCAAGCTTCATCACTTCAACTGTTTTAGTTCCCTGAAAGTTACAAGTAAAGAATAAGTGAAAAAAATGAATGTAAAGGGGTTAAAAAAAGTACACGTTTTTGACTTAGTTTTTGACTTTGTTTCTTGTCAACATGTGATGTATATCTACTTCCTTCCACAATCTACTGCATTTCCCAGGATCTTCAGGGGATTGTCTTTTAACAATTTGTTGACCCATTTCTTGCAACAAATCATGCATCCAAAATCTATTTTCAGTTGAAATTTCTATGAGAGATTTATCAATAAGAACCATTATTCCAATAATTGGGTCAAAATCACAGTAATCAAGAATTTTTGTTACATAATCTCTATTCTCTCCTCGATAAAAACATGCTATATCAAGGAATATTTTCTTCTCTGTTTCTCGAAGCCCGTCAAAACTTATTTAAGTATGTCCAAAATTTCATTTTCCGATTCCCTTTTCAGTCTCTCTAGTGCACTTTCCCATTCTTTTGTAGTTTTACCATACAGAAAAGATCCCAAAACTTTGAGAGCCAATGGAAGACCACCTGAATACTTTGCAACCCATTTAGACAGCTGCTCATATCTTGTACTAGGCTGGTGGCTTTTAAAGGCTTTTTTACAAAAAGAGTTGAAGAGCTTTATCGTCATGTAATTCTCTGAGCTTGTATATTTCATCTACTCCATGCGTCATCAACAAATGCTTATCTCTGGACGTTATCACAATCTTGCTGCTAGGACCAAACCATTCAAGCTTTCCAGCTAGACATTTTAGTTGCTTTATATCAACTACATCATCAATAATTAAAAGAACTTTTTTGCGCTACAGCCTCCTATAATGTTGATACCATCATAAACATTCCATATGCCATCATTTGGAAGCTTTAGTAATTGGGAAATAAGTTGCTTTTGTAAAGAGGTCAGACCGCCTTCTTTTGAAATTTCTCTAACATTGGCAAGAAAACTACTTCCTTCAAACTTCTAAGAGGTCAAGTCATAAACAACTCTTGCAAGAGTTGGCTTACCTCCACCTCCTATACCGCATATTCCTATCATACAAACACCATTACACTCTTTGTCCATGAGAAGCCTCAGATTCTTCAAGTGTGAATCTATTCCTACTAGATGCTTAAGGATCCCTGATTTTATAGGACTTTGGTTTGATATCACCTTAACAACCTCCAAAATAAATTCAAACTCATTCCTGCAGATTGAAAAAGATCAAGAAAAGATTGAGGTCATTGAATTGAAGTGCGTGTAGACATAGTTTCAAATCGAATAATTGAATAGGAAATTATAAATCTTTGACAATAAGAAAGATCACCTATCGTTCAATTCCCAGCCTGATATATTAGCCACTTCTCTCAAAGCATCTCTCCACTTTTGTACCTTTTCTATATTCTCACTAAAAACTTCTTCATATTGAGCAAATGCTTCTTGAAAAGTTTCTATCTGTTTCCTTACAACAACTAGTTCTACATCATAGAAAATTGGATAAACCTTTTGTTGATTATTAGTGTTTTTGCGCTCAAGAATATAAATAAGTTCGTCCAAGCACCAAGTCGAAAAAGCATAGCTTCTGGACAAAACAACAATTGAAATTTGGATTCTTCAATTGCTTTAAAGAGTCCGGATGAATGGATTCTCCTCTCTTAAGTTATTTGTCATCCCTGAATACAATGATTCCCTTTTCATCCAAGGCAGAATACAAATGGTCTGTAAAATTTTTGCGGGTGTCTTCTCCTCTGAAGCTTAAGAAGACATCATATTTCCAATGAGAGAGAGGATAAGGGAAATAAGAAGAAACTCCCTAGATGCTCATGATGCAAGAAATTAATGCCACAGCAGCCTCACTCTGAGTTCCTAAAAGTTTAATTTAGAATTAGATGTTATATCAATGCTGTGAGAAATCGGTAAACGCAAAGAGTCATATAAACATAACATTAAAGTGCCGAAGTAGTCTATTTGAGGGAAAAATAGGAAAGGCAGTAAAGTGCCACGTGTCGACAAACGAAATGACTCCAGCACAATCTGAGGTATCCCATATAATCCGAGGTACCCGGCATGATTTAAGCTATCCTAGACAAATAGAGGTACCCACCATGATACGAGATATCCCACACAAATAGAGGTACCACACACAATTAGGAGGTACCCCACATAAATTGAGGTACCCAGCAGATCATATGTAACAGAATCCTCCGAAAATATCCGCCATAATAAACTTCTCCACCTCTTAAAAGATATTATTCGATTTTGTCAGAATTAGAAATTAAGAACGTCGTACCAAAAGGGGGGGACAGCCGCCTACTACCTCTGCCAAAAGTGAATGACATTGTCCTAAGGACTATGGTCCTCAGCCGCCTACCCGACAGCAACTGCAGAAGTACCATGAACTACTCTCCAGCGTGCGCCACGTCTCCAAAGGATGAGATATGCTGTGAACATGCACGTAACGGCCCAAAAATCATAACAAGGTAAAGGATGTTAGCCACAAAGGGTACGCCACGTGACAGCTGAGGTACTTCATATATAAAGGTGCCTAGGTTTCATTCTCCATGATGTTCTCACTCACCATTAACACTTACACTCCAAAAAATAGGTTTTCTTCAACCTTAAATTCTAATTTACAGAGGGCTAGCTAACTCTTTTTGCCATAAATGCTTAAGTTTGCTAACTTGAGCGTTAGAGTGTGAACACCGGGGTACTGATGCAGCGGAAGTTTAATGTTCAAAATATTCCGTTGATTCTAGAGAATACCGAAATAAAAGAACAATTATTCACGTTGATTCAAAAGAATACCGCGAATTTAGAGATTAAGACTCGTTGATTCCACAGAATACCGAAAATTAACTGTTCAAATACTCACAGAGAGATTTGAAAATTGAAATATTATTAAACTCAAAATTCTTGCTTGTAAAAGCTACAAATCACACTTATTTATTCTAAGGAAGACTTATCTTAATATGATTAGAAAACCTATTTTAATAAGACTTATACCTAAATTAGGAATATTACCCAAATAAGCAATTCCTAAACAATAATACTCTAAATAAGAAATCAAAATTAAACTAGAATACAAATTAATTAAAATATTCCTAAATATTATACATTTAACTCTAATTAGGATTTCTTCAATTTCTTGCTCTGCAACAGGTACCCCGGCTTCACCTCTAATCTCTATTTCACTGTTTTGCAGGCGTGAAACTCATTTTGAAGGATATCTCTCTTGGTTTTGACATTTCACCATTGTTACCACTCCCTCTCCCCTTCTCACCTCCCCTGAATTTCAGATACACCACACCGCACACAACAAACTAGTAAAGTACCCCGTCTCCCCCAAAAATACAAATTCATTGTTCTAAATTAGTTTGGCTTTTCTTACCCCCAAAATCCATCAAAAACATAGTCCAAAACCTGCACCGCCAACCTTTGTATCGATGAAACACAAACTACCAGCAGAGTTGCAACCAGTCTCTATGCCTTGGCAACAAGAGAACGAAATTTCCTCTCGAATTGATTTTTGAAATTATATGAAAAATTTATTACAAAAATATGTCAGTCAAAAAAATCTATTACATATTTATGTCATACAAGACATACATGTAAAAGTTCAAAGAATAAGCTGAAATACAAGAAACTTGCAAGTATTTAACCACTGATAGATGAATTTGTACATTGTTTGAATGAAATCAATGAGAAGATTTTATATGTTCTAATTAATTTTTGTTCTTTTAGTCCTTTGTTTGCCAACAAAAGGTTTATTTAAGTACCTGAGAATTAGTTAGTAATAAAATGTTATACCTATACCAAAATAAAAATTTATTTAAAAAAGATTCATAAAAATACTGCATTAAACACAAATTTCGATATGGAACTGGAACCAAACAAAGCTAAACTAAGAAGCGGAAACCCACACTAGCTACCAGCAAGCTGCAACAAGTTTGAGCCTTGCAAACAAGAGATCAAGATTTCCTCTCAAATCGAATTATGTGAAACATTAATTACACAAATACGAGAGACATGTAAATATAAAACTGTTAGAAAACTTACTGCTTGGAGCTTGTTGGAACCACTACTGAAAGATGATGAATTTTAAGAGGAATTACAAATTAAGTCTGTTTTAATGAAATCAATGCGTTCTAATTAATAATTTCATCTTCTCTTTTGCTTGCCAACTGCAAGTCGAGCCAAGCATGCCTTTAATAATAATAATAACTAGTACTTTATTTAATGTGTTTTAAATATAATTGCTTTTTACGAAGAAGATGAAGCGAATTTCTTTGAAAACTTCAACCAAAAGTATTTTAAGACTTTGTAATTAATATAGCGCAATAAAGGTTAAATTATAGGCTTTAGAAGTTAGCGTTTCTCATTAAATTATTTAAAGGCTCTAGAAGTCAACATTTCCCTTTGACGTGGAATGAGAAGGAAATTTTCATTTCTCTACTAAAAAAATTAAGGGAAAAGGTCACCTAGACCTCCATAATGATACTTAAATGATCGCATAAATCTCTTTAATTTTAGAAGTGGATATACAAAACCATTCTTTTATTATTATACCCTTTGATTATAGTCAAAATTTTTACAGTAAATTCAAATACAATACTTAGACAAAAATAATAAATAAAATAGCACATCAATATAAATAAAGTATTGAAATAGATATAATTAATAAAATAACATATAAATGTCATACAAATTATTTTAAATATTAAGTTATTACCAACGTATCTTGACAGATTTTATTAATACTTAAATCCATTAACCAAAACTTAATTTTTAAAATTTATGCTAATATCAACATTACATAAAAAGTAATAAAAAATAATATAAATAAATATATGATACAGATTTTATAAATGTTTTAATGTTAAATACAATTATTTTAATATTATTAATTTGTGGAATATATTTTATTAGCATTAAGACATATATGACATATTAATAATATTAAATTAATTATTTTATTCAATATAATTTATAATATTTTGTATGTTAGATTATTTCAATAATATATTTTGGGTTGTTATAATCAAAGAGTATAATAGTTAAAAAAATAAGGGCCTGTGTGACCATTTCTCAAACTAAATAGATCTTCATGGCCATTTAAGTAAAAACTGAGGGTAAAGATGAGTTTTCCCTAGAAAACAATAAAATAACACAAAAGTAAACTCTTATTTCTTAATAGCAATAATCTTAAAAGTCTCCTTGAAGTTATCAAAATGGCTACGCTTATGTATAAGAAATAAGATAGTCTCCAACACAAACAAAAGTAATCATCAACAATGGAATTATCCATTCTGATTATAATATTTGTTCACTTTTTGTAGAAGTCGAGCTCTTTTTTTTTTTTTGTTGCCTTATTAGGAGGTGAACTTTTGTTGGGTTTTGATGGGGTTTCTATGTTTTGAGCACATAAGCCTTAAAAATGATGTTTGCTATGAGGACCCCAGCACTATTTAATATTGTGATGGGCAGTTGTTGTTTAAAAAATGTTGCATTTAAGTATTTGGTAAAACTTGATGTTATGATTTGAAAGTTAATATGAATTGATCTCGTTTGTTTAATGTAAAACCTATAGTAATTTTATTATTTTTATCAAAATTATTATTTTCAAAATCAAATTTACCCGACACTATCATTTATTCATGTGTTCCTTCATTCTGAAAATTGCTGACAAGTTGTTTGTTGCAATAACCAATTGACAATAAAATACAGGGGTTCGGTTACTTGGATATATATAACACTATTCATATATAAATAAAGGGGGTAACTAATTTGCTTCAGGGTTTGGCACCCCAATCCTTTGTCTTAATAGTGAATGAGCCTTTAGATATCATCTCACGGCTGCAGAAGCAGAAGTGACACAAGTTGGTGGAGGCGTGCAACTCTGGGTTGGGCTAAGATCGAAATGAAATTTTCGAAAAAAGTGTTGAAAATATTTGGAAGAGGTCACCAATGCATCGCGAAAGTAATTGGCACTTGGTAGGAAAAAAGGGAAAAATTCCCCTTTAACCCTGAGGATTGAAATAATATTTAATTTTAATTTCATCCTTGGAGTTTAAATAATAGGCCATGTCATTCCCAATTTTGAACAATAATAGTAAAACTCATAATGCTTAATATTATGATTATGATGATGACGATGTCGATGATGATGATGATAATTTGCCTAATAATAATAATAATAATAATAGTAAACCATCAACCAAGAAATGAAGGCTAAGTTAAAAGAGGAAAAAAGAAAGAGAAAAATGTCTTCAACACTCTATTTTAACTATTTTCTTTGACAGTCCCTACTATTTGTTGTAAGTGATAGAAACTATGAGTTTTATAGTTTGTGATAGAATAAGCCCCAAACAAATTGTACTAATTAAAATTTTATTAAAATTATCTGACATGTTATTCAGTAGTCCCTATTTGTTTCGGTAAAGAGTTTAAAGTAATAAGTGCAAAATAAAAAAACAATAGTTTTAGTGTACGAAAAAAATGTGTTGTATATATGCATCCATTTTAATTAATATGTTCTATTGTAAATCTTAATTTATTAAGTATAAAGTATATAATTCTCCTAATATGGTAACAAACGGAGAATCTTGTAGCCACAATTTCTTTTTTTTTCTTTCTAATTTAAATCACCAGCACCAGATAAGGGGGGGAATAAACATGGACCCCCCCGCCGTAATATTAGGGTTGGCAAAAACCCAATCCGGGTTTGGGTATGGCAATGCCCGAACCCGGCCCGGATGCAAATTCTAAATATCTGGGCTAGGTTTTTAAGCCCGGCACCGGGCCGGGTTTTGATTCGGGTACCCAATTTTTTTTTTAAATATTATATATGTATAGATTTTTATTTTTTTTGTAATTTTATAAGTTTTAAATTTATTTCAATAAAATTTGACATGAAAATATAAACTTTAAGTATTTAAAACTATAGATATGTGTAATAGATGAGTCAAATAAATATAAATATTTAAAATAATATATATTTTATAATATTTTTTAATAAAATTTGGGTTCCGGGCCAGGTCCCGAGTTTATCAAGTGATCCCCAAGACCGGCCCGGCTTCATACCCAGGCTAGATATTACCCGACCCACAACCTTCGGGTGCGGTCCGGGTTCAGACCAGGCGGGTATTTTTGCCACCCCTACATAATATAGATATGTAAAAGATAACCAACATGTGGAGGGGGACATGGACCAATATATCCAAATTAAACGAATAAGTACATTCAATTAATAACAAAGATCAATGATATTGGCGGCCAATGACAAGAATGAAGCCCTCCTTATGTTGTCTAGTAATAGCTGCCCCTCAGGAAGTGATAAACAATATCCATCAAACACCGGGATGTGATTGGAATGAAAGTTGACATCAATATGAAAATTATAACCCACGGCATGCCAAATGTCCCTCTACCCATCAATCTTCTAGGCACATAGGTTAGCGAATTTTCTTAAGCAAAAAAAAAGTTATATAATTAATGTTGGCATTGGCATAAGAGAAAGCTATTATGTTAATGCATTTTTTGTAACCTCTGTTATGTGAAAGGAGTTGTAGCTTACTTAACATAAGAAGGTCAAAACAATTACGAGGGGTGAATGTAGTTAAAGATGGTGGGATTGGCTTCAATTAGTAAAATTTAAGTCTAATATAGTGTTTGGTATGGAGGGATAAGTAAAGTAAGAAAAATATAGTTTGGGCATATGAAATTATAAAGTGAAAATGATGTGTTTTTTTTTTTAAAAAAGAATACTCTTAGATAAATATTTTAGAGTAATTTATTGTCTTATGTTAATAAGAGAAGATAAAAGGGTTAGGTTAGAAGCCATAAAAGTAAGTTAATATAAAAAAAATATTTTGATGGGATATTCTCCCATAATCTATTAATGGGATTTAGCTACCTTGCAACAGTTATAAAGTACCACTGAATTTTGTCTTTTGTGATACTAAATTTCATTTTACCCCTTACTTTCCTTTTTATTTACAGTTATCTTTAAGTTTATGTGTTTTGGTTGGTGACCTTTTAAAATGTATTGTATTTTATTTTATATTATTTACTTTTTTTACATTTATTTATAAGTTTATGTGCTTTGCTTGATGACCTTTTCAAATTTTATTTTATTTTATTTAATATGACTTAGCTTTTAAAAGAATAAATATAACAACAAGTCTATGACTAAATTATATTAAATTAATTAAATTAATAATATTAAAAATAATATTTATTTTTTAAGACTTACTGTTGATTATTTTATTTTATTTAATATTAAAGTTTTTAAAAGAATAAATATAATAATAAGCCTATGATTACATAATATTAAATAAAATATAATAAATAATATTAAATTTTCGACTCATTATTGATTATTTTGTTCTATCTAACATTGTTTAGTTTTATGAAAGAATAAATATAATAATAAGTCTATGACTATATAAAATAAAATAATATTAAATAATTAATATTTTTAATAATATAAATAATATTAAATTTTATCCTTTTAAATAAAATAAATAATATTGATTAAAAGTGATATTTTTTAAGACTCAATACTGATTATTTATTTTATTTTATATATTTAATTTTTCAAAGAATAAATATAATAATAAGCCTATGACTAAATAGTATAAAATAAAATAAAAATGAAAAATATAAAAAATAATATTTATTTTTTAAGGCTCATATTGATTATTTTATTTTATTTTATTTTTTTGAAATAATAAATATAGTAATAAGCCTATGATTAAATAATATAAAATCAAATGAAAATAAATAATATTTATTTTTAAAAAATAAGTAACATAAAAAAATTATTCTTTTAAATACAATGGATAATGTTAAAAATAAATTTTATTTTTTAAGACTCACTACTAATTAAATAATATAAATTTGAAACAATTCGGACTTATGTGCTAAATATTTTAACTCATTAACTTTTTTGAGTTTTTAATAAATATCAGGGAGTATAATATTAATATTCAAATAGACAAATCTCCGCCATTAAAATTATCTTTTCATTAAATCTAATGGTTAAGGGCTGAAATCACAAAAAAAAAAACAAAATTGGTGGTATCTTGCAAGGTAGGTGGACCCTCTTATTAATGTAGGTTATTATTCGTTGTTGATAATTTTAAAATAAAATAATAGCATAAATATTGCACAAATGATTTGTTTTCGAATTGAATGAATAAATGAGAACATATTTTTCCTAATAATATGTTGCTCTTATGTATGCCATGAATAAATGAGAACATATTACTCCTGACAAGTTCAATATTGTGAGCCCTACAAGTAGCAGTCACGTGTGTGTTTCCAAGCTTTGCCAACTGAACGGCATAGAGACCCACACCCTCTGAGGCAGCAATGATCATAATGTTTTTCTGTTGGCCACTTCCATCTAGGTTGACGCCAAGGGACTAAGGGCCTGGTGAGCAAAGAGACTAGCACAAGGTATGCCAGCACCTTCAGCTGCAGAAACTTCTTGTGGCCTAGCAATTGTCAAGTTCTCCTTGGCCACAACAAATTCAGCTAGTCCGCCTCCACTTTGTCATCAATAACAAAATTTAAAACTGAAAAAAAAAAAGAACAGATGAAATCAGCTAATACAAAATTAGACTGAACCATGATGGAGTAGCATCACCTCTCCACTTACGTATATGAAAAGACTGAACCCTTCACATACCAAAGATGTTTGAACTTTGAATGAGGACAGAAGGCTCTCAAATATTCAACTACATGTACCAAAAACCAAATATGCTTGTGTACACAACAAGATAATAATGATAGATGTTGGTTATTTTTATAATCAAATGCTATTGATGCCAATGTGTAAGTGTACACAACAAGTAATAAAGTAATGAATATTCAAGATTATCTCCACATGGATTGATGTCACTAGAAATGCTATAGCAATCATAATAGTGCAACCTAACTTAAGTCTAAAGTTAACAAATATAAAGTAGGTTCTATTGAAATTGATAATTATGAGAGAATAAAATAAAACAATGCAATAATGAAATAAATTAAATTAAATGTGTCTAAGAGTCAATTAAGAATACGGTAGTTGAATGATCAAACTCCCTTTATGGGCTGACTGCTTTTCATCAAGTTAACACCAGTTGTTACAACAATTGCTACAGCACTGTGTAGAATTATTATGCATCCTCAGCTGTCGCATGTTGGAACTCTCACACCCTTAAATATATTAGCAATGACCAGTTGCTATTTTACCTATGGTATGGCCTTATGAACCTTTATTCTCTTCACCCTACAAGGTGAGTACCTATGCCTAGTTTGTCACAAATCTTAACTTCAAGTATAGCCCTTATGAGATTCAAGATAACTTAATCCAGTAAACTTAAATTAAGATAAAGTATTACTCTAATAATATCCGTTAAGACATGCTCTTTTGCGGCTCTATCTTAACTTGAACTATTAAATGGGTGGTCAACTGAAATAACAGTTATAATAATAGCTACTAGAGTAAAGTGTTACAGCAATGACTTAGCAACTCATCAGAACAGTCAAGAACTCATTAGATTGTTTGTCACTCAACTACAAGCAAATCTAGTTCATATTCTGAAAGAGAAAAACAAACATCAACATATTGTTCACGGGATACATTAGATCAGTTAAAGAAAGAAGAAAGGTATAAGTTGAGAACGACAAAAAGTAAATCCAAACAATTCTGCATGATTTTTCAATGCTGCTAAAGTCGTCCCCTTGAATTCTGATCTTCTTATTCTTTTTCTCTCTAATATGTTTTATGATAATTCATTGCCGCCTTTTTATGTGGTGCACCCCTTCTTTTATAACTAAAAACTAGGGTAAATAAAAGCATTGGGTGTGCATGACTTAAATTAGGAAACTGCATATCGCGATTCTGCAGCTGACCCGCACTAAGTTTTGTCCTTCAGTACTTCAGGATTGATACAGCAATGGTTGCTCTAACAACAGCTATAACATTGGACTGTTCCCGATTGTGTTTTACTTCTTTTGTGGCCATATTTTTTCCTCCTTTTACTAGTTTAATATCTCAGCATCCCTTCATGAATTATAAATTTATGAAAACCTACAATTATGCACATGTTTTGAGCACAAATTACTTTAATTCAAGCAAAACTTATTAAGATTCAACTAAAATGAATGTTTATGCAAAATATAACCAAAATATAATAAAAACACATCATTTACTCTCTAAGTGACCTCAATTTAAGTCTAGAATTGTTGTAATAACTCTCATTTCATAGAGTTATCAATAGTCTAGCAGAACCAGTTGACCAGGTACCTCCAAACCCACATGCACTACAAGTTGAGCCAGAATTGAGAAGATCTATTAGAGAATGGCGACCTTCCATCAGATATCCTCCATATGAGTATACGATGCTTACATATGAAGGAGAGTCAAAATATTTTGAAGAAGCCATGTCTCAATAGCATAAAAGTGAGTGGGTTAAAGCCATGCAAGAGGAGATGAAATCCTTAATTAAGAACCACACTTATGACTTAGTAAAGCTTCCTAAAGGAAAAGAGGGCACTGAAGAACAAATGGGTTTATGTTGGTAATTTTAACTCAATTGCTATTGATGTCAATGTGCAAGTATACACAACAAGTAATATAATAATGAGTATTAAAGATCGTCTCTATAGGGATTGATGTTATTAGATTTGCTACAACAATCTTAATTGTGTAGATTTTATTCTAAATTAAAATAAAAGATTAATGAAACAAATATACTAATTAAAATAAAAACACAATAAATAAAATACAACAAAGTAAATTATCACGTCAAACTCAAGGATAAAACCAATGTGAATATGTAGTTGTTGAGTGAATATACTCTCTTAATGGTTTTGACTAGTTTTCTAATGTTTGGCTTGGTTGCTGCAACATCTGTTACAGCATTGGGCCGAATCCTTATGTATCCTCAGCTGTCGTATGTTGGATATCTTATATTTATATGCAACCTAATAGTGATCAGTTGTTATGTCAACATAAGATACGACATTACACGCTTAGATTTTATTTATCCTATAAGGTGAATCTCTATATCTAGTTCATCACTAATTTTAGATTAAGCATGACCCTTTTGGGATCAAGTAAAACTCAATCTAAGAAACCCAATCTAAAACCAAGGATTGCTCTGATATGTTCCATTAAGATAGGCTTTTTTGTATCTCCTCTTTAGCTAGTATCATTAAATGAGTGATCAGCCGAAATAATAAATAAAAATAAATACTATCAAAATAAAATGCCACAGCAAATATGCAGCAACACATATATTCAATCAATAAACCATTAAGATTGTTTAACACTCAACCACAAATAAATTTAGTTCATGATTTGCAAAAGAAAAATAAAGAACAAAGTTTTAGCCATCAAACACATTGCCTTGAATAAATAGAAAATAAGAAAATAAGAAAATAAGAGAAGAATAAAAGGGATTGAGCTTCCAATTGATTTATGCTAATTCCTCTCTTGTGCAGCCGTCAATATCTCTATTGAATCATGTTTTTCTTTTGTTTCTTTGTGGTTTTTCTCCTTGGGTGATGACCCCCCTTATCCTTATGATGCGTGCTCCTTTTATAGTTAAAAATTAAGGTAAACAAAAACCTAGGTCGTGTATCTTTCAGATTAGGAAATTGCATATCGCAATATTCTATAAAATTTTCTCTGTCGTTGTTCCAAGATTGCTACAGCAACAAATGTTGCAGCAACGATTGCTATAGCAACGCCTACAGCAATTGTATTGTTCCATATTTGTTTCAATTCTTCTGTCATCTTGTTCTTTTCTATCTTTTGCAAGTCTATTGCATTAGTATTCATTTCTTGAAATTTGAGCTTTCGGGCACCTACAATTATGCATATGATTTAAGCACACAAATTATTCTAAATCAAACAAGATTTATAAATAATAAAATAAGATGAATGATTATGCAAAATATAACAAAACTACAATGAAAACACATTATTCACTCTCAAAGTAATATTGATTTAAGTTTAAAAGTGCTATGATAACTCTCATTTTATAGAGTTATCAGTTTACATGTTGACGATTGAAAATAACTCACAACAGCGATACAAGGTTAGATTAGTTGTGAAGGGTTTCGGTTAGAAGAAAGATATTGATTTTGAAGAAATATTTTCTCCTGCGGTAAAGATGTCATCTATCTGAGTTGTTTTAGGATTAGCAGCTAGCTTGAACTTGGAGATTGAACAGCTTGATGTAAAGACAGCTTTCCTGCACGGTGACATAGAGAAGGAAATATACATGAAACAACCTGAAGGGTTCAGTGTTAAAGGCAAAAAAGACTTGTGTGCAAGTTGAAGAAAAGTTTGTATGACCTGAAACAAGCACCAAGACAGTAGTGCAAGAAGTTTGATTCTTTTATGGACAATCATGGTTTCAAGAAAACTATGTGCGACCATTGTATTTTTGTGAAGAAGTTTGGTGATAATGATTTTATTATTCTTTTTTGCTTTATGTGGATAACATGTTGATTGTTGGCCAAGATGTTATGCTAATAAGATTGACAATCTGAAGAGAGACCTTAGCAAGTCTTTTGCAATAAAGAACTTGGGACCGGCGAAACATATTCTTAGCATGAAGATTTCTCATGATAGAAAAGTTGGGAAGTTATGGTTATCTCAAGAAGCATATATTGAAAGAGTTCTTGAAAGATTTAACATGGGCAAGGCAAAATATGTTTGTTTTCCACTTGCAAGCTATTTCAAGCTTAGTTCCGAGCATTGTCCTACAAGTGAGAAAGAGAAGCAATAGATGAGAGATATTCCTTATGCTTCAGCGATTGGTAGTTTGATGTACGTCATGGTTAGTACAAGATTAGACATTACTCATACAGTTGGAGTAGTTAGTCTGTTTCTCTCCAATCTGGGTAAAGAATACTGGACATCAGTGAAATGGATTCTCAGATATCTCAAAGGCACTTCCAAGACAAGTTTATGTTTCGGTGGTGACAAACATATGTTACAAGTTTATACGGAGGCATATATGGCAAAAGATATTGATTTGAGAAAATCTGTATCGAGATATTTGTTCACTTTTGCAGGGGGAGCAGTCTCATGGCAGTATAAACTTCAGCAGTGTATTGCTTTGTATACCGCAGAAGCAGAGTATATTACAATTATTGACGGTTGCAAAGAAACCTTGTAGAAGAAGAATTTCCTACAAGAAATGGGTGTGAAGCAAGACAACTTTATTGTGTACTACGACAGTAAGAGTGTCATTCACTTGGCAAAGAATTCGACATACCATTCAAAATCCAAGCATATTGATGTGAGGTATCATTGGATATGAGACGTGCTTGAGAAGAAACAATTGTAGATTGAGAAGATACACACAACAAAGAATGGTCAGATATGATGACAAAGCTATTGCCCTAGGAGAAGCTGAAAAGCTATATGCAGAAAGTAGGCTTGGTGGTGCCCCCAACATGATCTAAAGGAAGAGATTTATTAAGTCCATCTTATTTGGGGGCCCAAAAGCCCAAAGTCTAAATAAGTTTGCTTGGTTTGTAATTATTATTGCCTTGGACTTGGATGAAATTTACCATGTAATATAGCTATAGAAGCAAGCGGCAGCCTTAGTTAGAGTAGTGGAAAAAGATGAGCAAGTGAGAAAGAATAGTGGCGGCTCTTGTTTTGGGGACAAGATTTTCAAGTTTTAATTAGGCGATCGGAAAGTAAAATTAACTCTGTTTTCTCCTAAATTTTAAGGGTAAGTTCCTGACATTGTCTTCTATAATCCTACTGATCTTGATTTTTATTTTATTCTCTCGTTGGCTATTATTTGAGATATCCACTTGTTAGAGAGACAATTATTAGGTTGTTACTGTAAACCAAAAATAGTGAGGTTCTTGATGTTGGTAGCTCTAATATTATCTAGAAAAGAATTTGTGTTGTAATCTCATTAATATAGTGGAAGATTATATCGGACTAAGGTCCCGTTGTTTTTCTCGCTTTAGATTTTCCGCGTAAAAACTTGTGCCTCTTGTGGTTAGTTTTTTTTTTTTTTGTGCTTTGGATTTATTAGTTTATTTTTTTGCCTATTTATTTGTGGTGCACATCCTATTTTTATCACACAAAGAGAGAAAGAGTTTGTTTCCGCTTAATTTATTACTGATTGTGGTAGTCCCTTTCCCAACACTATTGTATGTATCCATATGATCCATAGGTTAGTTCATTTAATTGATTGCACCACTATTGAATTGATAAGCAAGATTACTACTTATTTGAGTTAAAAGACTAAACATATTATTTAGTGAGAGGCTTTATTTAATATGTCTGTGTATAAGGAACCTTGTGTTATTTTACAACGTAAGTCCCTATAACAAGCACAAATGATGCGCTACTTTAAGCTTTATCTTATTTTTCAAAGTCTAAGATTTCCACCAAAAAGATATATATAAAAAAGGCTTGTTTTCCAAAAGGAGATACAAGAACCATAAAATGTAGAACAGAGTATAAATTTTTTCTCTCTAACTTCGAAAGAAAAAGAACTTTTTCTCTTGCTAGTTGCTTTCAGCAATGAGAAAGGTACGATTCATGGTGATAGATTGTGATCTAAGAAGATTCATGGTGACATACCGTGACTTGGAAGCCTAAATTACTTCTACAAAAAAGTAAATGTACGATTTCTAGATTATGGTAATTCTACATGTTGTATGAGAAATGTGATCTAAATATTTTCGCTGCAAAAGATCTTTAACCAACATAACCAAAACCTGAAAGATGGTATCCAATATGAAACTATTATCGCATATGGGAAAGAACAAAAGATTCATAACATTAGAAGTAGTGACAAATCCATAAAAATAATTTACTACGGGAAAAATTAGATAATAGAAAATTTAAAAACTAAAACTTTGAATATTTGAAATATTTACTAATACATTTATATTTTCATATTTTGAAAATGTTATGTAATGGACTCATTATTAATATTATTAAATGTATCATCTACTACATAAACAATCAAACTATCATTCATTCCATCTGATTCCAAAATAATTTTTTACAAACTTCGTTATTAAAAATTTTGTTCTATTGTTACTTTATAAACCGGAAGAATCAATCCTATTTTGAAAATAGAAAAATGTTTTGGGAGGGGAACTACCATTAATTTAATTAAACTGTGGGTTTTTATAATTTTTAAGGTTGAAGTTGAAATTTTTTGGGTTTATATAAATTTACAGGAGTTGTTTTAATAGATTTAATGGGAGTAAATTAGAAACCCAAATTTTTTTTTTCTCTAGTTTTAGATTTTTTTTTTTTTGGGTTGGGGTCAGCGGGGGCTTTTGGATCTGCCGCTGATCAGAAGCTAGGATATGTATAACAAAAAAGCTTAGAAATCCCATACATATAACTGCTTTTGTCGTTGTCAAGTTCTTGGAGTAGCTACCTTTCTTATCAACAAAGAAGTGTAGGCCCATTGTAACTTGCTTTTATTCTTTTGAGAGTTCATTCATATGGGAAGTGTGTTTGGGTGTTTAGAATGGATTCAAAATCATTATTTTGAAATTAGAAAACAACCAATTAACTAAATTTGTTACAGCTTAGTTCAACCGTAAACTTTACTTTCCGGTCTTTATTAACAGAGAAATTCAGCCATTAATTTGAATATTAAGATGCTCTTCTAATGTGAAACTTCTAAAAATCTTGTATCATATATTTTCTTGTAAAAATATATGAGTAAGATTTAATTTTTTTTTATAATTAATAATCACTTGCTCAAGGGAGAGATAAAGTTACGACAAGAAAAGAAAAAAAATAAATGAGAACAGGGGGTTCACACAATAAAAAATAATTTCACTTAAGACTGATTTCTGACTGAACACAATTGCATAGATTAATTGGGTGGATTAAAAATGTCTTCCGTTTAAAATTGTGTCGCGTTACAGTGTATTACTATCAATAAAAATTGACAGTAGTGAAAAATATAAAATCGAAGCTCAAATAATGATAACATGATTATAATCCTTTGGAGCTTGAAGACTGTTTGGTGGAGTCCACACGGCTGGACGAGACTCAAGAGTAACATTTTCAATGTTACTCCATTATTAATTGATGTAGGCCCGCTGTTGGAGTCCTTGATTTTGAGTCTTTGCAGGTTTTTGATGTTTTATTTCCATTTTCATGTCCATTCGCTAAACGCTGTTCTCTTTTTCTTCAATCAATCCAGTTTGATCCCTTCTTATTCTTCTTTCTTGGACACCGATTCCTTTCTCTCCGGCGAACGAACGAAACCATGGCAGAGCTCTTACTCTCTGCTTTCCTTGATGCGCTGTTTGATAGATTGGCTTCCCCTGATTTGTTCAACTTTATCCGCCAACTTCAAGGCGGGGTATCTTCAGAGCTCAGAAAGTGGGAAAGAAAACTGAAGATGATTCAGGCCGTGCTCCGCGATGCAGAGGAGAAGCAACTGACGGACGAGGCTGTGAAGATGTGGTTGGACGATCTCCAAGACTTGGCTTGTGATGCTGAGGACATTCTTGATGAGTTTGCTACTCAAGCTTTGGAACACAAGTTGATGGCGGAAGGCCTTGATCAGCCTGGCTCTAGTAGTAAGGTCCGCAACTTGGTCCCCGCAGCATGTTTCCGTTGTTTCAGTCCAATTACCACCGTGAAGTTCAACTTCAGTATGCGGTCCAAGATCAAAGAGATCACCAGCCGCTTGGAAGAACTCTGTAAACAAAGAATTGAACTTGGATTGCAATTGATTCCTGGAGGGACTTCCTCAACTGCTGCTGCTCAGCGAAGACCACCCAGTTCAAGTGTCCCAACAGAACCTGTCGTATTTGGGAGAGAGGAAGATAAGACCAAAATACTTGAAATGGTATTGACTGATACCGCAGCTGATCATGCTAACTTTGCCGTAATACCCATCGTCGGCATGGGTGGGATCGGAAAAACAACCCTTGCTAGGGAGGTCTACAATGACAAGGCCGTTGAAGATTCCGGTAAGTTTGATGTAAAAGCATGGGTTTGTGTCTCCGATGACTTCGATGTTTTGAGCATCTCAAAAGCGCTTCTCGAGTCAATCACCTCGGCAACTTGTAATCTCAAGACTGTAGATGAAGTGCAGGTTCAACTGAAAAAAGAAGTGGACGGAAAAAGATTCTTGCTGGTCTTAGATGATGTTTGGAACGAGGACTACAGCTTGTGGGTAGATTTAAAAGCTCCATTCTTGGCTGCTGCACCAAATAGTAAGATGATTATCACCACACGGAATTCACATGTTGCATCTACAATGGGACCCATTGATCATTATAACCTCGAGCATCTGTTAGACGATGATTGCTGGTCTATTTTCAAGACGCACGCATTTGAGGGTAGAGATCATAATGCACTTGAAATCTCAGAATCATTCCGCAAGAAAGTTGTTGGCAAATGTGGAGGCTTGCCCCTTGCGGCAAAAACACTCGGGGGCCTTCTACGTACTACTACGTACGATATGTGGGACGACATATTGGATAGCAAAATATGGGATTTACCTCGTCAAAGTAGCATCCTCCCTGTGTTAAGATTGAGTTACCACCATCTTCCGTCTCATTTGAAAAGATGTTTTGCCTATTGTGCGATTTTTCCCAAAGATTTTGAATTCGATGAGACGGAGCTGGTTTTCTTGTGGATTGCTGGGGGTATTATTCGACAGTCAAGCAACAATGAGCAGCTGAAAGATTTGGGCAGCCAGTGCTTTCATGATCTAGTTTCAAGGTCAATTTTTCAACGAACAGGATTTGGCAGTTCTAAATTTGCAATGCACGACCTAGTCCATGATCTCGCTCAGCTAGTTTCTGGAGAAACCATTTTCAGGTTAGAGGAGGACAATTCGTCATCAAGAAGATTTGAAAGGGTCCGCCATTCTTCTTATGCATGTGGCGAGTTGGATGGTAGAAATAAGTTCAAGGTTTTCTATGAAATTGAACATCTGCGAACATTCTTGCCATTACACAAAACAGATTACATTATAACTTGTTACATAACTAGCATGGTGTTATATGATTTGTTGCCAAAGTTCAAAAAGTTGAGGGTGCTATCTTTGCAAGGATACTATATTGGCGAGTTACCTATTCCATTTGAAGATTTGAGGCTTTTAAGGTACCTCAACCTTGCTGACACTGACATAAGAAGTTTACCCGAGTCATCATGCTCACTGTTGAACTTGGAAATCTTGATTTTAAGAAATTGTAGTAGTTTGATAAAGCTGCCGTCGAAAATAAGGAGTTTGATCAATTTATGTCATCTTGATATAAGAGGGGCAATTTTACTGAAGGAGATGCCATTTGGAATGAAGGAGCTCAAGAATCTTCAAACATTATCTAATTTCGTCGTGGGCAAGGGTGGTGAAACTGCATCTGGTTTGGAAGATTTGAAATTTTTAAAATTTCTCAGTGGTAAACTATGTATTTCAGGATTACAAAATGTGAATGATTCAAAGAATGCAAGAGAAGCTGCGTTATGTGAGAAGCTGAATCTAGAAGCATTGTCGCTAGAATGGGGATCTCAATTTGACAATTCAAGAGATGAAGTAGCAGAAGAGCAAGTACTTGGCGTACTACAACCTCATAAATTTGTTAAAGAGCTCACAATCAAGCGCTATGGGGGAGCGAGATTTCCGCTTTGGATAGGAGATCCATTGTTCTCTAAGATGAATGTCCTTGAATTAGATAACTGTTGGAATTGTACATCGTTGCCATCGCTTGGGTTGTTGAGTTCACTTAGAGACCTCACCATTAAGAGGATGACGAACCTAAAAAGCATAGGTTGCGAGCTTTTTGGCAAAGGTTTCTCAAAGCCTTTTCAATCGTTGGAGATTCTAAGTTTTGAGTATTTGTCAGAATGGGAGCACTGGGACACTGACGTCGACAGAAATGAGCACGTTGAAATATTTCCTCGCCTTCAGAAACTTTCCATTGTTGAATGTCCCGAACTCTCTGGAAAAGTGCCAGAGCTTCTGCCCTCCCTGAAGACACTTGTTGTTAGTAAATGTCAAAAGTTGAAAGTTTCATTGTCAAGCTATCCGATGCTCTGCAGATTAGAAGCTGATGAGTGCAAAGAACTGGTGTGCAGAACTCCGATTGATTCTAAATTAATAAAGTCTATGACTATTTCAAATAGTTCATTAGACATAAATGGATGTGAGGGGATGCTTCACGCTAGTCGGACAAGCTCTTCACTGTTACAAACCGAGACAATTTCAAATGCTTTGGAGTTTGGAAAATTATTCAAACCAGAATTTCAGGTATTAGAAACTTTGATAGTTGGCAATTCTAGAGAGCTCAAGTCATGGAGGCCGTATGGAGGTTTTCGAATGCTTTTTAAACCACCAGAAGAGCTAATTATGCTTGCTTGCCCTGATGAGGTATCAATTGAAGAAAGTTGCATAAGTCTTGTTTCGTTTCCAGAGATCAGTTTTTTCCCAAGAAATCTGCGGTATCTCATAATTTCCGAGATCTCAACATTAAGATCCTTACCTGAGGAATTTGTGGACAACAATTCACAACTTGAAACCTTGTATATCGGATATTGTGATTCTCTCAAATTCGTCACAAAAGGGAAGTTACCTTCATCTCTTAAAAGTCTTCAGATAGAGAATTGCAAGAACTTACAGCACTTGGTCGATGGTGAACATGATGCTTCTGCTGTTGCTTCTTCTTCGTCATTTTTTATCAGCTATTGTCATTCTCTAACATTTGTTGCGAGGCAGAAGCTACCGTCATGTATTAAAAGCCTTGAGATAAACTGCTGTAAGAATTTGCAGTGTTTGGTGGATGATGAAGAGGATGCACCTTCTTCTTCACTTTCATCAGTGACGTTGGAAAGCCTGCAGATAAGGGATTGCCCTCAGCTCACCTGTTTATCATCGGGAATCCACCTACTTGAGGCGCTTGAAGACCTCCACATTCGTAATTGTCCAAAGCTGGAGTCAATACCCGAGGGCCTGCACAAGTTACGGAGCATTTATATAAAGAAGTGTCCAAGTCTTGTTTCCTTGGCAGAAAAAGGGCTTCCCAACACCATTTCACATGTAACCATTTCCTATTTTGAGAAGCTTGATGCCCTGCCCAATGGCATGCACAAACTCCAATCTCTTCAGTATTTAAAAATAAAGGAATGTCCCAGTATTTTATCGTTCTCAGAAGAAGGTTTTCCAACAAATCTAAAACTAATTAGAATTGGAGGTGGAGTTGATGCGAAAATGTATAAGGCAGTCATCCAGTGGGGATTGCACAGGCTTACATCTCTTATAGGCCTCTCAATTGAAGAATGTCATGATGCAGAGTCCTTTCCTGACGAAGAGATGAGAATGATGCTGCCCGCCTCTCTAACTTGTTTGATCCTTAGGAGATTGTCGAAATTGAAATACCTTTCTTCAATGGGTTTTCAGAGCCTCACCTCTCTTGAACATCTATTGATTGAAGATTGCCCAAATCTGACATCATTTCCAGAGGTGGGCCTTCCATCCTCACTTTTGAGCTTAGAAATAAAAAATTGTCCAAAGCTGAGAAAACAGTGCAAAAGGGATAGAGGCAAAGAGTGGTCCAAGATAGCTCGCATTCCCTGCGTTAAGATAGATGACAAACTCATATACGATCCAGAGGCAGAGTAGATTTTGTTACTTCATACATTTCTGACCGCTCTAACAAAACGAGGTCAGTTGTAGCAAAGAGATTTCAGAATCATTTTGAAAATACTTCTTATTCATTTTCATATATCAGAATCAGATACTAGGTTGAGACAATTTGTACATGATTTCCTTTCCTTTTTCTCCTTTCTTTTTCATCCTACTTAAGAACGCCAACATGGCTTGTGCTTTGATGCAGTGACGTGTTCGTAGAAAAGAGATAGTAGCATCACCAATATATCAGAAGAATATAAGCAGACAATAGTACCCTTGATGAGGTAAAAAATTCATGATCTTCACCGGTTAACTTCTATTAGTTGTTTCTTGAAAAGCACAACTAGTGTGTGATTTACAATTTATTGTTAGTCTTAGTATCTGATGTACTTTTTCTCCAGAATTTAGAGTATCTACTGTATTATATGTTGTCAGTTGCAGTATCTGACGTACAACTTGCATTTTACTCATTTTCCTTAGTTTGCTTATGAAATAAGATTTAAGAGGTTTGCAGGAGCATCTGAAGGGGGTTAATAAAACTAGACAACATGTGAGGTTTCGCTTGCTGCCAAGTCTTCAATCTTTACTGCACAATCCTGTGAGTACTTGAAATTGATGCATTATGCCTGAAATTACAATAAAGACTGCAATTCTCATGCAGCGAAATAATTTGTTGTTGCAAGACTTTAGATTGATAAGACTTACCCCACAGGCTTATTGGATGTTGCAGCACGCCAAAATCCAGTGAGAACTTTGCCTCTATAGAGCCAAGAGCCGGTTTGCATTAATGACAATTTCGACAAGGGAAATCACACCATCAATCTGAACTTCGAGACCGTTCAGATCAATCATCCATTTCATCAACTGTGAATGTCATGACAGTGGCCAGTTCAGGAAACAAAGGATGTGTCATAATAAATTAAGAACATGAGAAGCATGAGTGGAGATTCTATTACATACAGGCTTTTGGAACTTGTGTTGGTGAGTGGTAATTAACGAAATTTGTGAGCTTAGTCAAATTTCAATATTTTTCCTGTTTTGGATAAAGTTGGTGCTGAGTTTGCTAAATCGCTGTTTTCTTTTAGATGATAAATCCATTTTGCTTTTGGAGTGGACTGAAAATAGGCTGGGATGTGTGGCATAACAAGTTAGCCTTTTGGTCCTAGTGATATGATATTTGTAATTTTCAGACAAAAGGTTACGGACTCATGGCGATGGTGGTAAGACGTCCACTAATACTTTCTTCCAACTCAATTGCCTTCTTTCTTGAGTAGCATGCTAGTTAATTTGTCTCTGTTTGGTGCAGGATTATTTCCAGAAATGGAGTTATGAAAACAAATCGATGCTGTGTTGGAATGGAAGAGAATGAATGTCCTGCAGCACCTTTGACCAAAGATGGCTTGGGGTTTGAACTTTGAAGAAACATCACAACGGACAGAATGAAAAACATTGAGATTGACATTGAGACAACAAGATCACCGTTTCATGAACTTTGATGCTAATCCAAGTCCCTGGAAAGAGGACGTATACCAACACCTCAATGAGATTTCAAAAAATCCATGATCCTCCCCTGATAACTTGGTCATTGCTTTACGAGCATGTTTGCTGATGCAAAGCTTCATCCGTTGAAGACTTACGCTGCAGGCTTGACGGATGCTGTCTGAATTCCGGTAGTAAATAAGAACTTTGGCTGCCTCTGCAGCACCATGTTCTAATTTTGCATTCATCCATCCAGATTAGACTAATGTCATCAACTTTGAAATGTTGCAAATGCTATAATGGCTGCTTTCTCTGCTTAAAGACGATATCTGTTGTCATCCTCCTGCTCTCTGTAGTATAATTCAAAGTATGAGAGCTTGCACTGTAAGATTATGTCACATTTGACCCAATCATGCGTGATTAATTTATTAAAGTTTTCTCTTCGATCAATCAGACAGATTCAGATCTTTTCATCTTTTATGATTATGTGAGTAACTTCTGTCTGCGTGACCAATATTACGAAGAGCTTAAATTCTTCCACAAATTTTCTTGATTAGGATGCTTTCAAACAGGGGTAAGAAAACGGAGATCCTCTGTTACTGCTTATCCAAAAATGCTTAAAATTTTTCTTAATTTAGATTAAGAAAAACGAAATAACTTTTCGCAATACAGCATGTATGGTGAGTATTTCATCCTTTCCAGCAGAAGGCCTTCTCTTGAAGAATGTACAAGGCGCTGATCAAGTGGGATATCGGAGAAGTGTGGTCTCAGATATCTCACATCCCTCGTGTTGCCATAGATGACAAATTCAACTACGAACCTTAGATATTCACATTGGCAGTTTGTAGTCATGGATTTCAGATATTACGAACCTTGGCAATTGGCAATTCTGAACAGATCAAGTCATGGCTCCAATTTGAAAAGACGGAACAAGGGTTGTATGTACTCAGCTCTCCTGAAGATCTGTCAACAGAAGAGAATTGCGTGAGTCTCATTTCATTTCCTAAGGTAATTTTTCTTATGAATAATCAGCGGTATCTTAAAATTGAAAATAGCAGAGCATTGAAGTCCTTACCTCAGGAAATTATGGGAAATAATTCACAGTTGGAAAAGTTGTGTATCAAATATTGTGATTCTCTTAGCATTCATCGCAAGTAGCAAGCCACCTTTATCTCTGCAAAGGCTTGAGAGAGAGAATTGTAAGAATTTGAAACTTTTGGTCGACGGTGAAGAGGATGCTTCTTCTTCTTCTTCTTCATTGCCTTCTTCGGTGTATAGTCACAGTTAAGGTTCCTTATTCATCCCAAATGGTGTATGTAGTGGGGATCGAACTCAAGAGCTCTTCCCACTTACCCAGCCTGGGCCGCCAACTGAGCCACAATTGTTTGGTTTTATCTGATGAAATTTAATACCATTGATAGATAGTTATATCTATTCGTAGATTTTTGTGATTTATTTTGTACGCTTCGATAGAATTTTCAACTCATTGATTTTTTTCACTTGTGTGGGTGAAAGGAATCGCAATAATAAAAATGAAAACTATACAAATTTTACAAATTTTAATTACAGATTGGTTAAGTTGCTTTAAAACCTTCAATCTAAAATTTTTTCAGTAATTTAATACTTTTTTTTTCATTTATCAGATTGTATGCTAACGTTTTTTAAGTAACGAATGTTGTGCCAACTATATACTACACAGTTTATGTAATGAGGTAATAATCGGTACACTTTCTATTGCATTAGTTACAACTAGTTGTTTTCCTGAAAAACACAATAAGAAATTCACGATTTGTCATTAGGTGCAGAATGTCATGTACTTTCCTTTTTCAAAATTTGTAGAATTTACCGTATTATGATTTTGTCAGTTGCAGATTCTGAGTCAAGTACCTTAGCATTTCATTTGATTTTCTTTGTTTTGCCTGTGACTTAAGAGAACTGTTGATGCGATATTCTGGTTTTCTGCTAGTCCACGATCAGGATTGCTCTTCAACCAACTCGTCCACGACCAGGATCTCTCTTCGTAAGACTTCTTCTCCGCGAACTCCTGCGTACACAGAGACAGGTCATAGCACACCGGGTGTTTTTCCGGCGTAAACCTTCCGACGCTCAAGTCAGAAATGTAGGTTTTGCCTTTCTGGGAAAGACGGCCACTAATCTTATGGCTCTTTTACGAAGTCAGTCATCTTTTTCTCTGTGATCCTGCTGAGGGCTTTTACCTCTATCCATTTCGTGAAGTAGTCTATCGCTACTATTGTATGTGTTGTTGCCCCTCGTCCCTTTGGCAACGGCCCAATCAAATCAATTCCCCATTGGGCAAATGGCTATGGCGAGGCCATAGAAGTGAGCTTCTCTAGTGGCTGGGTAGAGAAGTTTGCAAAACTATGGCAACTCACGCAGCTCCTGGTTTTCTCCAGCGTATCCTGGTGCATCGTCGGCCAGAAATATCCCTGCCTTAGGGACCTCGCGCCAAAATGGTTTCCGTAAACTCCCTCATGTACTTCTCTTAGTACGTAATCCGCATCGCCCTCATCCAAGCATTGAAGGAATGGTAGAGTATACCCGCGCCGATATAACACCCCATCAATCATTGTGTACCTCGATGCATGGGCTCTGATCTTCCGAGCTCGTAGCTTATTTGGTGGTAATACCTCGTCTCTGATGTACGAGATTATCGGGTCCATCCACGAGCATATCTGTTCTATTCGCATCACCTCCAACTTCTGCTCGATGTTGGGGCTGGACTTCACTTCCAGAGGAATCGATTTAGGCATTTTCGGATCTGCTACAGCTGCCATCCTGGCCAGAATATCTGCTCGACTATTCTCCTCCCTTGGGATTTGTATCACCTCAACCGCCTCAAACTTTCCAATCATCTGCTTGACTTTCTTTAAGTTTGTTCCATCTTCACATCTCTCGATTGAAAATCTTTCACTGACATGATTTGTAACCAGTTGGGAATCAATTCGGATTTTCACCCTATCCGCTTTCACTGCCTTAGCCAATTCCAAGCCCATTATTAAAGCTTCATATTTTGCTTAGTTATTTGTGGCTGTGAACTCCAACTTTACAGCATAAGAGATTTCCTCCCATTCCGGACCTTCCAAGACAATCCCTACTCCAGACCCACCCCTGCTCCCTAGAGGATCCATCCACTGACACCTGCCATACCCGGTCTTCGTTGTTGACTGTAGCAGCATCTAGCTGGTTGAATCCTACTACGGGCTCTGCGAATTCTGCCACGAAATCGGCCATTGCCTGGGCCTTTATTGCTGCTCAGGGTTTGTAACTTATGTTGAACTCACTCAACTCTATGGCCCATTTCACTAGCCGACCAGAAGCATCCGGCTTGTGTAGAGTCTACCGTAACGGTTGGTTTGTTATCACTGAGACGGGGAATACTTGAAAGTATGGCCTCAGCTTCCGAGCAGCAACCATAAGGGCGAGTGCCCATTTCTCTAACGGTGGGTATTTGGTCTCGGCATCGAGAAGGGCATTGCTGGTGTACTATATCGGATATTGAATCCCTTCTTCCTCTCTCACTAGAACAGAACTCGTGGCATGATATGATACCGCCATATATAGGAACAACACATCTCCATTCCGCGGTGTGGACAACAGAGGTGCTTGCTGCAAATATTGGTTCAAATTTTGGAAGGTTTCTTCGCATTCGGGGGTCCATTCTGTTTTCTTTCCTCTCCTTATCACTTGAAAGAATGTCTGGCACTTATCTGTCGCCTTGTATATGAACCGGCTCAATGCTGCCAACCTCCCCGTAAGGCTCTGTGCCTCCTTCAGGATACGAGGATATTTCATCTACACGATTGTCTAGATCTTCTCGAGATTCGCCTCAATTCCCTGATGACTCACCATGAACCCGAGGGATTTGCCCGACTTTACCCCAAAGGCACACTTCTCCGGGTTGAGCTTCATCTTGTACTTCCTCAACAGTCTAAATGTTTCCTCGAAGTGCTCGACATGCTCTTTTAGGTTTTTTTATTTGGTTATCATGTTGTCCACATACACCTCCATTGTTCTCCCAATCAACAGTTTAAAGATTTTATTCGCCAGCCTTTAGTAAGTGGCACCCGCATTTTTAAGACCGAACAACATCATCCTGCTCAAACATTGGGATTTGATTATATCCCGAAAATGCGTCCATGAAGCTGAGCAGGCCATGCCCGGCTGTTGAGTCAACCAGCTGGTCGATCTTGGGTAGGGGAAAGCTATCTTTCGGGTACGCCTTATTGAGGTCTGTGAAATCTACGCACATCATCCATTTGTCGTTAACCTTCTTCACTAGCACCACATTCGATATCTACTCAAGGTAGTTAACTTCCCAAATGAACCATACCTTCAAGAGCTTCTCTACTTCACCATTTATAGCTTCATACCTCTCTTGGTTAAAGCACCTCCTTTTCTACCTTACTGCCCGAGCATCTTTCCTGATTGCCAACCTATGGCATGCGACCTCAGGGTCGATTCCCGGCATGTCTTCATGTGTCCAAGCAAACACATCTACATGAGCTCGTAAGCAATGCACCAGCTCCCGCTTCAACTATTCTTTAAACCTCGACCCGATTCAGATTGTTTTCCCTTGATCATCTTGCTCCAAGCTTACTATCTCCAGCTCCTCTATAGGCACTTGTCTGCCATTCTTGGCCCCTACCCGAGTATCAAGGGATGTAATCTGCATTGCTTCCCTTGCTGCTGTGGAGTAACAGCTTTGGACAATTCTCTGGTCTCCTCATACCACTCTAACCGCCCTGTTCACCCGATACTTGAGAGCTAGATAATAGTTGGAAAGTACTGCTTTGCTCATCCTCAGAAAGGGGCGGCCTAGAATCATCTTATAAGAACCCTCTTCATTGACCACCACAAAATCCAGTATCATAGTCTTTTCTGTCGGGGAGCTGCCAATTTTGATGGGCAGTTCGACCATGCCAAGAGGAACCAATTTTCCTCCTCCAAATCCCTTCAAGGAGGTATTGGTATGTTCTAACCTCAGGTCTGCAATTCTCATCTCATCCAGAGTTGACTTGAACAAAACATCGACCGAGCTTCCTATGTCTACCAGAATACGGTCAAACTTCTTGCTAGCAGCGGTGACTTTAATGACTAAGGCATCCTCATGTGGATATAAAATCCTTTCCTCATCCCCATCTGTCCACATGATCGGAACTTGTCTAATTTTTGCTCGCTTGGCTGCTGGGGTGTTGAAGAACACTTCTTTGCTAGTCATGGCATACTTAGCATAGTTCTTCCTCGACTTGTTGGAATCTCTCACCAATGTCGGGCCCCCAGCAATTACTCTCACCATAGGCTGCTCATGGCTCAAGTCCCTGTCACTCTGCTCCCCTTCACATGACGAGGCCACCATCGGGAAGGTCCCCTCTGCGAACTCGTCTAAGTATCGATTTCTCACCAAATCTTCAACCTAAGTCTTGAGATCTCTGCACTCAGTTGTGTTATGATCGTGGGTGCCATGGAACTTGCAATAACGTCTCATATCTCTTCTGCTTGGTAGCTTTGTTATTAGGGTAGGGAGGTACAGTAATCCTCGTTCCTTTATGGCCTCATACACCTCATCTAGGGGCATCTTCCAGGAAGTATACCGCCCATAGTCTCGGCTCTGGTCGATCATGTGTACTGCCCTTTCTCTGTTGCTGCCATTCTGAACTGGAGGGGGTAGTGGTGCTTCTGGTCTGCTTCCTCTACCACTGTGTGGATATGGATGAGGATGACCATATGTCGGGTCATGCCTTCTCCATAGATCTCTGGCTGGTGAACGAGGAGGTTGCGCCCTGCTGCGCTGATATTGGGGTGGCCTCTGATGAGGCTGGTAAGAGGTGACCTGACTTCCTGCACCACTGCCTGAGGCGTGATTGTCCTTCCTCTTAATCGACTCATTTCCTGGTAGAGCTCTATTCTCTTTCCTCCTCAATCCTTCCAGCTGATCTGTTTTAATATGTGCTGTCTTTTCCTCCTCAATCTCTATGTCCCTCTTGGTCTGCTCGTAAGCAGTCGAATATGTTTAAATAGCAGGATTCCTTAAATTGTACCACAGTCGTCCTATCTTCACCCCTTCTTTTAATCCCCTTAATACTTGAGGATGATTGAAAGCTCCCAAATCAAGGACAGCACGATGAAACCTTTGATGAATTCCCAAAGGATTTCCTCCTCTCCTTACTTCATGCTCGTCAGCTCCATCATATCATCCTCAGGGGCCATTGCCCCACAAAACTGCTCTGCAAATTCCTGGCACATTTGCTCAAAGGATTTAACGTTTCCTCGAGGAAGTTTCCAGTACCACTCACGTGCTCATCCCTTTAGAGGCAGCGGGAACACCTTGCATCTTTGAGCTTGAGATAGTCCTTGCACCCTAGTTATGTCGTTAAAACGCTCTATGTGCACCAACGGATCGGGTTGCCCCGAGTATCCAAGGTCTGGGAGGCGAAAATCCCTCGGAATGACTGCCCTCATGATTTCTGTCGAGAGCGGGGATTCTCCGTCCAGCATTATCCTCCACTAAGTGCTATGCTCCGTCCTTGCATGTCATCTATTATCTGCGCTAATCTGCGTATTTCTTCTTCCAACTATACTGCATGACCAGGGTCACGTGCTGCAACCTGATCTCGCTCTTGCTCAACATCATGTAGGTGTTGCCGGAGCTCTCTTTCCTCTGTATTCACCACCCCGTCATCGTTATCCAAGATCTGCCTTCCTGGGGATTGATCTTCTCCTCTATGGATTTCTCCCCGTAGAGATGAGTTACCCCCCTCACAACCAAATCTTCTGGTGGTCCGACCTCTCCTCATATTATCGTGCTCTGGTGTCATTCCACCATTTCTCACCCATTCCTCATGGACTCCCCTTCGTCCACTCCTCAGCTCGTGTACGATGGTTGTCAGGGTCTCCATCTGTTTCTCCATCTATTCCATCCGCTCATACATTGTTTTTTCCCGTGCTTCATTGGCTATCTCTCTCAACGTCACGGACTCGTTAAGCCTCAAATCACCTCCTTATGCACTACTTCCTCCTACATCCATTGTTTCCTCACTTCCTTTCCTCTTCTTCTCTCTATCAACGAAAGCTTTTTGCTCAACTCCCCACAGACGGCGCCAAAATATTGATGCGAGATTCTGGTTTTCTGCTCATCCACAATCAGGATTTCTCTTCAACTAACTCATCCACGACCAGGATCTCTCCTCGTAAGACTTCTTCTCCGCGAACTCCTGCGTACACAGAGACAGGTTGGAGTACGCCGGGTGTTTTTCCGGCGTAAACCCTCCGACGTTCAAGTCAGAAATGTAGGCTTTGCCTTTATGGGAAAACAGCTACTAATCTTATGGGTCTTTTACGATTTCTTAATAGAAATCTCTTTTTTCTTAGTTGTAATCTAAAAAAGTCTAACCCTTTTACCTTCGTTCTTACCTTTTTATAGGCTTTCCTTGAATCTAGGCCTTCCCACAATTCACGTCCATCACCCCCCCAACTCACGGAAGTGGATGCTCCATTATCGTAGTCGTGGCTGGATGGACTTCGTGCCTTAATTCTCGGGCAGGAGTATACGTTTCGCCAACCGTCACTGACCGAGTCTTTCCTCCTCAACCTCTAGCAAGAATAGCCTTATGCTCCCAGCAGGAGACCGGGTCCTGGTATGGCCCCGTGGAGGGTGTATTCATGAACGAGCAAAACATTCACGTTCATGTTCGTAGAATCCTGCTGGCCCCGTGGAGGGTGCATTAGTGAACGAGCCAAACATTCCTGTTCGTGATCACCTGCTACCAAACTTCAATTATATATTCTTATTCGTGGACTCTGCTCTCAGACATCTGCTCATTATGGTTAGTCTTGTAAAAGTATTACCCCCAAACAATCAAGCTGGCCATCGAGACCAAGAAGTCACCAATCTCATCAACTTTGATTTTAGCCCATGTCCCTAGAAAGAGAATAAATGCATGGCGGGGAAATCCACAAAGATCTTAAACGTCTTTCTTCACAAGTTCTTGATTAGGATGCTTATCTCAGAGGGGTGAGAAAAGATGAGTCCTCTGTTAGTTCTTGTCCAGAAAGTGCTTAAAATTTATCATATACGGACATACCCCGTAATTGCCATGAATTTGGATATTGATAGAATACAAACAGGATTTAAGTTAGATTAAGAAAACAAAATAACTTCACCCAGGACAGCATGCATAATATATACTATTTTTTTGAATTGCAGTGAATCTAAGCTATACATCAGTTCCCGTGTATATGTTAAATCTCAATTCATTTATGACATCCACTACATCATGAAGAAACCACATCTGTTTTACTTTTAGCTTGGATTGGTGATGGCAACAGATGGGATCATTTCTTGGCTACTTTGAATGCTACTCAAACAGTCTGGCTTGGCAGCTCCATAATAGAAGAACGCCATTATCTTTGACAACTCATCTGCAGTTCTTGTTGCTGAAGAACACACATAAACAAGGCAAGATCAAAAAAATTACTCCCTTCAAAATAATAAGAGGCAGCTTTTTCTACAGTTAAGAAAATTACCTTTATCCCGGTACAAGATTTTCCCAGCTTTAGTGAATATAACCTCTGGGAAGACAGACACTTGAAGAGCAGAAACTAAGTCATGCTCAATGTTAGCATCAACTGCAACGCACTGTGTAATATAACAATGTCATGTTAGAAACAATGACCATTACGAGCAAAAGCAAATAAGCATTGAATTCCTTACTTACTCGTGGAGAAGGCAGCCTACAGTTCCATATGATGTGCACTGCCTTTTCCAGTTCGTCCCGAATTCTTTCATTTTCCTTTGGCCTGCAAACAATCGAATTGATGTGGATTATAACAAAGCAGAGCAACTAATTGATAATATACAAGAGATGCAAGTATTAAACGGTAACCTGTAGACTTTGAATCAGTAAATTACAGTGGTTTACATGTAGGATCCATGATTCACAGCAAACTTTTCTCAATTCAGAAAATAAAAAATTTTGAATTCTGTCCTCCAGTTTTTTGCTATGATCTCCAGAATGTGCTTAAGCCCCTAAGGAAGTTAAAATACCTCAAACAAATAATAATTAGTCTCAAATAAGATGCTAAGCATAGAATTAGTAAAATGATAAACCTTTAGAACCGAGAATAACCATTCCATGGAGCTCTAAGATCAATAGGGATGAAGGTACACGAAACTTCATTCAACAGCACGTTTAACGGGTCATAATATGGTTATTTTTAGAACGCATCACATTAACTACACTAGTGGAAATTCAGTGGAATTTGATTTTAGTAGTAGACAAACTCAAAATCTCCAGAAGCAATGTTTTCATGTTGGAAACTCTATAGAGATTTCGACAAGACCTTCTCTTAGATAATGCAGAGCAGCGGACCTTTCTGGAGGACAAGCATGAAGCATTATATTTTTCAGAGACCTACAATGCTTGACCATCTTTTACAGAATGACTTATGATTCAATAATCACCAAAATCATCTGATATTAAGCAATGACCTGGATTCAATAGAAAAAGACTAAGCAGAACTTTTGAATAGTGGTCAGAAAACAAATATATAGAAGTATTATTGGCAGATCACAAACTAAATTGACTTGATGGATCAGCACACTGAAAGCAATACTAAGAAGCAACTACAATGAAATCTGCCACTACGCATGAAATCAGCCAAGTGAATAGCACCATCTTGTCTTGTGCATATAAAAAAAATCAGCCATGAATGACAACATGTTTTTCATTCAATTCAAATTAAGGCACTAATAGGCGGGTGTGCAACTTGGATAATACAAACACACATTTAACAGTAAGCCAAATGAGAGAGAGAAACTAACCTTTTATAGCGATTATGTACGAGAACAATTAGAGGACTGATGTCTTTGAAAACAGCCTCTTCCCATTCTGCAGTCTTGATGTCTTTGATAGGACGTATGTAATTATCATCTTGCCACACTATTTCATTCTCACTATCATAACTCTCATCATCTTCATCTTTCTTGACACTCTTGATAGTTATCTTGTCAAAAAATTGACTGAGACTGAAACCCCACCCATCTGCATCTTCAGGCCAATCAGGATCATCTTCCTCCATAACAAGAGGATAATCAGCCAGAAGCTCCTGCATCTTCTTCTTCTTTTCAATAGGGTCAGACTCCTCCTCAACATCAGGACATTGAGCAATGACTTCTCTAATCTTTCTCCTCCATTCACGTCTCTCTTCAGGATCCATCAACGGGTCATCCTCGACATCCATTTTTCTAGAGGAATCATCATCGTCGTCGTCATCGTCGTCATCATCTGTGTCACTTGATTCTCCTCCTCCTCTCTTTCCTAGTTTCTCTACCAAAGATCTTAGTATTATACTTCTTCTAAAACTACCAGCCTGCTTTTTTCAAACACAATTAGCTTCTACATACAAATATACATACATACACACACGTTTATGCAAAGAAAACATTTGGAAAACTTTTAAAACTAACATATCCTCCACATGACTTGAACTGCTAAAATAAAACACACCCGCAAAGGCAACTTGACAATGTTTGATGAGAAGGCGGAACACTCCATCCTTGATGATGAAACCCGACTGCTGCTTCGTTCTTCATTAGGACAAGAAACTTTAACAGAATTCAAAGGAAAAGATTTTAATCTATTGTCCTTCAATGGTGAATTTAAGTACTCGAAAGTCATTGTATGTTGTAGGGCCATTTTTCAACCCCGTATCTGACTCTGCAAAATTAATTTTATAATTAAAATATCTGTACATGTATAGATAAAGAATAAGAGAACTGCAAAAATAAATAAATTAATTAATTAAAACAAAAATTTCCAACTACATAAATACCCCCAAGTTAATTTTTTTTAAAAAAAAAGTTAGTGAGAGAACTGCAAAGAAAAAAAAAGGGCCTCTTGCTTTTAACATGGGTATTAAATAATGAAGAATTCAAGTTAAATGTGATAAATTTTCAATGTCATGAAAGGACTAGCAATTGAAATCACTGAAGATGAAGAAGCATTGAAGTAACGGTTTGTTGAAAAAGATTTATATGCACAGTAATTAAAAACAGCCAAAAGAAACAAAACTGGGTTAATGAGTTGATTGTGCAAGTACTGACCAGTGATTGTTTGATTTTAATGCCCAGATACGTTTCTTCTTCCCCCTCCTCTTCCTCTTCTCGTGCTTCTGGTTCAGCTTAAACCCTTCGCTAAACCCAGAGCTCTCAAATGGATAAGATGAGCGAGCACATTTTGATTTTTATATGGCAAGGGTGAAGATTTACAAAATAGTCCTCATAGTTCTATAAATATTCAAAATAAACTAATTGTTTGCAAATCCTCACTAAATCCTCACAATTGAAATACTAAATACAAAAGGCCACTTGTATTGTGAGCGGGATTTGAATATTAAATTTTTTGTACCATTGAATAGATTTCCACTCATAAAAGTTCATAAAGAGTTAAAAATATAAAGTTGTTCATCAATAAAATTACCTAGTAATAAAAAAATAAACTAAATAATCTTTTTGCATGTAAAACAATTTCTCTAATTTATATGCGAAACAAAAGTTCTGTTGTTAAAATCAAAAAAGAAATCTTATTTTGGTTTATTTATTTCCTTTCCTAACCAAAGGAGTAAAATAATTATATTATTATGCATTTGCCTATACATTTTTTCATTTTTACTCCTTGTCTTTCCTCTAAATGTAATCTTTTTGTTTCATAATTCAGAACAAAATGTAACATTTAGTAGGGTACCATTGAGTTATTGGGCATGTAGCAAATTCGATCTTTGGGCTGTATGTTTTGCGAGAGTAAAAATATTTTTGGGGATTCATTTTATTGCTTGTTTTATATATATATATATTTAAATACAAAATATTGGCTTTAGGATGAATGTTTTACTTGTTGCTTTATTAACTAAGATTTTTGGTAGATTAGTTCAAAAGTATCCTGAAATCTATAGCTTGTTTCATCGGTGCAGAATTTTACATGACACGTCTAGTTTTTATTAGTCATGACTAATTGACACAAAAATCTATAAAATTAAAATAAGTCAAAATTTCAATGATACAGTTTTCAAATTTTGACTTTAAAATGTTTTAAATATCAATGTTGAGTCTTTCGTTAGAGATTTTCTTCTGTCTCTATTTTGGTAAGCTATTTTCTATGTAGTTAGTAATTATTAACTGGAAAAAAAAAAGTTCCATTTCTAAATGTGAGACGAAAATTTTAGTCCATGCCATGAGACTCAAATATTCAATAAAACGATATATCCTTCCTAGGAAAAACCATTAAAAAAGGGGGGGGGGGGGGGAAGTAGCACAGTAAACAATGCATTTACATTACAAAAGAAATCCTATTTTTATCATCTACAATAGAGTTCTGATGCAAATCACCTGCAAGTTTTACAGCATCACCCAACCAAAATCACCGATTCGCTCAATCTCCGTGCTTTCCACAAAATTCAACCTCACAAGTCTTTGAGCTTCTTGGAAACATTAACAATTCCTTGCAAAGATCATTGGAAGATTCCCCAACATATCTAAAGATCATTTTATCCAAAACTCCACAATTCTTCAATAAATACTTTACTGGTTCTAATGGATCATCATCCCCATACAGAATTTCAATCTTCTTGACATTAAACTGCAAACAATAGGGCACGAACTGTGGTTCTATCCACCCAGCTTCCACGTAGTATTCAGGGCCATTTACGTCCTGATTATAAAGAAAATAAATATAAAAACAACTTAAATATCCTTTATTCAAAAGTTCATCAAATCCTCACCATTATCAAGACGAAAGATTCCAAGTTAGGTGAACAATTGAAGATGATCGGAAGAATCCACCATCCATATTCTCGAATCCTCACCTCCAAAAAAGATAAGTTGGAAAATGTGGGAAGGAAATATTGATGAGCATCATATAAATGCCGATACGCATCACCAAGAGCCTTTCATTGAGAAAAAGACAATAATTAAAAATTCTAGCAGCTACTAACTTGAGGAATTGAAACTGTTTCATCAATGAGTTTCAAAATAACTTTTAATACACACAACCAGAAAAATAAGTAACATAATCAGAGTAAAAACAAAAAGTAGAGGAAGTAAGAAGAGTATTAAAGTTTAAAATATGCACAACATAAAGCAGACAGAGAACATACGAATATGGTGCCACAAGATAAGTACAAAGACTTAAGATTCGTGAGCTTTTTGAGAAGCTGTAGTACATGATCAGCTCGAACCGGATCACTACCCACACGCGAATAGTTAATATCAATGCGTGCATCACATAATGAATGTAACTCATAGACCAGATAAGATACCAATGTGCCATCATTAACATGGAGGTGTTCAAGTTTTGGAGCCTCAATCGTAGCCTGTTGCTCATTAGCAAAGACAATAGGTCCCTCTATCATCAAGTTTAACCTCTTTAGAGTTTGACGAAATGCTAATATCGACGTCCCAGTCAATATTTAGCGAGTAGTCAATTGACAAATCTTCAAGTACAGGAAAAATAGAAAAGTCAGGCATGTTGGGCTTATATATTTCAACATGAAATTTCTTGACCCTTGGAAAACATATCCCAGAGGAAGGACTCTTGAATACAAAATCTGTTTCTAGTTTCAAAATTTCAAGTGTTTCAGAATTGTAGATGCAGTCAGGTAGCTCAACAGGCTCGTAACCCTCTTCAAATGGATCGTCAACCGGAAGATTAACTTCGATCTCATGAACATTTCGCATAATTGCAAGTGCAACCCAGAATTTCAGACGAGACAAATACCTGGGCTTCTTCTGACAATGAAGGGAAAACTTGTTAATGCTTACCGAGTTGGACAAAAGCATCCTGTCGACAAAATTCTCAAACCTCGTCAACGCACCATTATCTGAAGTACCATCACGTCTGTAGCATAACTTGTCATTGAACATAAGATTGGGAAGAGAAGTCCAAACAAGCTTCCATCTTGAAGATAAAATGCTAGTTCGAACAGCATCTTCTGTGGACAGAAATGAAAGAATGTGGCAAAGGATCGAATCGGGCATACGACTTAACCTATCTTTTTTATTTATCTTACCAACTTTACGTGATTTTGAGTTATTCATCGTGAAAGTTATCAACCAACCTGAAAGATGTAATAAACACAGTGTTAAAGCCGAAAAGGAAGCATTTTTCAGTTAGATTAATAATGGGTCTTTCGTGAAACTCATATTGATAGTTAAGAAAGCTGCAGAGCTTAACAACAATTGAGAATATACACAACGTGGGATCCTACGATTTAAACTCTTCCATCCCATATAATAATAAATCAATTAAAATTTTATTCTATCCATCACTGTTGTTCAAAGTAAAGATAATACTCAAGTATGCTAAAAGCAAAATAAAAAATTAAAAGTTATTTTGCCAGTATCCATTTATGAATATGGTGCCGGTGGAGAGTAGAAGGAGAGAAAAAAGATTACTTACTCTATTTTCACGGAAGGCTAGGCCGCAGGCGACGACGAGCCGGTCTCTGGCTGCGACGGGTTTCAAAATTTCCTTCAATTTGATTTTTTTCCTTTTTCCAGAAATTTTTGGGAGGGGTTTACCGTTTACATTTACTAATTACTATTAATTTTTTTTATAGATTTCTTTTTTGTCTTAATAAGTAAGCTATCCGGTGTGGGCAGCCCTACAATTGCAAATTAAACACGGTGAATACGATTTCGACAATTGCATATACTGTATATTAAGGGTCCATTTAACACACTTTATTATGTTATGTTGTATTATATTATTTTAATATAAATATATTATATTATTCTGTATTTAATTAATATTATTTTATAATAATATTATATAACTTTTGATGTTATATTGTATTGTATTAATTTTTAATTATATTATATTATATTAATTTTTTAGTAATTAATTTATATAATATATTTAGAAAATAATTCCAAAATATTTAAAAGAATTTTAAATATAAAATTTTTAAATTTTAGAAAATTTAACATTATTTTTTAATATAACTGTTAAAAATAAAATTAATGTCACTTAGATGATATTTATTTCAACATTTATTAAAAAATAAACACGCTGATGACACTCTAATTCTGTTAACATTAATAAATTTAAATACTAAAAATAAAATTGATGATTTTTCCCTTCATTAGTTGATCTATAATTCTTGGAGAGAATTAATTTTGTTATATACGGGTGTGTTTTTTTTTTCTTTTGAAATGACAATAACGGTCTTTTACTTATATACAAATTTTATTGAGAAAAGATGACAATAATAGTCTTTTTCTAAACAAAATTCTAAACTCAAATTTAATTACTAATAACGTTACGCAACCAAAAAAATTCCCATAGCAAAATAATGTAAAAATTTTGTGAAGGCATTCAATCTCATCTGTCATTGTCTTTTTCAACCGATCTGCAAAATCAAACCTAAAAAGGAACTAAGATGATGAAGAAATAGAGGAGAAGAAGACGAACAAGAAACAGAGGAGAAGGAGAAGAAGAAGAGGGGAAAAGGAAAAATATAAATAAAAGAAAAATGTGAGAGAGGAACAGAGAAGACGAAGAAGAAGAGGGGAAATGGAAAAAAGAAAAAGAAAAAAAGAGGGATATAGAGAAGACAAACAAGAAAAGGGGAAAAGGGAAAATGAAAGATATAGAGGAGACGAAGAAGAAAAGGGGAAAACGACCTGCAATGCTGTATAAACCCAAGTCTCACTCGGTATCCATTATGCAGCTTTTTTCCATTATTATTATTATTATTATTATTATTATTATTATTACTTGGAATACTGATAAGTGCCTAATATTGTATTATAATATTTTAATAGAGCTTAATACAATATAATGAAACCTGCCAAACATAGCCTAAGCGGAAAAAAATAGGATCGGGATCATGAATCGTAAGGCAGGTGAAATCTGATGCTTGGAAAATACTACCAATCATATCACCCCAAAGAAAAATTGTTTAACAAAAAAACCCAGTTTTACGTATGTAACTGTTAAAAAATTTGCATGTTTCATGCACACAATCTTTATTTGTATTAGACAAGTTATGGGAAGCTAAGGATGGGAGGAGCCAAGCAAAGAAGCCAAGATCGGTTCATCCATTCAATTTTTGGGAAGAGTACTCCACCGTTATATTCCAAAGGTCTCCGACCGTCCATTCATGCGACAGAATCCACTGCGCAATCTGCACCACAAGATCATCAATTCAGATGAGAATGTGATGCGATATGCGTGTCCAAGATTCAGAAAGAACAAGAGCAAACAATACGTGGAAGACCTAGATGCAGCGTGGAGGATTCATAATGATAATACATTCACAAGTGCTGATGATGGAAGGATTGGAACGAATACCTGATCTAAGTTCTGCAATGCCTCGATGCCAAATGTGTAGTATAAAATGAAAGGTCGCAATGCCTAAATCAAAGAGAAACAGGAAATGAGTGACAAGAGAAGATGTTCCTCTGCTTTATTTCAAACAAATAATAACAATATCTCCACATTAATATATAAAACCCTTGAGAGATCCTCCATTCACACGCTAGAAACTTCCAACACAATTACTTATGGTCCAACAACATTTCCACCGGAGAGAAGATATGCTACGTGCAATTAAGTTGTGTGTGTGTGAGCATCTGTGTAGCAACTTTTAACAGTATTCAGATGAGAATAACTACCTGAGAAGCGGCAAGCCACTAAATTATAGTCTTTAGTTCAGGATCACCTCTGAAAGCACAACATCCTCAATTCCCAGTAGCAATCCCTAGCAAATCTTTACTATCCCAATGCTGAATACTCTTCCCATCAGAATTTTTAAGTGTTGGCTGATTTACATAAGCTCCTTGATTTGTTTCAACAGTAAATGAGGAAGCTTCATTGAACTATATTACAAAGAAAATTTAGTCTTCTGAGAATTACAAACGCTTCAAATAATAATGCAGCAGAAAGAATCTTGTTGACATTCTGATATATGATTTTCAAGAAATCATAATATAGGAATATTGAGATCTACTCCGGTGCAGACTGGGCTGGAGACGTCACAAATAGAAGATCAACATCTGCTTACTATTTCTATGTCTGGGGAAATCTAGTAACCTAGAGGAGTAATAAACAATCAGTTGTGGCTAGGAGTAGTGCAGAAGCAGAGTTCAAAGCTTTGGCGAATGGAATCTGTGAAGGAATTTAGATAAAGCGTGTACTCAAGGAACTCGGTGTGTGCAGTCCTTCATCCATTCTAATGAGGTGTGACAATCAAGCAGCAATCAACATCGCTAAAAACCCAGTGCATCATGATCGAACCAAACATGTCAAGATTGATAGGCACTTCATCTCAGAGAAGGTCACTAGTGGAAGTGTGGAACTAAAGTACATTCCAACTAGACAACAAATTACAGACATCCTTACTAAAGCACTGCCAAGACCTAACTTTGAAGACTTAAGTAACAAGCTGGTTTTGTATGATATACACACACCCGCTTGAGGGAGAGTGTTGAAAATAAAGATTCAAAATTATGATTTATTTGTAATTTAGGCTATTTTAGGAATAAATTAAATTATAATGGGAAAATTCATTAGGATTCTTTCCAAATTTTGTTTCCTATTATTTAGGAAAGGATAGATGTAGTCTCCTATTTTCTTTCCTATTTTGCTGTATATATTCCCTATATATACTGTTTTGGAAAGTAAGAAAAAGAGGAACCAATTCACGGTTTTCCTCAATTTTGATATATGATTTTCGATTGACGATTATATTATCAGACAAAAAGTTCAAGAAAACAATTTGCACCTCGAGATGATTCCTCAATGTGTGGTCATTTTCATCTGGATAACGATGAGCTTCATGAAGTCCTTTGCCTTGAAATAAACCCTTGTACTGGCAATATTTTGATTGATCAATGAACCCACAGAAGGCCTTATTTGTCTCCCTATCAAGAGAAACAAGTTGAGCGAAGACAATCACTAACCCCCCCCAAAAAAAAAACAACCAAAAATGACTTTAATTTTGATTAACTAGTCCATGGAACAACAACGCCTTATTATACTATATATATCCTAGGCTGCAAAATATAGAATAAAGCCACTGGCTGATCTTTGTAAGATCATTCCATATTTGTAGATCAGTGATAGGACAAGACTACGAGCAGTGCAGCAACCTATTAAATTCGTGTCATTGAAATCCAGATGAAGATTTGAAAATGATTATCCCTTTGAACTACATTAAGCAAACACATTTATTTTCTAATAGTTCTCAGTGTTCTCGAGGTGCTCCAAAGCAAATTTTACACACCGAAGAAGGTATTTTAATGCATATTGTTTCATCCCAGGCCAGCATAATGCATCTATAGCAATGATCCTGGTTTTACGTCTTCCAAAACTGTCAAAATGCTTTTTGTCTGCAGGATCACCCGCAAAACGAAATGACGAAGTATACCTACACAACTTCAAGATGATATTATAATCAGAAATCAACCACAGCATAAGTCAAGGCATGTACATAAAAGAAATACATAAAGTTAGATTCAGCAACCTATTGTGTATCTATGTCCCCAGTGACTCAAGTCTTGGATTTTCTGATTTACTGCATTAGACTCACCCCTTGTAATCACAGAATCTTTCAGCACCAACTATTTCTATAGCCTCGTTATCACCCATGGAAGCCAAGAAAAGCATCCCAGCAATTAACTCCGGATTGATCATGAAACGAATCTCTTCCTAGATAAAATGGCATTGACAACAAATAATTTTAGGATTTAAATATTTTATGTTAAGTGATATTTCAAGACCCTAATGATCCACATGACATAGGCAAAGGGAAATAAGGAAAGCAATTTAAATGAGAAGGCATTCATGCAGAAGTAACAAATACATGGAACAATATATTTAAGAATAGGTGAAGGAAAAGACCTAATTTAAGTATGGACCACTAAGGAAGTCACAGTGAAATTGTTAACAAAAAATATTACGTGCACACAGCCCCTATGAAGAGCACCACGCCCAATATATTTGTTTGCAAAATCTACTTCAAGAGCATCGTCGGATTGATCTTCTATGAAGCCTACACTACGAACCTACAAATACAAAATTTTCTTATCTACAGCAGAAGTATGACATTAGATAAATTGAATTCAACTTTTACAGTAGCAAATATTTAAATTTAAATTGAATTACCTCAAAAGCACAGAGAGGCAGCACGGATTTGCTCCAAAAGTCAGCTTCAGGATAAGACGTGAATAAAGGATGGCTAAAAAAATCATACTAGTCATGCCTAATTGACACAAAAATTTATAAAATTAAAATAAGTCGAAATTTCTGTGATACAGATTTTCAAATTTTGACTTAAAATGTTTTAAATATCAATGTTAAGTGTTTCGTCAGAGATTTTCTTCTGTCTCTAGTTTGGTAAGCTATTTTCAATGTAGTTAGAGATTATCAACTGAAAAAAAAAAAAAAAAAAGAAGGTTTCATTTCTAAATGTGAGACGAAAATTTTAGTCCATGCCATGAGACTCAAATATTCAATAAAACGATATATCCATTTTAGGCAAAACCGTTAAAAAAATTAATAGAAGCTTCAAAAAGATTTTTTTAGGGAAAAAAAAGAAAAAAAAATGGCACAGTAAACAATGCATTTACATTACAAAAGAAATCATATTTTTATCATCTACAATAGAGTTCTGATGCAAATCACCAGCAATTTTTACAGCATCACCTGACCAAAATCACCAATTCAAAATAACCAAGTCGCTCAATCCCTATACTTTCCACGAAATTCAACCTCACAAGTCTTTGAGCCTCTTGGAAACATTAATAATTCCTTGCAAAGTTCATTGGAAGATTCTCCAACATATCTAAAGATCATTCTATCCAAAACTCCACAATTCTTCAATAAATACTTGACTGGTTCCAATGGATCATCATCGTGATACAGAATTTCAATCTTCTTGACATTAAACTGCAAACAGTAGGGCACGAACTGCGGTTCTATCCACTCAACTTCTACATCGTCTTCAGGGTCATCTGTGGCCTGATTACAAAGAAATAAATATAAAAACAACTTAAATACCCTTTATTTAAATAGTTTATCACATCCTCACCATCATCCAGACAAAAGTTTCCAGGTTAGGCGAACAACTGAAGATGATCGGAAGAATCCACCCTCCATATTCTCGAGTCCTCACTTCCAAGAAAGACAAGTTGGAAAATGTGGGAAGGAAATATTGACGAGCATCATACAAATACTGATAGGCTTCACCAAGTGCCTTTCATTGAGACAAAGACAATAATTAAAATTTCTAGCGACTATTAACTTGAGGAATTGAAATTGTTCCACCAATGAGTTCCAAAATAACTTTTATTACACATTACCAGAAAAATATGTAACTATGTAACATAATCATATTAAAAACAAAAAAGAGAGGAAGTAAGAAGAATATTAAAGTTTAAAATATGCATAACATAAAGCAGACAGAGAACTTACATATATGGTGCCATCACATAAGTATAGGGACTGAAGATTTGAGAGCTTTTTGAGAAGCTGTAGTGCACGATCAGCTTGACTCGGATGATCACGTTCCCCTGAATAGTTAATCTCAATGTGTGCATCACATAATGAATGTAATTCATGGACCAGATAAGATACCAATGTATGATCTTTAATGAAGAGATGTTCTAGTTTTGGAGCCTCAATCATAACCTGGTGCTCATTACTGAAACCCATATATCTCTCTATCAACAAGTTTAACCTCTTTATAGTTTGAGACGAAATACTAATATTGGCCTTCCAATCATTAGTTAGCAAGTATGCAACAATTGACAAATCTTCAAGTACAGGACAGATAGAAAAGTCAGGCATGTTGGGCTTATGTATTTCAACATGAAATTTCTTGACCCTTGGAAAACAAATCCCAGAGGAAGGGCTCTTGTATAGAAAATCTGTTTCTAGTTTCAAAATTTCAAGTGTTTCAGAATTGTAGATGCAGTCAGGTAGCTCAGCAGGCTTGTAACCCTCTTCAAATGGATTGCCAAACGGAAGATAAACTTCAATCTCACGAACATTTCGCATAATTGCAAGTGCAACCCAAAATTTCAAACAAGACAAATACCTAAGCTTCCGACAATGAAGGGAAAACTTGTTAATGTTTACCGAGTTGGACAAAAGCATCCTGTTGACAAAATTCTCAAACCTAGTCAACCGATTATTAACTGAAGTACCACCACTTCTGTAGCAAAACTTGTCGTCGAACACAAGATTGGGAAGAGAAGTCCAAACCAGCTTCCATCTTGATGATAAAATGCTAGTTTGAACAGCAGGTTCTGTGGGCAGAAATGAGAGAATATGGCAAAGGATTGAATCGGGCATCCGACTAATCCTATCTCTTTTATTTAACTTACCGACTTTACGTGATTTTGATTTATTCATCGTGAAAGTTATCAACCAACCTGAAATATATATTAAACACAGTGTTAAAGCTGAGAAGAAAGCATTTTTTCAGTTGGGTTAATAATGGGTCTTTCATAAAACTCATATTGATAGTTAGCAAAACTGTCAGAAATTTAACAACAACAGAGAAAAGATCCTATAATTTATACTCTTCCATCCCCTGTAATAATAAATCAATAAAAATTTTATTCTTTCCATTACTGATGTTCAGGTAAAGAGAATACTCAAGTCTGCCAAAAGGGGGAAAAATTTTTATTTTGCCAATATCCGTGTATGAATCTGGTGCCAGTAGAGAGTAGAAGGAGAGCAAAAGATTACTTACTCTATTTTCACGGAAGGCTAGGCCGCCGGAGACGACGAGCCGGTCTGTGGCTGCAACGGGTTTCACAATTTCTTTCGATTTGATTTTTTTCCTTTCTTCAGAAATTTTTGTGAGGAAGTTACATTTTGAGTATTTACTATTTAGTATTTACCAATTACTATTAATTTTTTTATTCGTTTTTTTAATGCCTTGTAAGTAAGTTATTTGGTGAGGGCAGGCCTACCGTTGCAAATTAAGTACAGTGAACAAGATTGCGACAATTGTATGCACCAACCGGAATTAACCAGTTGGGTTCACGAATCCTACTCAAACCAAACCAAAAATATTTATATATTTCATTTCGTAAGGTCGTTGAAATCTGATGCTGGGAAAATACTACGAATCTTATTGGTTATTAAAAGGCTTAACAAAATAACCTATTTTACCTATATAACTGTTAACAATTTGCGTGTTGCATGATTCATGTATACAATCTTAATTTGTATTTGACAATTCATGGGAAGTTAAGGATGGAAGAAGCCAAGCAAAGAAGCCAAGATCGGTTCGTCCATTCAATCTTTGGGATGAGTACTCCACCATCATATTCCAAAGGTCTCCGACTGTCCATTCATGCGACAGAATCCACTGCGTAATCTGCAAAACAAGATCATCAACTCGGATGAGAATGTGATGCGATATGCGCACCCAAGATTCGGAAATAGCAGGAGCAAACAATACGGGAAGACCAGGATGCACCGTGGAGGATTGGTATGAGTACCTGATCTAGGTTTTGCAATGCATCGATGCCAAATGTGTAGTATAAAATGAAAGGTCTCGATGCCTGAATCAAGTCACAACAAGAAATGAGCGACAGGAGAACATGTTTCTCTATTATTATTTCAAATAAATAATAGTATCTCCACATTAATATATTAAACCCTTGAGAAATCCTAAGTTCACACGTTACAAACTTCCAACACAATGACTTTTGGTCCAACAGCATCTCCACCCGAGAGAAGATATGCATCGTGCAATTTAGTTGTGTGCGTGCAAGCATTTGTACAGCAACTTTTAACAGTATTCAAATGAAATTCATGGCAGACTTATGCAGAATAACTACCTGAGAAGCAGCAAGCCACTGAATTATAGCCTTTAGTTCAGGATCACCGCCGAAAGCACCACATCCCCAGTTCCCAGTAGCAATCCCTGGCAAATCTTTACCCTCCCCATCAGAATTTCCAAGTGCTGGTAGACTTACAGAAGCTCCTTGATTTGTTTCAACAGTAGTTGAGGAAGCCTCATTTAACTATTTTACAAAGAAAATTTAGTCTTCTGAGTTAAGGGGTTAAGAAGAAGTTCAAATTATTCTAAATTACAAACACTTCAAATAATACTGCATCAGAAATCAGCCTTTTGACATTCTGATATACGATTTTCAATTAACCATTGTATCACCAGACAAAAAATTCAAGAAAATAATTTGCACCTCGAGATGATTCCTTGATGTGTGGTCATTCTCATCTGGATAAAGATGAGCTTCATGAAGTCCTTTGACTTGAAATAAACCCTTGTATTGGCAATATTTTGATTGATCAATGAACCCACAGAAGGCCTTATTTGTCTCCCTGTCAAGAGAAACAAGTTGAGTAAAGACAATCTCTAACATCAAAAACGCCCCTGGTGCAAAAAAAAATGTCAACTTTGATTAACTAATCCATGGAACCACAAAGCCTTATTATACTTATATATCCCTGGCTGCAAAATACAGAATAAAGCCACTGGCTGATCTTTGTAAGATCATTCCGTATTTGTAGATCAGTGATAGGACAAGACTACGAGAGTACAGCAACCTATTAAATTCTTGTAATAGAAATCCAGATGAAGATTTCCATTTGAACTACATTAAGTCTACATGTCTATTCTCTAATAGGTGTACTTGAGGCGTTCCAAAGCAAATTTTACATACCGAAGAAGGTATTTTAGTGCATATTGTTTCATCCCAGGGCTGCATAATGCATCAATAGCAACGATCCTGGTTATACATCTTCCAAAACTGTCAAAATGCCTTTTGTCTGCATGATCACCCGCAAAACGAAATGATGATGCATACCTACACAACTTCAAGACGATATTATAATCAGAAATCAACCACAGCATAAGTCAAGTCATGTACATAAAAGAAATACATAAAATTAGGTTCAGCAACGTATTGTGTATCTATGTCCCCAATGACTCAAAGTCCTGGATTTTCGGATTTACTGCCTTAGACTCACCCCTTATAATCACAGAATCGTTCAGCACCAACTATTTCTATAGCCTCGTTATCTGCCATGGAAGGCAAGAAAAGCATCCCAGCAATTAATTCTGGATTGATCATGAAACGAATCTCTTCCTACATAAAGTGGCATTGACAACAAATAAAATTAGGATTTAAATATTCTATGTTGAGTGATATTTCAAGAAGCTAATGATCCACATGATGTAGGTGGAGGGAAATAAGGAAAGCAATTTAAATGAGAAGGCATTCATGCAGAACACATACATGGAACAATATATTTAAGAATAGGCAATAAAAAAGACCTAATTTAAGTATGAACCACTAAGGAAGTCACAGTAAAATTGTTAACAAAAAATATTACCTGCAAACAGCCCCTATGAAGAGCACCACCCCCAATATATTTGTTTGCAAAATCTACTTCAAGAGCATCAGTGGATTGATCTTCTATGAAGCCTACACTATGAACCTACAAATATAAAATTGTCTTATCTACAGCAGAAATATGATATTAAATAAATTGAATTAAACTTTTACAATAGCAAATATTTAAATTTAAATTGAATTACCTCAAAAGCACAGAGGGGCAGCACAGATTTGCTCCAAAAATCAGCTTCAGGATAAGACGTGAATAAAGGATGGCAGTCCTCAGGAAGAACTTTCCGCTCAAAAGAGACAAAGCCAACAGGCATGCAGGAGCATATCCTCTTGAAATAATGTACAATGCACTTTAATTTATTTTCCTGCTTTTGACTATAACCTTCATATAGACTCCTGAAGAATGCAATTGACGTGATTAATGTAGTGGGTTCAGGAAAACATAGAAATTTGTATATGGCATTTACTACTATAAAAAAAATAAATAAATAAATAAAAAATAAATAAAAGAAAAGAAAAGAAAAGAAAATAGAAGAAGCAGAAAATTGATTTCATGGATAAAACCAGAAAATCATGCAATCAGATCAACCATAAAAGGAACATAGTAATTACTGCACTAACCGTTTTTGCTAATTAATAGCAATAGGTCACAATGAGACATTAAAACAATCAGCTCAGGTTTTGGATTTAAGGAACCCTTTGCACATGCATCATTCAGATTTCCCCTAGCTATCAAGATACATAGAAGCATCCAAGCCTCCACTACAGCAACCATTTGGGGAAAATAGTAACACACATACTTCATTTTGCAAGCACAAGAGATACTGTTGCTACAAGATATTTCTCTTAGTCTATGTGGTCTAGAGCTCCTAAAAGTTTGCTTTCTTACACGACAATGTTTACTGCATCCAGGTTTGCCCTCAACAAAAAATTTATTTGAGATCATGTCTAGCAAAATACAGCCAAATTGTCTTTTCTTCCAATTGTTACCAGCAATCACTAGTAGGAAGAACAAAAGCAAGTTCAGTCTTTCACTAAAAGCAACGATTTAACACAATCCTACTGACTGAAGTGCATATATCTGCAAAGACGGAAAAAAAAATATTATCACTCTCTCACCAAGAAACACCGAAAACCAAACTTGCCAATTCATTGATTAAGCAAGCTTGAATCTTCCTATTTATTTATTTGAAATGATGGATAACAATGATACTAACACAGTTGCCATTACTTTCAAACTTTGGTTCGCGGTGTGAGATGTTTTAGACATAACGCAATGCAAAGCTAAACAAGTAGAAACAAGAATCATATTGCAATACCCTACCTCATTATGATTTTTCTACTATGGATGAATAAAACAGTTCAAAGGTCCACAGAATATAGCTTAAGAGGTCACATACGCAAACAATTCATCAAAGTTGATGGTCGGAAGATGGTTTGCACCTCTATTACTGGCTGGGAACAAGCAAAAGAAAGCACAGGCAAGAAGAGCACCAATCAATTCCTGAAAAGTAACATTGATGCTATCAGAAATTATTTAGTATTTAAGCAGGGAAAAAATAAATGTGAGGGAGAGAGAGAGAGAGAGAGATTGAAAGAGAAGAGAGAATTAGTTGTGAATCTACAGAGGTGGGTCATCTTTCGTGTCCCATCATTATAATTTTTAGAGATTGTACCACATCCAGCATCCTGTCCAATAGTACCAATTTCTGATTCTTCTCTAATTTATTGATAAGTAAGTTGCTGTTCAAGCCACTCACAGGCTATCAACAGTACAAAAAAGGGGAACAAAAAAAAAAAAACATCTCTAGCTAGCCATGCGAGCAGATCACATCATATTAAAATCATTTTAATCTTCAGCACAGCTAAAATAGGATACCCTGTGGGTCATTGTTCCTCATCTATTTTAACATAAATGGCACATAAGAATTTTATAAATCCTGCAAACACGGGGGAGCTAAGGCTTTACTACTGACCAACTAAACACATGGATACCTGGCTAAGGAACACCATGCCTGCTTCTTGTGAACCCAATAAGCGGAGACCCGTTTTGAAGCCATATTTACCAAGAATATCGTCCGCATTTTGATAGTGACTTTCCAACAGAGCGGGCAACTGCAAGAGAAGATTTGCCAGTGCTGGGAGAACCTCTCCAAACCACTCTGCCGCCTCTGCCCGGGAAATCAGCTGCATAAATCCTCTTAATTAAGCGTCAATGATATTTACATCTTTATGGTAATGGTGAGAGTAGGCACATTTACTAAATAGCAGTATGTTACTAAAAGTAATGAAATCAATAAAGAGACTCAAGCTGTCCTCAACATTTCCTCAGTGTAAATTTGCAGTCGATCAAATTGATCGAATACACCTGAGAGGGAGAAAGAAACACACTAGAAAGTAAGAAACAACTCAGGGTATTGTTTTCACTGTTGAGCTTCTACTTAATTCTGAAAGCACAGCAGCTAAAGTGTATGCAGACACTGATTTGTATTTAACGGATAATTTTTAAATTGAGAGCTAGTGATTTCATTCCACACCAACTGCAGATTAAAAATAACAGCACCTCAATCCCATACATACCCTTACTAGGCTGGAGCTCACGAGCACAGCAAACAATCTTTCTTCATGTAGTAATAAACAAGCAAATGGTTTCTTATTTCTAGTTCTATAATCAAGTGCAAGCCATGCCTATTAAACCGAAACACTCAAGTTTCAACTTCAGAGCCAAAATACAAACACAGAGACTTCAACGAACTGACAAAAAACAAGCAAAACCAGATGATATTAAGAGCTTTTACCTCATCGAAGAAGAGGGCGTAACCCTCAGAAGCAAAAGGGGCGAGAGGTTGAAGGAGAGAGAGCGACCTTCTCATATCACGAATTGCAACAAATAAAACTTCCCCAGAATTGACCCTGCTGTGATCAGGCCCTTGCGCCATTTCTTTCAGTGCTTCCACCACTTTTGATGGCCAAAATAGATTCGTCGATCGAACCAGCACCGGCAAGTACGCTAGTATTGACTTCAAATTTTCTCTGCTCTCCATCGTTTTGCTTGAATTGAACGAAACCAAGTCACCAAGCTGAGCGGACGTTTGAAGATCAAAGTTGCTCTTGAAGTTGGTATGTAAACTGGGCCGGGTCGGTCATCGAAACTTGGTTGTGGTAAGTGGTTTCGGCCCACTAAAACTTGGGCAAGTTCGCTAGTTTAACTTGTATACAAGAACGAATTGAGCTTCTAACACCCCTTTAAATATCTTATAAAACCCCGCATCATATATGTTTACGATTTTAACCTTGGAAATAATTTTATAAAACAAAAGGTGACCTTTGCAAAACCCATTTTCATTCATCGACAACGATAAATGCTTTCCTTCGAGTCTTAATTAATAGTAGGACAAGTGTCGGAACTTTAAATTATAAACAATCCAAAAAGAAATAAAAATTTTAATAATTCACACAATAAAATATAGTGAATTTAAAAAGTTCACTTGAAGAATGAATGTTAAAATTCATTCTAGAGAGAGAAAGTCAACATCTTATGGAATTTTGTTAAGAAATAAGAAGGATGATGATTTAGAAGTGCACAAATGAATTTATATATTTTGATAGGAAATCTAAACTAAAATAAAACTATTATAGGTCACAAAAGAAAATTATTGAAATTTGACTACAGTATGGAAAGTTTATAGAGAGAGAAAATTAATACGTTTATTGGCTTTTTTTTTAAGAAATAAGTATGAAGGAATATTTTGAATTAAAGTGGAAAAAGGGGTTTATAAGATTTTCTAAGAGGTGGAAATGGCATCACTCTAAAAGGAAAAAGTTATAAATAAAAAATGTAAAAATTATTTCAAATAGTCTCACCCTAACCGAAATTTAAAATAAAAAGGAGAAAAAATTACGGATTTTTTTAAATATAAATTAAAAATATTTATACCCAAACTCAAATGAATTGTGATACTTATCCTTTTCAAAATATAAAGATCTTACACTTAACCTCATTATGGTAGCAATGGACCTTTTAAGTTATTTTACAATAAAAAGTTCATTTTACCCCTTATTAATTTAATTTATTTTTGCAAATAGCAAACATCTGTAAAAATGAATTTTTTTTTGTATGTAATACGATAATATCATTTTTAATAAGTTAAGTTAATTACCTAATCTATATTTTTGTATTTAGAATTTTGGTATAAACATAAGCTATTTGTATATTGGATTTTCTTTTAAAGTTTTACTCCATAATAAATTAATTTAATGTTATTCAATTTTCATCACATCATGGATTGTATATTAATCTTATTTCTTACATTTTTCGGTTTTTAAGCTAAGAAAAAAATGAAAATAAAAAGAAATAAAACTTACTTAAAAGTAATTAAGTCAATTTATTAAATACAACATTGTCATAACACATACATAATATTTCATTTTGATAGATGTTTATAGTTTATAAAATAACTTAAATTGATTAGGAGTAATATGGACTTTTTGTTGTAAAATAACTAAATATTTAACAATGGCAACGAAAAGTGGGGCTTCAACTCATAACTAGTATGTCATGTTCCCATGAATTAACAGTAAAAATATATGATAACAAAATATTGCGAGGCCAAAATTACTAATCTAAAAATGTTGAGCGAAGAATGTACTAAATACTAATACAAGGAACATAGCTAAAACAAAATTTTAACGCATGTTTCCCTCTCTCAAGACATCTATCATGTTGTAGATACGCTTGTCTGCCTTCAACTGAAACTGTTTTTACACAACGATTTGCATGAAAATATTGAGTAAGAAGCAATCGTCACAACAAGAAATTCAAGACAAAACAACTTGAGATCATAAAGGTCGATGTTTGGATGTTTACAGAAGTAAGGAGATCATAAGCAATTTTGCAATTTTAATTTCGTTCAGACTATAGAGCTAATTTTTTGTCATCGAATGATAAGGATACTATAAAAGCAAAGTTATGGCACGGTCAAATTAAGCATGTGCATAAATGATAATGATTATAACTATATCAATATTCACATAATGAAAAGGTTATATTATGTTAGGCCACAAGTGCGTTTCACATATGCAAGGCGCAAGGGTAATTCTGAAAATACCAATCGTGGCTGACATGTCATTAAGTAGTATAGAGAGAGGAGTTTGTTATGCATTTTTGTTAGTAATAAGTTGATGGTTTTCGGTTTTGATAATTTGTTAAGAGTTTTTCTGTTATTCTATTTTGGCGTAGAAGTGAGGATGTTATATGGGAGGAGCTGGTTTTGGGAAAGGGATCTAGAGAATTATTTTGTAGTGAAGCTTGCTCATTCTGGGAGAGATACCAAGCCTCTCGAATGCTTGGGTGTTTTGGTTTATTTCTGCTGATGAATACAAGTTTTCCTACTTCCAACAACATTCTGCTCTCTACTGGGTTGTTTATTTAACCATTTTAGTTCAGGGCCTATCATATTATCATTGGAAGCAATGGAATAAGAGCAAGTAAAATGTGAGATGTGAAAGTATTAGCACCTTCTTAGAAAGGAAAAGCACAGCATCAACAGTCCCCTCTGCGTAAATTGATCTCCCGCAAACATTATGCTGAAATTCAAAAGAAACTCTGCGAACAGAGAAAAAGACGGAAAAAAGAAGTCATTTATGATTAAAATCTAACAAGGAAGAAAATGAAAATATATACCGAACATTATGCTGAGGGGGAACAAACTAGGATGCCTGGGATTACGTTTGATCAGGTGATGTCAAATGGTACATATGGAATGCATGACCAAGTAAATGCTCCTCTGGAACTCCCACCATCTCAATTTGTTGCTTGGGGTCCCGGATCATTTGTATCTGATGAATATGGCAGGAAGATTATGGATTATGAAACCAACAGAGGAAATAAAAAATTATTGTGAGAAAGATAACAAAGCCGTGGCCGGTAGACAGACATTGGAAATTGACAAAACTAACTTAAAATACGCATTTGCTTCAACCAAGAAAGAGTTATCCAACAGAGTTCAATATACTTTTAAAATGACAATGTTTCTAATTGATAATTTGACATACACAAAAGTACATTCATTCACAAGATGGATTAGTGCCAAAACAAATTAGACATTATAAAACCAGCCAAAACAATTTAGACGTTCTAAAACCAGCAAGGTCTACCAAGCCGATAGCAATCTAAAGCTTCCTTTGGGAGCGCTGTGGCAGTGCAGCACTCCCGAATAGGGATTAAGATTCAGATTAGAATTTACCAATCACTAGAACATCAAAATAGCTAATCTATTCACTCTTCGTTAAGTAGACAATCACTGACATGCGTGCACACCAAACATATGAGCCAAAAGCATGGCTGTCAACATCTATGCCTGAAAACACTAAAACGAAACAAACAAATACCCAAGTCTATATCCCTGTTATGTGGCATTCATACAAAACTTATGCATTATTTCATTTTTATCACATTATGATTATTATATTCACAATATTTCAATATGTAGGAATCCTGAATAACAAATAGCAAAGCCTAAAGATAACAGATGGAAGATTCAAAGATAACAGCTTAAACGCTCTTGAACACACCTGATCCTTATCAAAAGACACCCCTAGTTTCTGAAAGCATGAGATAACAGCTTTGGCAGTTCCAGATGTGTCCAATTTACCAGCTTGATGGGACTCCAATACCTAAGAACAAAAATGCATCATCTATTATTATTATTATAGCATCAGACAAACCCTAAGAAGAAATTACGAAACAAAAGTACCTGCAAAGAATACCCGGAGAAGGCTCCAGGAAATTGCTCAGCCATTATTTCCATAGCTGCTAGGAATGCCACAACCTATCAAATCAACACACTATTAGGATATTTATACAACCAATCAAATGTGTTTAAGTTTTATTTTCAATTAAAGTTGTACAATTCATATTACTTGTTTTCCCATTTGTGGGGATATCACAGCATAAACATTTGAATTTTCTACTGTCTCATGCAATCTGACCCTGTCTCCACCAGTGGTTCCCATAACAAAGGGCACTCCAACTTTGGAATATAGCTCTGCATTACCTACATTATTTGCAACCTCATTAAATTAAAAAAAATATGGAGGAAGGCAAATGCAGCAGAGGAAGCATTCTGCTGCACCTTAGCAATTCAATGAGGGCTGAATTATCCACTATGTATTATCTTAAAGGTCCAGTAGAAAGTTATAAAAGAAACAAGGTCAATGGTCCTAATACTACTGATAAGTCAGAATGACAACTTATAATTAGAGCATTTGAGTAGAACTTAAATAATTAAGAAGAGAAACTTGGGACAGTGGCTTTACTCCTTTTTTCGATCACAATTTATTCAGTATTCACCATCTCTCTAGGCAAAAGATTCTAGTAATTTCTCACTTGAAACATCTTAAAAAAGGAAAAATAATTGCTCATATCACCAAAATACCAGTATTTCTTTGCCCGAATATAATTTTCAAATTTAAGATGCATTTCTTTTTCAAATGAGAAACACTACAATTGCTTACCATTCACAGCAGCAGGTACAGTATAGTCCACAATGATCATGTTTGGGTATTTATCAAAGACAGATGCAAGTACACTTTCCCTATCAGAAAGACCATGAACCTGGATCTCTTTCCCGCACACTTCCACCTTTTGCCCAGATTCCTCTTCTGTGCCAAATGATACAGGAACCAGCTCAAGTCCTGCAGCATCTGCAGCCTTGATAACAGCCTTCCCCATTTTTCCAGTACAACTATTTACCTATAATGGATATGAAATTATAAAGCATGAGGTGTATCATCAACACATACAATATATACACTATTGCTCATCATAGAAAGCTAAACTAACATAATAATAATTAAATAAATAAACTTCATTACCATCCTTGTACAAGTGCAAAAAGTTCAATTAAAATCAAATAACACTTAAACAGGTAGAAGCAAGAAAATGCAGCTACGAAGGGCAAGCAATATATGATTTGCATCAGACCAAGGAGCCACAGCTTCATGTCCATTATCATAGAAAAAAACATATCTGTTAACTCTAGTTAGTTCCCCTCCGGGTCACTAAGCAACATCACTAAAACTTGGCTAATTCAGTCAATTCAAGCCATCCAACATCAATTCAATGATCTTTTTTCCCCCTCCAAAAAAAAGAAATGATTATTAAAACATTCTTTTATTACCCCAATTGTAAGATTGAAGTCACAAATTTTAAAATTCATCGCATACCAAAAGAAAATAAAAGCAGTAGAAGGTTAATATGAGATAATACCATGATGGGAATATGCAAATTTTTGGACATGGGTGTTTCCAAATGTTCTTTAGTTGATGCTCCTGTTGCTGACATTGACAGAACCGGTGGCACCAAAGATCTTTTTCTCGAGAAAGCAACATTCCCATTATCACTATTACTACTCTGTCTGTTGATTCTGCTGCTTCCAGTAAACAAATCCAACATATGCAGTTGCAAAGTGTTGTTGGTTGGATCTTTGAGCAAGGATGCCATTATCTGTTCCACATAAAAAAGCCATATCACATCCCTCCCCGTCAACTAGAAATGATTATAAAAAGCTGAGATTTTTACAGTGGAAGATCAAATTTTGATTACATACCTTGAGAAAGAAAGAGAATTCTGTAAAGGGTTTGTAATAAGAATGATTAAAAAAATACAAAATCGGCGGCTAGCTTTAAACGGTGGCTAGCTAGTAAAGACTAAAAAGGAGGAAGCAAATTAACCAAAAAGAAAACCCTCTCTTTTTCCCGAGCCCGACCCGCGTTAACTCATTTGGTTTTGGGTCGTGTTTTTTTCAACCCATTTTACTTTTACGGTTACCCAACCACTCTACTAACACTAGGGTTTAAAACTCAGATTGAAGTCTCAGTCTGACACTGAGCTGTTATCAGAACAAAAATGGCTTTAAACCTCAAAACAACAATTCATCACTCTACTCTCGCATCATCATCTCGTCAATTCATTAATGGGTTTTCTCCAAAACCAACTTCCATCTCCTTTTCACATTCTTCTTCTCTCAAAGGTCTCTTTTTTGCTTTTTTTTTTCGCCATTTCTTTTTAGGTTTCCAGTGAATGGGCCGTTGCTTTGTTGTTGACTTGTTTCTACGTTTCAGGATTTGGAACCCAGATTGCGATTGAGAGGAAGGAACATTTATCGTTCGTACAAACGGAAGCTGTGACGCATTTGACTGGATTCCTTACAAAAAATGAGGGGCTTCGTTTTGCTGTGGTCTGTTCTTTTGACTTCAATACAAATTCACTTGTCTTACCCAAATTTGTTTCCTTTTCTTCTTTTGATGTTAATACTCATCTGGGCAATTCTTGTTATTAATTATTTTTTCATTCTTATCAAGGTTGTTGCACGGTTTAATGAGCTTGTGACAAAACTACTGTTAGAGGGAGCTTTGGAGACTTTCAAGAAGTATTCAGTTAAGGAAGAAAACATTGATGTATGTAGCTGCTTCTTTATTGTACTTTGTTCTATCAAGTATTTTGTACATCTTATTGTTTATATTTATCAAAATGATGTAGCTATATTGACTTTGCTTTATTCTTTTGCCTCATCTACTCAGTCCATAAATGTAAATTGGAACCCTCTTATAATGTTTGCTTATCCGTTCCATTTTGTTTATTGGGAATTCTAGAATGATTCATTCCAAAGCAAGCAGGCTTTTGAGTATTTGGTTTCTAAATTTGATCTTTCAGATGAGAAGATTTTAATGTGTAATGATTCTTCTCTTCACTTTCTCACCAGGTTGTGTGGGTTCCTGGTAGTTTTGAAATTGGTGTTGTTGCACAACAGCTAGGGAAGTCTGGGAAGTATACTGCAGTTTTGTGTATTGGTGCCGTGGTATGGTTTCTCCACAATTATATTAATAGGATAAAATATCTTCTGTTTTACGTGTATATTTTTGGGTCAAGAAGGGTTTCCCATCACTGTATTATTGTTTAAGTAAATATTGCTGATGGTTACCTAATCCGTGAACCCTATTTTTTTTTTTGGTCAGTAGGTAAGAGGTGATACTACTCACTATGATGCTGTAGCTAATTCTGCTGCATCCGGAGTTCTTTCTGCTGGCATGAATTCAGGTTACTGTTTCATTTTTGGTTTCCGTTGTTGAATTGATTATATTTTCTTTACTAGAATATGGGACAAATGGAAGGTAACTACTATCTGAATATGATTAAATTTTATCATTTCAACCCCTTTAAATGTCAAGTGTTGAAATATCTCTATCTAGCTTTTTGGGTCTGATATGATCTCGGCTTGATTGCAGAATGCGACAATACATGTTTTTATTCCTTGCATCTATGTTCTTGTCTTATGCCATATCTATATTCTCTGGCTTTATCATCTATCAATTCCATAGATGTATTTTGTTCTAGTATTGGACCATTTAAGTTTCATGTCTTCTAGTATGTCTTTTTGATGGTACCTGTTAGTGAAGTGGCTCATATGTGAGCCAAAAAAAAAAAAAAAAAATTCTTGGTCTTGATTGTTTTATTTTTATTTATTAATTTATTTTGGGTTATTATTCAGATAAACCAGTGAAAGAATGAAATTATTGATACCTGTCGATTATCATATTGTTGGATGATGCTTCAAAGGATGGTTTTACTTAGTTCCTGCCAGCGGCCTCCTGAATTATTAATTCAAACCTAAGTCCCCTTGGAAGAATTGCCTTTGGGCAGTGGGAACACTATGCTGTAGCATATCATTGCAGCTCATCATTTTGTTGTTCTGTATCTTTGGTTATACTTTGTTCCTGACTGAAGTTGTTTCCAATGTACAATAGGCATTCCATGCATATTTGGTGTCCTGACTTGCGATAACATGGACCAGGTAACTTATAATGCAATGAAACCAGAAATTTGACTAATTTAGGTCTTTTCCATGCCATCAAACAATTAAAATCGGCGACTGTTGTCTTTTGATGATAATTGCAGGCTTTGAATCGAGCTGGTGGTAAATCTGGGAATAAGGGTGCTGAGGCAGCTTTGACTGCTGTAAGTTGATGTTAAATCAATACTGTTAAGTAGTATCATGCAATTGGATTTTAATTGCTAAATCTGTGATATTTTGCTATTCGTTGGAGTAAATATATTATGTAGAGTCCTGGATTAAAAATATATGAATCCTAGCTTTGCAAGTATCAGTAGTAATTGCACTGATGTACAGTACAGCATTTTTTTTTTAATTAACAGATGGTTTATGCACGAGTAATACTGTTTTCTTGCTGGTCTTTTCTGACAAAATAATTTACTAGACAAAAAGATTGTCTTTGATTAATTTTTTATCTAGTTGATTCAGCTCTTTCATGGTTATTTTTTGGTTTGTACTGCAGATTGAAATGGCATCTTTATTTGAGCACCACCTGAAGTAGTGGTTTCACCAAGAAAAGTTGGACAGAGTCCTTTTTCCGCTCATATTTTCTTTTCGAGAAAGTGGCCTTTTGTTGTAGTTTCATGATACCTGAAGCCTTTGTATGGACAGTTTTGGGAACTGCAAAAGGTTAGCCTTAGCATTCCAAAATCCGATAAGCAATTTGTTCACTGCTTCAAATCTGGATACTTTTTCCTGCGTGTCGCCCAGATACTGAAAAACCATTTCTTAGTGCTCTGAATCAGAAACAATCTGGATTCTGTATGCTTCTCACATGTATTTCTAGATGATAATATTCAAAATAAAGGGCATTTGCATCCATGATTGATGGCCAGATTGTAGGGAATTAGCTGTTTTATTTTGAACACATGAAAGGCCTGACATTGCTAGCAAGCCTATCTGCCATGGCTTGTGGGAAGAAGTTTGATTTCAGGGTGGGGAAAAACTAGTGAAATTTGTATTGGTAAAGCTTTTGCTTGGATTTGCTGATTTGCGTATTGGGCAATTTTCATCATTTTTTAATATTTAGTGCCTCAACCACGTTACACACATGAAGTTGTTCATAACCCTTAAATATTTACGTTAAATCAGTTCTTTAATCAATTCTATTAATTTGGTGGGAGAATATAATAATGTGGAAAATTGACAATAAAACCATGAGGCAAAAAGGCCGAGACAATTCCTGACTTGGAGATTACTCCATTCCAAATGTCTGGTGTTGGCTATAAGCTTCAACCTTCCAAGTGTAACCAATTGAACTAAACACCCCAAACCTGCAAAAGAACTAATGAAAGGGCAGCTGCGCAAACATTTAGGTTTTTTCTTAAGTGACTATTAGAAAATTGGTTTAACTTGCATTTTCAAGAGTCCTTGGCCAATCCCATCTCTGTATGTTTGAGGATAATGTTGTCATTCTGGGGGCAACTTTTAATACTAAATAAGCTGTTCCTGGTAATTTTGTAAGTTTGAAATAACTTGGCATTCTTAACATCGAAAGTTCCGAACAAGTTGCATCAGATCAAAGAATAAAGAAAAGTAACAAGAAGCTTAGAATCAAAGTTAAATACAATAGCACACACAAAGGTCTCTGACAGCTTTGTATCATATGGTCATCAACATCTAGCTAGGCAAGGCAGATCTCTCTGGAGTAGTCATGAGGAAGAAGAAATCCAATTATTCCCCTCTTGTTTTCTCTATTAAATCTCAAATGTACAAGAAGGAACAAATGAAGCAAAAATACATTAACAGATCATAACCTATAAGAAAGTTGCATACTGTACTCTTTCTTGCACTCTCTTCCCATGGTGACATTGCAGCTTTCTTGTCCTATCATTGTTAAACCTCAAGCAAAGCTTCCCATTTTAGGATTGGCACGTAATCAACAGAAACACTTATCAAAGCTTCCTTCTTCCTTTCCTGCTAGCTTGTACATATGCAGTTCACAGGAGCCTCACTATCCCATTCCACTTTTCCCTCCAGTAGACCAGGTTCATTTTTGTTTACTCACAAGCTTTCTAGCAAATGCTATATATAAATGCATCTTTGATGTTTGAAGATTTTTTTGTTGCAGAGTGTTGCAGCAGTAGTATTTGGAGATGGATCGGAGTCAAGACTCTACCCATTGACAAAGAGAAGATCAGAAGGCGCTATTCCTTTGGCAGCCAACTACAGACTTGTTGATGCAGTCGTAAGCAACTGCATTAATAGCAACATTAACAAGATATATGCTCTCACGCAGTTCAACTCAACTTCTCTCAATCTCCATCTCTCAAGAGCCTTCACTGGTATACTTCGTGGGAAAGATGGGTTTGTCGAAGTGATTGCTGCATATCAGAGCCTTGAAGACCAGGACTGGTTTCAGGTTTGTTGATGTCTACTTCTATTTCTGCCTCAGAGCCTCTAGTTTTTCCTGAAATAGATGTTGGGCCTCAGCATTTTGACAACATTCTTTGTTTTGTGGTTCTGATTGTTAGGGAAATGCTGATGCTATAAGAAGATGCTTGTGGGTGCTAGAAGAGTATCCTGTGACTGAGTTTCTTATCCTTCCAGGCCACCATTTGTACAAAATGGATTATCAGAGGCTAATAGAAGCTCATCGGAATAACAAGGCTGATATAACTATTGTAGCTTTAAATGCAATAAGAGATAAACACCCTGGTTTTGGTTTCTTGAGAGTAAATCCAGCGAATCAGGTAATAGAATTTAGCATGAAATCAGAGAGGGAAACAATAACTTCCATCTCAGTAAGTGTCTTCCTCAATCTCCGTTTTATAAAACTTGATTCTGACTTTGCAAGGTGCTTATTTGAGAAGCGTTTATCCCAAAATGCAGGGAAAAAGCTCAAGAAAATCCGACAGTGTTGCTTCTGGTAATTTTCCAAGTATGGGGATTTATCTCATTAATAGAGATACAATGTCAAGGCTTTTAAAAGAATATTTGCCTGAGGCAACCGATTTGGGAAGTGAAGTAATACCAGCTGCAATATCCATTGGCATGAAGGTCAGACTAAGTAGATTATGCATAAGCTTTGCAAATGCACTTTTACTTCTATATATGCTACATCTATGCCTTCTACTATTGTTATGACAGGTTGAAGCTTATCTGTTCGATGGATACTGGGAGGACATGAGGAGCATAGAAGCATTTTACCATGCAAACATGGAATGCATTAAGAGATCGAATATGAGATATAAGTCAGTGGCTAAATTACCGGAAAGGGCTGAAAGGATAATGCAAGTAAATTGTGTTAGTGAATTTTACAAACTATATGTAATGGCTCCTCGCCAACTAACTCAAACTTTCCTTCCATGGCAGCTTCTACGATAGAGATTGTCCAGTCTACACCATGCCTCGGTGTCTGCCTCCAACTATGATCAGAGAAGCTGTAATAAGAGATAGTGTTGTTGGAGATGGTTGCATTATCAATGTAAGTAAAAGCATTTTGCATATTCTTTCTGAAATGTAGTTTTACTTTGTTGTCTGGAAATACATTTTTGACCTATCTAACAATAGAGGTGCAAGATCAAAGGTACAATTATTGGTATGAGGACAAGAATTGGAGATGGGGCAGTAATAGAAGATTCCGTGATCATGGGCGCTGATTTCTATCAAGTAAGAGATATTTAGACTTCATATACCCTTCAATTCTCTGTCTCATTATATGCTTTAGTGAGCTCTCAAAAAGAGCACACGTAAATGAAGCTTCCTAATGTCATTCCAAATGAATGTTTTGTTTGGTCAAAGTTGGATTTAGCCTTTTCTGAATGCTTTGCAACCGGGGGGGGATCCAGGGTTCTTAAAAAACAACATTTGCTGCTTCTTTTTCATTACTTTACTTCTAACACAAGCATGTTTCAATCAGCAGGAAGAGGATATTCAAAGCAGTGGCAAGTGTATCAATCACAAGGCCATTCCAGTAGGAATTGGTGAAGATACTCAAATAAAGAAAGCCGTTATAGATAAGAATGCCAGGATTGGCAAAAATGTTTTGGTATTATGGAAAATCCATCAATCTTCATCAATTCACAGTAGCAAAACCTCTTGTACATCTTTGCTGTCAACTTCAGCTTTTGCAGAATCTTGTTATATCTGCAGTTGGCACATTTTATTTTCAATGCTGAAACCAAATTTGATCATTACTGTTATGCAGATCATTAACAAAGATGGTGTCCAAGAAGGAGATAGAGAAGCTAATGGCTACATTATCAGTGAAGGAATTGTGGTGATTCTTCATGGGGCTGAAATTGCAGATGGCAGCATCATATGAAAATGAAATCAATCGTTGGCAAAATCGGATACTTCTTCCATGATTCTTTTATGAATTAAGATAAATAGAACACTTATGTATCTCCAGGAAGGAAATGAAAATTCCCTATTCTTGAGGGAACACCAAAAATCCAATCCAAGTTTAGTTTATTAATGTACATTTCCACATTCCTTCAATATTTATGCAAGGTGGCCCTGTAATGTAATTGAAAGCAAAATCTAGTTTCTGTATGTGACAAAAATTTAGAATCATAAATTATTCTTTACAAGCTGCAGGCTTTGCAGAAGAATACCTCCTACAAATCTAAAGATTCTCTTTTCACTTTCACTTTTCCTTGCGTATTCTTTGTTTTTTTTAGGAGTTGAAGGTACCAAAATACTAATCACAACATCAACGTACTGTTTATGCCGTATTTATTTATTTATTTAAATCAGCAACTCAAAATAAAATGGAATTTTTGATTAATTAGATAACCGAAATCCATCATTTATTTACTATGCTGGAGTCACAAACTCTTTCCATAAATTATTCATTTTATAAAAATCTATAAAGGTTAACTCTAATTCTTTTTTTTTAAATCATTTTTAAATCTCTCAAAATAATTTCAGACGGATCTTAATCTTTAAGTATTAACTCGAAATAAGAATGGATTACCGAAAGCAACTTTTTTTAAAAAAAATTATTTGATTAAATACATGGAAATGGCTTTATTTAAAAATATCAAAGGGAATTTTTAAGGGTTTTGTAATAAAAGTTTATTCCATTAAATGTTAAAAGATCAAAAGAAATTTTGATGAAAAATAATGTGAACATTTTATTTTTCCCAAGGACGTCGCTTCATGAGAAGTCTCTTATCCGTCTGAGCTTCCTTCCATTCTTGCAAGCCATTAAGCAAAAACCTCGTGTAAAACCTCTGAGACGAGTTCACTTTTCATTATTTTCATTACCTCTGTAAGAGTCAGCGAAGTTCCTTCATTGGTACGTACGTTCTCTTTCTCAAAATCTGTCGCAATTCTCTTCATTTTCAGTTTTAAAATCTGTAGCCAGATAAATAACCGAACTCCGTGTTCTTTTTTTATTGTTTTTCGTTGATTAAAGCTAATCTTTTTCTTTTATTCAGTATGTAAATGAGATAAAGAAAAATATGGAGGGCTTGTTAAATACATTCACTCATCATACTTGTATAATAAAACCCTTCATTTTTAATCCAACAACCGTTCATAATCTTCCGTTGATAAAACTAAGAAATGGGTTTTTTACCCGAAAACTCGAGGTGGGTCTACGAAGAAATAATTGTTTGAATTTGAAGAAAGAGAGTAATATTAGAATTAGAAGAGTTACTGAGGATGATGAAGTTGATGATAGTGAAGAGAAGGAAAGTGAGGACAGTGTAGATTGGGAATCGGAGTTTCTCGGGGAGCTTGACCCTTTTGGTTATCAAGCTCCCAAGAAGAGAAAGAAACAAGAGAAATCTAAGGTGGTGGATGATAACGAAGGGATGGATTGGTGTGTCAGGGCTAGAAAAGTTGCGCTTAAGTCTATTGAGGCAAGGGGGTTGGCTAGTTCAATGGAAGATTTGATTAAAGTAAAGAAGAAAAAGAAAAAGGGTAAGAAAAAGTTAGAGAAGATTAAAAAGAAAAACAAGGTGACTGATGATGATTTGGATTTTGATTCGGAGGATGATATGAAAATGGATGATATAATGGGTAGTGATATGAATGATCTTAGAAGGAAAGTGAGTATGATGGCAAGTGGGATGTTTGAAGAAAAGAGGGAGAAGACAATGGAAGAGTTTGTACATAGGCTATCCCAATTTTCAGGGCCATCTAATCGTAGGAAGGAAATTAACTTGAACAAAGATATTGTTGATGCACAGACTGCACAAGAGGTGTTGGAGGTAATTTCTGAGATGATTACGGCGGTTGGGAAAGGTTTGAGCCCTTCGCCGCTATCCCCTTTGAACATTGCCACAGCGCTGCATCGAATTGCCAAGAACATGGAGAAAGTCTCGATGGTGACTACTCATCGATTGGCATTTACCCGCCAGAGAGAGATGTCAATGCTTGTGGCAATTGCAATGACAGCATTACCTGAGTGTTCGGCTCAAGGTATCTCAAATATTGCATGGGCACTGTCCAAGATTGGAGGGGAACTGCTTTATTTGTCTGAAATGGATAGAGTTGCTGAGGTAGCCTTGACTAAGGTTGGGGAGTTCAATTCTCAGAATGTTGCTAATGTTGCTGGTGCCTTTGCTTCAATGCAGCACTCTGCTCCTGATCTCTTTTCAGAATTAGCAAAAAGAGCATCAGATATAGTTCACACTTTTCAAGAGCAGGAGCTTGCTCAAGTGCTATGGGCTTTTGCTTCTTTATATGAGCCTGCTGACCCTTTACCTGAATCTTTGGATAATGCTTTCAAGGATGCCACTCAATTCACATGCTGTTTGAGCAAAGCGTTGTCAAACTGTAATGAAAATGGGGGTGTGAAAAGCAGTGGAGATGCTGACTCTGAAGGAAGTTTAAGCTCCCCTGTGCTGAGCTTTAACAGGGATCAACTCGGAAACATAGCCTGGTCATATGCTGTACTTGGACAAATGGATGAGATTTTCTTTTCCCACATATGGAAAACTATTAGCCGTTTTGAAGAGCAAAGGATTTCAGAGCAGTACAGGGAGGATATCATGTTCGCTTCTCAAGTTCATCTTGTGAACCAGTGCTTGAAACTAGAGCACCCACATCTTCAGCTGGCTCTCAGTAGCGTTCTTGAAGAGAAAATTGCCAGTGCTGGGAAAACAAAGAGGTTTAATCAGAAAGTGACTTCATCATTCCAGAAGGAGGTAGCTCGTCTTCTTGTTAGCACTGGCCTCGATTGGATCAGGGAATATGCCGTGGATGGGTATATTGTAGATGCTGTTCTGGTTGATAAGAAGGTTGCATTCGAGATTGATGGACCAACTCATTTCTCAAGGAATACTGGTGTGCATCTGGTGTTCGATCAATTTATTTTACCAATTTCACACCAATTTAGCATTCAATTGATCTTCTTCTTTCTCTTTGCAGGGGTACCATTAGGACATACCATGCTGAAACGCCGCTACATTGCCGCTGCTGGTTGGAATGTGGTGTCATTGTCTCATCAAGAGGCGAGTTTCATTATCACAATCCTGATTCCATCTACATATTTGCATTTTTTGAAAGATCTTCCTAATTGAGATTTGGTACCTGTTTGATATAATAAATGATCAATTTTTTTTTTCACTTTTTTCGCTTGTAGTGGGAGGAACTTCAAGGGAGTTTTGAGCAGCTAGATTACTTGAGAGCGATTCTCAAAGATTACATTGGTGGTGAAGGCAGCAGCAACATTGCCTAAACATTAAAAATAGATGCAGTTTGAAGAAATTCAAGTCAGCCAAAATTTGGTAGATATTTAGAAACTGGTAAAGATACTGTTTTAATTCAATTTCAATTATATGTATCATTATGTTCAAAAGGTTATATGTATCATCAATGATAATGACCACTTTGTTAAGTGAGAATTTTTCTGATCACCACCCTAGTTAAGTACATTGCTGATAAAACTCAAATCACATTAACATATTGACCATTTTAGAAAGAGCGGTGAAAGCTGCCTGGGTAAAAGTGTCTTTTCAGCTTAAAGAAGAGATTCCAAATGAACATAGTGACAAGTGTCCTTGGTTTAAGTCTTTTTTAACCGCAGTTGATATTCACTCCAGTTGAAGTGCCAAGACTCAAGAGCCTGTTCGGAATTTGTTGGTGTTTGGGTTGCATGTCGATTTGCTTAGGTGGCACTGAAATGGGTTTGATGATGGTTGTTAATGCGTACTGTTTGTGGTTCAATACTGCCCATTAGCAGTTTGGTCTAAAAATGGAATCTTGAAAATATAATTATGATTGTTGGTTTGGTTTTGCACATGCCTTGATTTCGTTTGGCGCGTTGTGGTCGCTTCAGATACTGAAACCTTCACTAATTGTTGGATATAAAGATAATGAGAGAAGGCTGATTTAGAGACTGCAAAGTTATATTTTATTGAGCAACAAAATCATCTATTTATACAGTATAATGAAAACTAAATTGCAGAAAAATCTGCTACATGTTGAGTCTAACAACTAAGTGCAAGAAAATAGCATGAAGAAGTAGTCAGAATCCTAAAAAATAACAAAAAATAAAATTGATTTAACTTCATGAGTCATTTCAGTCAATATTCTCCTCCTTGACACTGAAGCTGCAAACACCAAGCTTTTACCTCAAGAATTCATATCTAATCTTTGGAAGTGCTTTTGTTAAGATGTCAATACTTTGATTTTCTGTTTTGCAATAGATCAGCTGCACTTCTCCTTCTCTTTGTACCTCTCTTAGAAAATAAAGGTTTATCTTAAAGTGTTTTGTTTTGCCATGGAACACTGGATTATTGCAGCTTGGTTGCCTACAAATATTTGTGTGCCTTCTTGTTGTTCCATATGCAAATCTGTCATGAGTTTCCTGATCCAAAGGGTTTGATTCACAGCAGCAACAACAGCTACATATTCTGCTTCTGCTATGGATTGAGCAATAACTTCTTGTTTCTTAGAACACCCTGAAAAAGTTCCAGAACCAAAGCTAAAACAGTAACCTGAGGTGCTTCTCATATCATCAACACATCCAACCTAATCACTACCAGAATATCCATGGAAACTGGAATTTTTAACTCGACTAAACCTTATTCCATAATCAATTGTGTCCTTAACATATCTAAGAATTTTTTTTACTGCCTGAAAATGAATTTCACTAGCATAGTGCATATACCTTGATAGCAAACTCACTGCATGCATGATATCTAGTCTGGTTGCAGTTAAATACATTAAGCAGCCAATTAGGCTCCTGTACAACCTTTCATCCACCTTTTCAGCTCCATCTTCTTTGCAAAACTTCTCATTTTGATTAATTGGAGTTGCAGTTGGCTTGCATTCTTCCATGTTAAATTTCTTGAAAACTTCCTTTGTATTTTTTTTCTGGCATAGAAATATTTCATTTTGCTTTTGATGTACCTGCATACCAAGGAAGAATGTCATCCTCCCAAGGTCTGTCATTTCAAAGACATTTTTTATTTCTTCTTTTAAACTTGTCAATCAACTCCTTGCTACTTCCTGTAACGAGTAGATCATCAACATACATAGATAGATACCACAAGTATTTCATTATCAGCCTTCTTGATATATAAAGTAGATTCACTTAGGCTTTTTTCGAAGCCTAAGTTTGCTAAGTCTGTGTCAATTCTGCTATACCAGGACCTTGGTGCATGTTTTAAATCGTACAAGGCTTTCTTCAGTCGATATACCTTCTCCTCTTGTCCTGGAAAAACAAACCCTTCACGTTGCTCTACAAAAATTTTTTCCTCCAAGTATCCATTAAAAAAAAAACTGATTTGACATCCATTTGGTATAACCAATCTTGTTGTACAGCAAGAGCTAGCAATATCCTTATGGTATCCAATCTGCCAACAGGGGCAAAAGTTTCAAAAAAATCTACCCCAAACACCTGGGCATATCCCTTGATAACAAGTCTTGCCTTGTACTTGTTTACAGAATCATCAAGATTGAGTTTGGTCCTGTAAACCCACTTGACTCCTATAGCTTTCTTGTGTTCACGTCTGTCTGCCAACTCCCATGCCTGATTCTTTTCAATCATCTTTAGCTCGTCTTTCATTGTAGTTATCCACTTCTGATCATTTGTAGCTTCTTCATACCCTGCAGGCACCATTACAACAATATTACACATCTGATAGATGTCAGAAAGTGATATGGTTCCTCTAACATTTTCATCATCCGTATCATCATTCTCATCTTCGACCTTTAGCTTCTTGTCATTCTCCCAACCCCAGTTATCTAACTCAAAGAATTGAACATCCATGCTGACTATTACTTTGTTGTTTAGCGATAAGTAGATCCTATAGGCTTTTGAAGTTGAGCTATAACCTACAAAAATCCCACGTTCTGCTTTTTTGTCCAATTTGTCTCTCTTAACTTGAGGGATGTAAGAGAAACATAGACAACCAAATATCTTCAAATTAAGCAGCTTTGGTTTGTAGCCATACCATGCTTCAAATGGAGTCTTTTTCTGTAAAGCTTTTGTTGGTAATCTGTTCAATAAAAAAATTGCAATTTTTACGATCTCGGCCCAAAATTTCTTTGGCAGCCCTTTATCATGAAATAAGCATCTTGCCATCTCCATTATTGTCCAGCTTTGTCCCCTCCACAACACCATTTTGCTGAGGAGTGTAAGGTGCTGTCAACTGATGTTCAATGCCTGCATATTCAGAAAACTTGTTAAATTTTCTTGCATCTTCTTTGAGTTTCAACCCAAGCTTTAAAGTTCACAAAGATTTCAGTAACCTCATATTTAAGCTTCATATAATAAATCCAGCATATTCTTGAGTAATCATCAATAAAAACAATACAATACTTACTGTTATTCAAAGATGGTGTTTTCATTGGCCCTTCTACATCTATGTGTATTAATTGCAACCTCTGTATAGCCCTCCAGGCCTTATTTTGTTGAAACAGAATCCTGGTTTTCTTTCCATACTGACAGGTAGCATATTTAGGAGACTCTTCTTCTAATTCAGGCAAGCCTTTGACTAGATTGTTCTTCTTCATGTAGAGTAGAGTAATATGATGGAAATGGCTTAATCTTGTGTGCCAAAGCACAACATTGCTATCTTCTCTGTGTACAGCAGCCTGTTCTTCTTTCATTAAATCCAAGGCAAAGCTTTTGCCTTTCATTTGAACTTTGAACACCTCTCTATCTTTGCATATTTGATTACACAGTTCTTGTCTTCAACAACACCTTATAGCCTTTTTCTAACAATTGAGTAACACTCAAAAGATTTTGATTAATTTCTAGAACATATAAAACATCATAAATCAATTTCAGATCTGTATGGCCTTTAATTGCTACTGTTCATTTACCTTTTACTGTAATGTGTCCCCTATTTCCAATTCTGACTTTGGAAATCATAAGTCATGTGGTTTGTACAACCACTATCTATAAGCCAACTCTCTGTGGAGCTGTTGGTGGCAAAGCATGATACCGTAAACAGCTGTTCCTCTTGAGGTTGATCCTCAACAACCTTAGCTTCTCTTTGTTGTTGTTGAGTCTTGCATTTCCTTTCCATGTGCCCTAACTGACCACACTTGTGACATTTTGCATATGTCCTCCATCAACACTTATTCTGTGGATGATTGGCTTTTTTGCAGTAAGCGCAAGGTGGAAAGACTTAAGTGTTGCTGCTTTGGCTATTTTTGTTACTGCTTGCAGAACCTCCAAGCTTATTGTCATTATTTAGTTTTTTTTCTTATTTTTGCCACATTTGTTGTTTTGTGATTTGGCTTGAAAAGCACCCTCCACATATCCTTCTTGTCTCATAAGCCTCCTTTGTTCTAATACTTGCAATGCATTTAACAATTCTGCCAAGGTAATACTTGACAGATCTTTTGAGTTTTCCAAAGATGAAATTGTAGCCTCAAACTTTTCAGGAACTGTGACTAGGATTTTTTGAACAACACTAAAATTAGAAAAATCAGTGCCAAGGAGTCTTACCTTGTTGACAATCTCAAAAAGTCTGTAAGAATATTCCTGAATTGGTTATGATTTTTTCATCTTTTACATCTCAAATTATGGGATCAAATTCGACACTTGCATTCCTTTGACCCTTTCATTTCCTTTGTATTCTTGCTTCAAAAAATCCCAAATTTCCTTGGCTGTTTTCAGCGCCATTATTCTGGAAAAAATAGTGGATGAGACTGCAGCAAACAAGGTTGCTTTTGCTTTTTGTTGATGCGAGATTCTGGTGTTTGCTCGTCTGCAATCAGGTCTGCAATCAGGATCTCTCCTCAACTCCCGAACTAGGGATGGTAATGGGGCAGATGTGGATTGGATCTACTTTGCTCCAAATCCATAGCTATAATAAAAATTGAGATCTGTATCTGCTCCAGATCCATCAAAGACCCATGTTTTTCGCTCCATATTCGGATCCAGAAAAATAAATAGATAACTATATCCGCTCCAAAACTAAGAAAAATTTGAAATCCAAATCTGCTCTAATTCCATAATAAATTCTAAAACTTTACAATAAAAGAGCAATAATTTTTTGGAATGAAAATTAAAGACTAAAATGTATTGATAATGATTAAATTATATTATTTGTCTAAAAAGTCTAATAAATATTGTAGTTTATGCTTTTACACCAAAACAAGCAAATAAGAAAGGTAATAAAAAAATGCAAGAGTAAAATCAATATAATATTCTATTGTCTCCATTATTTGGATATCACAACACAATCACCATCATTCCTACAACATTAGATAATATCATATAAGTTAAATATAATTTATATTTAATACTTTATTATTTTTATTATGACTATATTTAACTAAATATATGAATGATATAGTTAATTGTACCTCATCCATGTCCACATCTTCTGAATATATCAATCTGGTATGTGTTGAAGAACAAGCATCTGATTTTGAACACAAAAATTAAATAAAAATTAAATTAGTTAGACAAAAAATAGTTAAAATGAAATAAATAATTCAATTATAAAAATTCGAACCAGCATCTTCAGCCAACAACCAATTTTGACAACACTTTAAAGCCTCTAATGTATTTGGATAGAGTCTACTGCGATGTGGTGTCACAAATCCACCACTGGTACTAAATGCAGATTCAGATGCAACTGTGGATACAAGAAAAGCCAAAATATCTCTAGCAACACTGCACAAAGTAGGATATTTAGATCCATTCACCTTCCACCAACCCAATATGTCAAAGGTATCAATTTGAGGCAGGACATATTCCTCCAAATAATAGTCTAGCTCAGACTTCACATGGTCAGTACTAGTACTTTGACTAATAAATGTCTCAAAACTAGCCCGACGTTGTTCCCTTCCTAAATGAAATGCCTCCATTGGGGATTGAGTAATCAAAGGCTCATTAGATTGATAAACATGTCCATATGATTTTGACTTTAACAATAATTACGGACACTCCCAATTCTATGTTCACAATCAACTCCATAAAGCATAGGAAAATAGTATTCTACTAGTTTCATCTTATACCTAGGGTTCAAAACAGTTGCCACTGCCATTAACTCATTAACCACGCTCCAATATTTTTCATATTTTTCTAACATTTTCTTTGCCATTATCTTTATTTTATCATTATTAGAACCTAGCCACTCATAAATAGATATTCTAATCTCACAAGTATAATAAAAGTACAAATTCATTGTAGGATATTTTGTGCCAGAAAACAATTTTGAAACTTCATCAAATAATTTAAGCCTACACCAAATTTCTTTTGCAAACTCCCAATCTTCTTCACTAGGCAATGATTTATATTGTGGTTCTCGTGGTTTTAAGCGATAGAACTCGTCTTTATAAACTAAAACAGTGTCAAGTATATAATAGGTAGAGTTCCACGTTGTTTTGTAATCAAGAATCAATTGCTTGCTACTTGAAATTTTTAAATCACGAACACCCTTCATAAATTTGTTATGTCTTTTGGGTGTCATTTTCCAATAAAAAACACTATTACGAATTCTCTCAATACTTTCACTAATGACATCTAGCCCATCCTTCACTATCAAGTTCAAGATGTGTGAACAACAACGCATATGAAACAACCTCCCATTTGATAACAATGAATTAGAAAGTTTGTCTAAGAGGATGTCAACCATAGCATCGTTAGTAGTGGCATTATCAACTGTTAAAGAACACGGTTTTCCATCAATATTCCAATCTAATAAGCACTCCATTAAATTATCAGAAAGTACATCAGCAATGTGTGGACACATCACATGTATAAACCTAAATAAAAATGACAAACAGTAGAACAAAAATATTATTATATGAATTGAGTATTTATTAATCATAATGAAAAGGAAATGACAAAGATATAAATAAATAATGCTATAGAAAGTACCTTATAATTAAGACGACTTTGCAACCTCCATGAATTATCTATAAAATGTGTGGTGACAACCATGTAACCCATATTCTGATTAGAAGTCTAAATATCAGTAGTAATAGAAATTCTACTTTGATTGCTCACCAACAACTTCATTATTTTAGACTGTTCATATTCATATTGCTTGAAGATATCTTTCTTTAGCGTATTTCGAGAAATGACCTTAAACATGGGTTGTAAAGAACCAACAAACGTCCTGAATCCAGAATGTTCAACCATACTAAGAGGGTATTCATGCTTGATAATCATATTTGCAAGCTCTCTTCTTGAAGTGTCATGATCAAAAGAAAATGCCCCAACTTGGACTTTCCCTTTATTTATAGTAGCATTCAACATAGCATTCTTGATTGTTGGTTGCTTACGTCGTGGGCATCTAAGCAAGTGCTTATGTAAATGGTTCCTTCCACTTCCTACAACTAACTTTCCATTGCATTTGTTATAAAATGCTTTCAATTTTCCATTAATCTTTTGCCTCGTAAAATGATTCCACACAACAGACTTCAATTTTTTTACTAACATCAGCAGTTTCATCGCTAGGAATTGGTGAGGTTGAATTCAACTCCATCCCATTTGATGGTTCAATTACTTCAACAACATCATACCCATCATTATCATTTTCTTACTGTGTTAAATTAGGACAGAAATCCATATTTCACCTAATTGAAGAAATAAACAAAAACATTAAGCGTCTATGTCACTGAAAAAAATTAATATTACACATCAATATTAGACAAGTAAATAGATACAATTATTTGTAAATAATATAAAAAATTAGGAGCATAAATTAAATAAATAATTGAATGCTTCTCATTTAATCTTTATTCACATGGATCCTTTATTAATGAAATCAACTGTCATAATTTAAGATATATTCAAATAAAAACTAATCCACATGGAAAACTAATACGTAATTTGATGATTACCATATACCTAATTCAATATTATAGAATTAAATTATGTGGACGTTATGCTAATAATGTTATGAGAATAATGTTATGAGAAAAAAAATGAAGTTTAAATATTTACTTGGCAATTAAAAGACTATTTAAATAGAGTAAAGAAGCGAGAGTAAAATGAAGAAAAAGAAAGAGGTTGTATTTTTTTTTTTTGTTGGAGCAAGACATGACGTTGAGTTGACCTATAATATGAATAATTGAAAGAAATTAGGGGAAACTAAAGTGCGGCGCTTAGTATGAATGGTATCAGGATTCACGAATTCGTGAATAAGTAAAAAAAAATTATATTATGTGTTATATAACAATATAAGGCTTCCTCATAATAAAAAATATTATTTCCCTTTACGAATGGTATCATGAATTCTATTCATGAATAAAGGCTTCCTTTTTTTAATAATAAAGGGAAATACGTAACATGAATTCGTGAATCATCAATCATGACACTGACTTCTAGGCCGACTTTGAAATAAAAAATATAAGGCTTCCTTTAATTGTTTTCACATGCCTCTTTAGTCTTTTCAAGAACAATTTGGAAAGCAATTTTGAGACAATATGTGCTAGTTACGGGAGAAATTAATTTACTCCTTAAAATTTATTTGGTCAATATAATAAAATAAATTAATAATTATTCTATTATCATTTAAATTTTTACTCTATTATTATTTAAATTTAAAAATTAATATTTAAGTTTTAAGATATTTAATTAAATACATGGTAAATACTACTATTAATATACTATCAATAAAGTTTACTATAATTTATAATTACAAAATTGTTAAGAAAATCTTAAAAATAAAATAAAATTAAAAGATAGGTGGATATGGATTTGGATCTAGATATTAAGACAGATCTAGACAAATCCATTTTAGATCTGCACATTATATCCAAATCCAATCCAAATCTATTTTACACTGACCCAAATCCAATCCGATTGGATTTGGATAAGATGGATCTTGGGTCAGATCTGATCCATTGCCATCCTTATCCCGAACTCACGACCAACCTAGGATACTTCACGTAACTCTTCTAACTGAGCAGAGCTATGCCTCGTATGACTTAGCAGACTCCTGCACACATAAGAACTGGTCAGAGACAATTCAGATTATGATGGCTCCCCCTTATTAATCCCCCTAGGTGTGAATCATAGAGATACCGGCCCTCGCCCCTACTTGCTCATGTGTTTCCTACTTTGGTAAGGACTCCCGGCGTAAATCCTTCGATGCTCAAGTCAGAAATTTAGATTTACTTTTTGGGAAACTCGACCACTGATCTCGTGGCTCTCTAATGATCCCGGCGTAAACCCTTCGACGCTCAAGTTAGAAATTTATGTTTACTTTTTGGGAAACTTGGCCACTGATCTCGTGGCTCTCTAATGATCTCTTAGGCAGTGAAATACCTATGAGTTTTTCTCTTGTTTTTCAGTAAATACTCTTTTTTCTTAAGTTCTAGTTAAAAATATCTAACCCCTTAACCTTCGTTGATTACCGTTTTATAGCCTTCATACGAATCCCGCCCCCCACGATCCACGTCCATCATCTCCCCCAGCTCACGGAAGTGGATGCTTAAATGTCGTAGTTGCGGCTGAGTGGGTTTCGTGCCTAGATTCTCGGATAGGAATGCATGTTTCGTTAACCATTATAAACTGTGTCTACCGACCCCGATCTCCAACAGGAAAAACTCTCGATTCCCAGCAGGAACCCTGCTCGAACTATAGTTTAGAAGATGACGTCCTCATGATTGAGCAGAGAATTCCTAGTCTTGGATTTATGCTACCAAACTTCACCTGTCTGCTCACTTACAAGGAGACCGGCTCCTCGTTTAGGGTATGGCTGGTCCCCAAGAAATGTACCCTCAAACACTTTTGATTTTCTTTGCTTCATCTCCTTTTGATTTCTGATTTGTGCAAGAGTTGAATTGTCTGGCAGGAGTGGAACTTCATATATTTGTTCAACTGCCTCCCTCGGATCATTAGCATCCAGATAAGCTTCCATTCTAACAGGTCACACTTGATAATTTGTTCCATCAAACACTAGAGCTGCAATTGCAGTGAATGGATTTTCTGAATTCATTCTGGAAGGGTTTTGTGTTCTCAACCAATAACTATCAGACCGGGCCTATTACCCCCAAACTCTTGGAAGAATGTCTAGGTTAAAAAAAAAATTTCTTTAGCTTAAAGTCTCTCTTTTCCTAGAACTCACGTTAGCCGGTCAAAGATTCCATTGGAAAGGTAGATGACATTTCTGCTATTTCGGTTCCCTTCCTTGAAGTTGAGAGCTTAGACCCAAGTTCTTTCTTTGACTTCTAATATGAGTGTGCCAAGGCATTCTTTCAAGTAACAAGGAAAGAAGCTTACCATTCTTTCGTTCAAAGTTAGGGAATTTCCCCAAATGGCTTGCGGAAGAGCTTTTCTTTACTATGCGTGCATCAGATCTATCTTATCAGATCGGATAAAGACACTGACTTGCACAACAAAGCTGGACTTGCTTGCTCTCATTCCTGAGGTTGAACCAGTCCCCATTCCTCGTTAACCTGGCCTATCGCTTTTGCCCTTGCCAGAGATAGATTCTTAATTTCCACAGCGCTAAATCTAATACGAGCACTAAAAATTAAGATACACAGGTGATTAATTCTTTGCTTCTTTCGTATCAAATCGACACCATGATCAGGCAATTACTTCTTACTTGTATGATTGGATGCATCCAAATTATCATGCTCTCGATACAACCAAAACTGGGCAGTTGCCTAATTTATCGGCACCTAAGCCACAGATGACAGAAATGGACAATGACCATGAAATGATAGATTTCTGTTATCTTACAATTAGTTGTCAGATGTGGCATACCAATTCCGCATACCCACTATTTATATAACCCGACTGGCAGTAAAATTTTAGGCTGTTTATATACACACACACGTGTGTGTGTATGTGTTGAGATTGAAGTGTTGTGCAGCGCTTTGCAATTGTTGGGTTGAATGACCAACTGTTAAGTATGCAGGTGTTTACCAAACACGTTTGTCATTGTATACCTGCTTACAGCAATTAAAAACAAATCCTTGATTTAATGTGGAATCTTGTCGGTCTGAGTATTCAGCATGTGAAGTATTTCAATGTCAAGAATGAAGTCGTCAGACTGATTCTGCAAGCTCTTTGACAGCCTTAAATATTCTATTTCTCAGCCTTCTGTTGATTAACAACTGTTACACACTCTAAATTCTTCGCTGTGACTATGAGCATGCATATGAGCTGTTGCTGGTCAAGCAAGTCCTGTACATACAGTCATGTTTAAAGCCTTGAAACTTCGGTTGGATCAGTTCTGCCAATTTCCGCACTCTTAGCTAGCCTCCAAATTCTCTGGCATGCTCCCCGCTATGGTTACTCTTACTCCCCGTTTTACAGTGTGAAGACACGTTGATTTTAGTGATTACTTTGCCTGATTTAGGAAATAATGGCTTGACACGTATCCGTCTTCTTGGAAAAATATTTACTTACATTACATCTTCCGATTCCAAGTCAAACCCTTATCATGACTTGCAACAATGAAGAGAAAATTTTAAACCAATGTAACGTGTGCCCCATCATTATAATTGGAGAAAATTTGTAGAATGGTCAAATTTATCCTAAGATTTTAGCCGCCCACATGGTCAAATCATTATTTTTTTTTCCCGTAAATCATGTTTTTTATTTCGAAATTTTCGTACTTGGATGAGAATAACATACTAATTAATTCTCCTGACGTGTGGACTGTGATGATGTTAAAGCAAGTAATTATTGTGAATTTTTTTGTCCTCTCAGAAAAACAACAAAAGTTCAGGCACAAAAAAGTGGCCGGTGACCAATAAAATATTGATTTTATTAGTAATAGAATCTCTTTAAATTATTTAATTGAGTTTACTTTTTAATTTAAGTCGTAAAAAAATTATTTTTATTAAAAAAATTTATTTTTTTTTAATTTAAGTAAAAATTTTTAATTTAAATTATTATACGAATTTAAAAATATCTTTCACAATTAGACCCTCCTCAAGATAACCAAAAAAAAAAAAGCGCCCGGTGAAGGCGGAGGAAAAGTCAAGGTGAGATGTATAATATCCTGACTATAACCAAGCCCATATGATAAGTGATGATATGAAAACACAATATCATCTCTATCTAATTATCTAATTATCCACGCTTGGCTAGTTAGAGGTCAAAAAGCATCTTATGTGGCTCAAACATTTCATTCAATCGAAATGTTGATTTATTTTTATTTTATTGAGTTTCTATCATTTGGCTCCTTGTCTTTTGTTTACAAAAATTTGACAAATCAAAGGATTCACAAATGTCTCACTTAAGTCTTCTCTAGTTCTTTTTTTTTTTGTTACACAGGTCCTTGACCACTTTTGACCATTAAAAAAATACTAATTATTTTATTATTCGACTCATTTTTCTTATACAGTTACCTTGTATCCTGATCAAGCTAAATTTGATAAATAAAAAAATATCGGGGTGGATAAAGTTAAATTTAATTTTTTATGTCATTACATATATTTTATTATATACTTTCTTAATTTATTTTATTAAAAGAGTAATGATACCCTCATAAAGTTTGTATAAAGTTAGTATACAAAGTTTGTATTTCAATTTATAATATACAAAGTTTGTATTTTAATTTATCTACCTTTAACGTGTCATTAACTCATTGATGTTGTGAAATTATCTCATTAATGAAAATATAAAACATCGACTACTATCTAACACTTAGTGGTTATCCGAGATACAAATTTTGCATACAAACTTTATAAACATATCATGACTCTTATGAAGATAACATTAACTATAAGAATCTTATAAAATATTTTGATTTGATTTACATGTATAACGGAAGTATAGGAGACAAACAATTTGTTTTGTCTAAAATGCCTTTAGACCGTTGGCTTTTTACAAGTTCAAAAGTGATAGCATTTATTGGAGAGGACTAAAGTGATGTATTTGTAAAAACTGTGGACTACAAGTTGATTTCAACAGACAACCAGGAGTCAATCAATAAAAAGTACCTTTATTACTTTAATCCCCAGATTTTTGGCCTCACAGCTCGTCCTTTCTACCGAACAATATAGACCAGAGAGAAGTTTCATATGATATTTCCCTTCCGTAATTGTCTATATAATGGGCTACATAACTCTTTGGATTCATTCAACTCTCTCTAAAATCTCTCTTATTGGCGAGAAGAAGTGAGCAAAGAGTGGAAAAGAATGAAGAAAAGAAGCGATCAGTCGTCAAAACTTGACCGAAAAAATATCGAAAAGAATCGCAGAGATCACATGAAATCTTTATGCTTCAAGCTTTTTTCTCTCGTTCCTTCTCACCACTTCAAAGCCTCCAAGGTACTTTTATTCATTTAATTCTCCTAGACCTTACTGGGTAACGTAACTGATCATCAATCCTTCTTCCTTTTCCTTACAAATGATATGGATATATTAATTATTCATTTCATAAATATGACCCTTTCTATAGGTTGAAAAACTAAAAATTGCTTAGGTTTAGGTTTTTCTGTAACATTTTTACAGTCCCTTCTCTCCTGTAAAATATTAGAGGTCCCCCAACCACCCCCCTCCCCCAACCCGGCGGGAAAATGCAGTGTGAGCGTTTCATCCTCTCCATTCATATGACCATTGTTCGAGCCCCAGACCCTTTAATTTGTACTTCACAAGCACAGATAACAGCTGGCCACTTGATAATGACCGGATGAAATATTAATATGTATGTGTTTCCTAGATTTTCATGGATTATAAGTTATGATACTTAAAAGATAATTATCTCCTTAAAAGATAATTGCGTTCTGTTACTTTGGATTCTGGATGAGATTTAAGAAAGTGACCTTTCCTATTAATAGTCAATTTATTGGGGCCCTTTCATTAATCTGTTCATTAATTGTACGTATGTTTTTGGTTGCTGTCCAGTAAATATTATTGCGGATTTTCACTGACACTAGACTAACATATTTAATTAATTTTGTTGCAGAGTATGCTATCGCAAGAAGACCAGCTGGATCTAGCTTGCTGCTACATAAAGCAGCTGAGAGAAAGAATAGATAAATTGAATAGAATGAAGGGACAAGCAATGAAGTCAATAAAACCAAACAGTAGTAATAACATTATGGATGAAACGAATAATATTTGCTCAAATTTGCCGGTGGTTGAATTAAGAGACTTGGGTTCTAGTATTGAAGTGGTTTTGATAAGTGGGGTGCAAAGAAACTTCATGTTGTATGAAGTTATTAGTATTCTCGAAGAAGAAGGTGCTCAAGTTGTCAGTGCTAGCTTTTCTACTATTGGTGATAAAATTTTTCACACGGTTCGTGCCCAGGTAATTAAAAAATATATATGCCATTTCCTCTAGTTTAATTATCAGAAACCGATCATATTTAATTTGTTTAAATTAACTACTTATTTTGATATGTTATACAAATTTGTAGGCTAAAATCTCAAGACTTGGCGTTGAGACTTCAATAGCTTGCCAAAGATTGCATGACTTGGTTGACTGAGATCATCAAGCTAATTAAATATTGAAGCCAATCGAATTATCAACTGCCGTTAGATGATGAAGAATTAGTTGTGTTAAGGATGTAAAGGAAGCTCATCTGGCTAGCTGTACAATAAGCAAAACAAAAGATAAAGCAGAGGATTGCAGCAGCGCAGCATACGGTTAAAGGTTGATGACATGGCTGTTCAGGTGGTACCAGGAGGTTATGTAATTACCAGCACACGTGAAGATTCATTTTGAGCTATTATCTTCATCTTTGTATATAAACAATAATGTAATCATTATTGATTGATTGATTCAGCATGAATAAAATGATTTTCTAGAATCCTCTGAACTTCAGTTTTATTTTTCTTTGTTTCTTTCACTTTCTCATCAATCAAACAGTCATTAAAACTATTTTAACTTGGTATCAGAGCTAGTATGACTTCAGTACATCTTGTATCTTCTTCTAATATAGTTCATAATGCTGCCATTAATTCAAGCTCAATGACCTTTTTATTTAACACTCCTATTAAGCTGGATCAATCGAATTACTTGATTTGGAGATCTCAAGTTTTTGCTTTCATTCGTGGAAATAGACTGGAAAAATTCATTGATGAGTCAGTAATTCCTCCACCTTCTCATACTGCTCAAAGAGTTGGTGAATGGTGATGATCTCAGATCTGTTGAGAATCCAGAGTACATCACCTGGAGATCACAAGATTAGATGCTTCTTGGATAGCTGCTTTCTTCAATGAGTGAAGGCATCATCAGTCTAGTCTTCAGTTTAGAAACTTCTCTTGAGGTTTGGAAGGCTATTAAGGTACAATTCGGCTCAGAGTCAAAATCTAAATTGTTGCATCTAAGGTACATGATGAATTCAACTAGAAAAGATGATTTGAAAGTTACAGATTATTTCATTAAGATGAAGAATATAGCTGATAATATGGCTGCTGCTGGAAGTGCATTAAGTGATGATGATTTGATTTTGCACATACTTTCTGGTTTAGGACCTGAATATAATTAACTCTGTAGCTACATACATAACTGGTCAAATTGGAGTTGAAAAAATGAATGTAAATGAGGCTTATGCAATGTTGTTAACTCAAGAAGCTAGGATAAAACAACAAGCACATATGCTTGCTGGTATGGATGTGAAACAAAATTTTGAAGCAAATTTAGTTCAGAACAGAGGATTTAAGAAAGGTTTTACATCTGGAGGTAAAACTTTTTGGTGGTTATGGATATAATCTTGGTTTTGGAAATGCTGGAAATTATGAATATGGTGGTTATAAAGGAAATCCTGGAGGTGCTGGAGCCAACGGAGGAAATAGGTCTAGTGTTAATTTCCAGCAAAGAGGATACTCTGGTGACAATCAAAGAAATGGAGGGAACTGGAATCAGAATCTTGGAGGATATGGCAACTTCAGTAATAAGCCATCTGGAAATGTCAAACCTCAATGGAATGCCTCTAAACCTACCTGTCAAATTTGTTTCAAAACAGGTCATACTGCTAATATTTGCTGGAAACTTGAGGAGTTCATTGCTTCAAGTGCTTATAAGCCACCACCAAATAGGAATCCTAAGTCAGCCTATCTAGCAAATATGGATGGAGCTTCAGATACCAACTGGTATCTTGACAGTAGGGCAACACATCACCTCACTAATGATATGAACAACATGCACTCTACTAAGCCTTTTGCAGGTATATCTAAACTTGTAGTTCGTAATGGTGCTGGTCTGAGCATTACTCACCTTGGTCATGCTACTTTAAAAATGCTTGATGGTAATACCAATGCTTCATTTACACTCGATCTTACCAACATAGTGTTGGTGCCTCAAATCACCAAAAATCTCATTAGCATATCTCAGCTAACCAAAGACAATAATGTGATAGTTGAATTCACTGACAAATTTTGTTTTGTGAAGGACAAGGTGAAGAATTTGATCATACTGCAAGGCAAGGCTGGTAAAGGTTTATACAGATTGCTGTTGGTGTCACCCAATAAAACACATTCTCATTCTCGAATCCATGTCAAAAGTATTGAGTCTGTTGTTCCTCTTTCAATGTTTTCTGTTGTTTCTTCTGATTTGTAAGATAAAATCTCTTGTTCATACACTACTTTAGTTCCCTGTATGAATTCTAAGTGTTTGTTAAGTACTACTGTTTTACATCAGAGGCTAGGACATCCAAGTTAAAAAATATTAGATCATGTAATCAAAACTTATCCAGCCTTGAAGGCAATAAATGGAAGTAAATTTATTGAATCTTTTGATGCTTGTATGATGGGAAAGTTACATAGATTACATTTTCCAGCTAGCTTTATCAAAACCAACAGTCCCTTAGAACTTTTACACACAGATTTGTGGGGGCCAGCTCCTGTACTTTCCTCACAAGGCTATAAATACTATGTAAGCTTTGTTGATGAATTTACAAGGTTTACCTGGATCTTTCCATTAAAAACCAAAAGTGAAACTCTCTATGTTTTCAAAATCTTCAAAACTCAGATTGAAAAATAGCTTAATAGATCTATCAAGTGCTTACAATCTGATTGGGGTGGTGAGTTCAGATCTTTTGTTCCTTATCTTCATCAAGAAGGCATTTTGTTCAGGCATTCTTGTCTTTACACACATAACCAAAATGAAACAATAGAGAGGAAGCATAGACATATCACAGAACTTGGCTTAACCTTACTTGCACAAGCTACTTTACCCATAAAATTCTGGTGGGAATCATTTCACACAGCCACTTACATCATTAATAGATTACCTACTCCTACATTATCTATGAAATCACCATATAAAACAATTTTCCATTTGAAACCAGATTACAACTTTCTTAGAAGTTTTGGGTGTTCCTGTTTTCCTTTTCTCAGGGATTACAATAAACACAAGTTCTCTTTTCATACTTCTAAGTGTGTCTTCATAGGTTACAGTCCTCTCCATAAAGGATATAAATGTTTTCATCCTTCTAGAAAAGTATATATATCAAGTCATGTTCTATTTAATGAAAATTCTTTTCCATATCCATCACTTTTAAATCACTTTTCTTCTCAACCAAATACTTCAGTTTCTCAATACAATCTTCTACAGACATGTCACATACTCATTGCCAGCATTAAACAGCAATCTTAACACCTTTGCAGCTGATGCTCCAGGTAATGATCTCATTTCTCCTTGTCTAGATACAAATGCTTCCTTCAATTCACATCACCTATCTCTTCATCTTCAACTACACAAAATAATCATACTTCTCACTATCCATCATCATTTGAAGCTCAAATGTCCCCATCTTCACTTGCTCCAGTTTCAAATTCTCAGCCCACTACTATAACCTCAACTCATCACATGATAACCAGAGCAAAAGCTGGTATTTTTAAACCCAAAGCCTTTCTTACTTCTCACAACAGTCTTGAACCAAATACACCTTCTGAAGCATTGTCTGATCCAAATTGGAAAACTACTATGCAAACTGAATATGATGCACTCATTAAAAACAACACCTGGAGTCTTGTACCAATATGTTCAGATTTCAAAGTTGTTGGTTGCAAGTGGGTTTTCAAAACTAAATATAACACTGATGGATCAATTTCCAAGCATAAGGCTCGACTGGTTGCAAAAGGGTTCCATCAAACTGCAGGGTTGACTACTCAGAAACTTTCAGCCCTGTGATTAAATCCTCTACAGTCAGAGTAATCTTGAGCTTAGCTGTGATGCAAGGCTGGAAAGTTAGGCAAATCAACATCAACAATGCCTTTTTTAATGAAGATTTGACAGAAGATGTATACATGACACAACCAGAGGGTTTTACAGTTAAAGAATGTTATGTATGCAAGCTCAACAAAGCTCTGTATGGATTGAAACAAGCTCCAAGAGCCTGGTATGACAAGCTTAAACATTATCTCACCACCTGGAACTTCTTCAACTGCAAAGCAGATACATCATTGTTTATCAAACATGACATCAAAGGACTGATCATAATTCTAATTTATGTTGATGATATCCTAGTCACAGGACCTGATTCTGCTGCTTTGGAAGAGTTTATTGCTAAACTAAGCAAAGTGTTTGCTTTAAAGGATTTAGGGTTACTTGCTTATTTTCTAGGTGTGGAAGTCTGCTATACAGATCATGGGATGCATCTTTCGCAAACCAAATATATTAAGGATCTGTTAGGTAGAGCTTCAACGCAAGATTGTAAAGGTACTGACACACCTTTCAGCACAGGTCTTAAGCTGGAAAGGCATGCTAGGGGACCCTTGGGGCAGGAGTTTGAAAACCCAACCCTTTATAGAAGTCTTTTTGGAGGTCTTCAGTACTTAGTATTGACAAAACCTGATATTGCATACTCTGTACATAAACTTAGTCAGTATCTTAGTTCTCCTACAATCCAGCATTGGTTAGCCTGTAAAAAGGTCCTCAGATATCTTCAAGCTACCATTACTCATGGTCTCTATCTACAGCAAGGGGAATCACTTGAAAGTGCTGGTTTAAATGGTTATTCAGATGCAGATTGGGCTTGTGATATTGATGATAGAAAATCCATTGGAGCATACTGCATTTATCTCGGCAATAATCTAATTTCTTGGTCATCTAAAAGGCAAAGGGTTGTGGTTAAGTCCAGTACTGAAAGTGAATACAAGGCCTTATCATCAGCATGTTCAGAACTCTCCTGGCTTCAAGTCTTTGTTTTCTGAATTAAACATAGCTCAGTTGCCTACTTCAGTGCTTTGGTGTGATAATCAAAGTGTAGGGGCACTAGCTAGAAATCCCGTGTTTCACTCTAAGTCCAAGCATATCGAGTTAGATGTGCATTACATTAGAGATAAGATTCTCAGTAAAGAATTAGAAGTTCGATATATTCCTTCTGAGGAACAAGTGGCTGACATTCTCACCAAACTTTTATCTTTCTCTCAGTTCAGCTATTTGCGATCCAAGCTCAATGTCATCAACAGACCATTGAGCTTGAGGGGGGATGTTAAGGATGTAAAGGAAGCTCATCTGGTTAGCTGTACAATAAGCAAAACAAAAGATAAAGCAGAGGATTGCAGCAGCTGCAGCATACGGTTAAAGGTTGATGACATGGCTGTCCAGGTGGCACCAGGAGGTTATGTAATTACCAGCACACGTGAAGATTTGTTTTGAGCTGTTTTCTTCAGCTTTGTATATAAACAACAATGTAATCATTATTGATTGATTGATTCAGCATGAATAAAATGATTTTCTAGAATCCTCTGAACTTCAGTTTTATTTTCCTCAGTTTCTTTCACTTTCTCATCAACCAAACAGTCATTAAAACTATTTTAACTAGTTGTTAATTACCATATGCCATTTGGGTTTAATTAATTTAGGAGTAGTTTTATTTCTTCTAATAAAAGTCTTTTCTTGATCAGTAGAGGTACACACACATATATATAATTTTAAAGTTTGAGAAAGTCAGAAAAAATTTTAAAATCGTAAGTTTAATAGCATTGTGAAATTAAATTTTAAAACTATTCAGTTTAAAGTTTTTCCAAATTTTGCGGTATTTTAAAATTTTAGATTGAAAATTTTCTATATATAAAGAGATGTTCCAATTCAGGATCTTGAATTTTGTTAAAAGTTTAAGAAAGTTATTAAATTGTGTGGTAAAATAATGTAATGACCGTTAAAGCTATTAAGCTACATACTTTAATAATATTTTCTGACTTTAATAAAATTTAAAATTCTAAACCATATCAGGACTAATATATAAAAATGTTCCAATACGAGTGTGTGTGTGTAATCGTCTTCTTTCTCGATAAATTAATAATTATGTTTGTTGAGAATTGATTTTTACCAGATGAACATTGTTACATATAAATATCTTGAACCTATAAATTAAAATCAAGCCATACCTCAGCACGAAAGGACAAATCACGGTCCGCAATTTCATTATATTGGACCCATTTTGCTGACATTTATCCTTCCCATCCACACGAAATAATTAGCTAGGGGATAATATTGACTGATTTCTGAATTTAAAAAGTTTATTTTAATGTTTGGCTAGATTTTAAATTTTACGAACGAACACGCATACTCATTTGTATATAATTTTAAGTCGTTATGATTAATGTCGAGATTTCATCTCTTTTCTCAAAATATATATGATCTCGTTATCGATCCCAAAAATAGATTAAGATACTATATATAATATCTTCAAATTAACTGAAAACAATAATAAACTAAGTACATGTATTTCTTAAAATGTAAATGTCATAAGTTTATGTTTGAGGGTGTGTTTAGAATTGAAGTGTTGTATCTTTTAAGATATAGCTGTTGTGAAAAAAAAATTGTAGCTATAAAAAAATTAGTAATATATAGTAAATATAAATTTTAAATAATAATTTTGATAAAATTATTAAAGATATAATAGATTTTCTATTATATAAGTGAAAAATTACATTAACATACATTCCAAGCTACAACAGTTAATGTTTACCAAACACTTTAATGCTGTAACTTTTAAGTTACAGCCCAACAGTTGGTGTTTACCTTTAAGCTACAGCTGCTGTGGAAAAAAAATTATAGTTATGAAATAAAAATTAGTAATATATAGTAAATATAGATTTTAAATAATAATTTTGATAAAATTATTAAAGATATAATAAATTTTTTATTATACAAGTAAAAAATCATATTAACATCCATTTTAAGTTATAACAATTAGTGTTTATCAAATATTTTAATACTATAATTTTTAAACTATAGTCTAACTTCAATTCTAAATGCACCTAAAATAATTCTATAAGATCTACGTGTCTTTTGATGACTATCACAATCGGAGTCACTGCCACCTGTCATACCTAACCAAAAACTTGGAAACCAGAAAAGCATCATCAAGTCGAATTTTAACTTTTTCGAAATTGCATTATGAGATCTTTTAACCAATTGATAGCAACAACTTATAAATATGTACACACCGACCACACTGGTCACCAGTGCTGCAACGACGTCATGTGATATGTCTGTTCTTTGGTTCATTCATTTTATCTACGGCATACGCAACTTTTGTTCAATATTAAAAGATGAGAAAATATGCATAGTTCACTTTTTTTTTTAATTTTTTTAAATATATATATATATATTTTTGAAACCCACCTAAAATTATATTATATTTTATTTTTTTCACTTCTATTTAAAATCTGTTAAAAAAACTAACAGAAATTTTAAAAAATAACCATTATACCTCTCAAAATAAAAATAATAATTTCACTCTAAAAATTATAAAAAATAATTAAATTAAATCTAAATATTTTTCCCATCAGTTAATAAATAAATTAATTCCACAACCATTAAATGCAGATTTTTTTTAAAAATATATCTATAATTAGAATACTAAATTATAATAATAGTATTAAAAATAGTCAAATTTCATAAACTATCAATTGAATTTAAAATAAGTAGAATTTTATTATTTATTGAGTTATAATCTCTAGTAGTTAAGATTTTTTTATACTTCATTAACGTACCAATAATGATATTTATCAACTAAAATTATATTATATTTTATTTTTTTCACTTCTATTTAAAATCTGTTAAAAAAACTAACAGAAATTTTAAAAAATAACCATTATACCTCTCAAAATAAAAATAATAATTTCACTCTAAAAATTATAAAAAATAATTAAATTAAATCTAAATATTTTTCCCATCAGTTAATAAATAAATTAATTCCACAACCATTAAATGCAGATTTTTTTTAAAAATATATCTATAATTAGAATACTAAATTATAATAATAGTATTAAAAATAGTCAAATTTCATAAACTATCAATTGAATTTAAAATAAGTAGAATTTTATTATTTATTGAGTTATAATCTCTAGTAGTTAAGATTTTTTTACACTATATTAACATATTAATAATAATATTTATCATTAAATCTGATTATTTTTTGTTCTTTTTAAGGTGAAATTGTAATTTTTGTTTCGAGGGTAAAATTATTATTTTTTTAAATTTTTGTTAGTTTTCTTAACAAATTCCAAATAAAAATAGAAAAATGAAATAAAATATAATTTTAAATAAATTCTAATAAAAAAATATGTATTTTTAAAAAAATTAAAAAAGGGTAAACGGTGGATTTTTTTTCTTAAAAGATCTTAATGTATTTGAAAACATTTTTAATGAGACAAATTAACTTTGAACTAGCGGGTCTCATTCGTTTTCAATTTTTAATTGTCCTGGTTCTGATTACCACTAATCACAAGATGACGACAACGCGCATATCTTGTCTGAATGATGTTGAAGTGTGCGTACCAAAATTTACGTCCATATTTCACTCAAATAGTTTATGGTCTCCCTAGCTCGTATGAACGCAACGCGTGACATGGAAAAAGATAAGAGAGAAGGGTTGGATGTTTTTAAAATTTCATACCGATCAATAACACGAGTTGAATTTTAATGTAAAAGGGAGCATGTGGACAATATTAGAAGAGAAGGGAATTAGGAATTGTGCTTTTTAACCATAACCAAATTAAATAGTTGAGTACATGTATATAACCAAAAAAAAAGTGTATAAATAAAAAAAAAGGTTAATTCATATAATAGGAAATAAATTTATTCAATATGAACATTGATGAGATATAATATTATAAATTCATTCAGATAAAAGTAAGAATATTTAACGTTTTTTTAATTCAAACTTAAACATATTATAATTAGACATAAGTGATAAAAAAAATAAAATAAAAACTGTAAATGTCTGAAAATAATTAAGATTCAGACTTTAGATAAAAATCAAACAACCCCTCAATCTAAACCGAACCGAATATAAAATAAATTTTAGGTTTAATTCTGTTCGGATTAACATAATCTGAATGCTCACCCTATGTGTCATTTATATAATGGATAATAAGTTTTATAACTTAGCAAAATTATTATTATATCATTAAATAAATAAATACCGCATCAAATAGAAACAAATTGGGATCCCTAAGCATCATTCAAATGGAAATTTGTAATTACCTTTTTTTTGTATTTTATTCAAAGCTAATTGGGACAACCACAAGTTATACTGGGGGCAAATAAATATTTAGGGGAAATAAAAAAGAAAATGAATTTTTTTTGAAAAAATTAAACTTAATGGGATAATACTTGCTCAAACTGGGCATAGTCTGGCTTCACCGTTGGTATTACAAACGTACACGTATAAGTAGAACCAGTAGTAGTTAAGATTTATCGTCAGCATGTCTAAATCATTTTTGTTGTGGCGTAGTTTAATTGGATACTTACTGACCATATTCTCAAATTTTTTTCTGAGTAAATTTCACGTAAATAATTCGTGGTTGGTTACTGGTTAGAAAATTAAAATATAGTAAATTGTTAAATCTCAATTATACAATAGTATTATTCGATTAACACGTAAAATAAAATTATTAGCAGTTAGAGAGGCTTGAATAATAATAAAAAAAGGATCCTTTATGCCGAGCTTACGTACTTCGTTGGAACTCCAGATATTTACACACAATCTGAGTACTAAATCTATATGAAGTAAAAGGTGATATTATAGAAAAATAAAAGCAAAGGCAATGCAGGGGGAGCTTAACTCCGCACGTGGAAAAATGGGTTACTAAATTCTCAAGTATTTTGTCTTCTTTAAACGATCATACTATGTTAAAATTTGGACCCCAAATTGTTGGTATACAATTGTTAAAAGACAAAAATTGATTTTATTAATATTATCATTATTAACATTTATTATTATTATTATTATTATTAAATTTTATTAACTTTATTATTTTAGTTACTATTAATTATTGTTATTATTATTTTTATTAATATTATCATTATTAACATTTATTATTATTATTATTATATTTTATTAACTTTATTATTTTAATTATTATTAATTACTGTTAATATTATTTTTATTACTATTATCATCATTAACATTTATTATTATTATTTTAATTAATATTATTTTTATAATAATATTTATACAATTATTATTATTAAATTTTATTAACTTTATTATTTTAGTTATTATTAATTGTTATTATTATTATTATTTATTATAATAATAATGATAATAATGCTGTAACTTTTATTATTATTATTATAATAATGATAATATTAATAAAAATAATAATTAACAATAACTAAAATAATAAAGTTAATAAAATTTAATAATAATAATAATTTATTATTATTAATGACATTTAAAATAATAAAATTAATTGTGATTTGAATAAGGGTAATTTGGAAAATATGAAAAAAGTAGAAAAATACAAAAGTAAACATATATTACATTCACATTCCCTCAATTTCATTCCCAACTCCCTATGGGAATGATATTCTTATTTCTTATTCCCAAATTATGTGGGGCCCACACATTTTATTCTTATTTTTAAATTATATTTTATCAAGTAAATATGAGTTTTATTCTCATTCCTTTATTTTCATTCCCTATTTTATAAAGTAAACACACCATCAGTGTTGAACGTTGCCGGTCCATTAGGCATCCCCATTAAATCACTGTCACGTGATGATTTATACCTTGACGTCATGAGGGCCACGTAAAAGGAAAAATGTACCATATGGTATGTACATTATTTTGCCACATAAATGGAACATGTATCAGATATATTATTTTCCAATTTTAACTGTAACATGGTACAATTAATTTGTCTATCGATTTCGATCACTTGAATATTTGTCAAGTGGAATTTTCATCAGATGCGACTCATATAACATAAATGTTAGTGATCAAGTTCATGCATGCAATGATGCAAATATTATGTTATCAAAATGGGCCAACTAAAAATATGTATAGAATAATTTATTAACGAAAGATTCTTTAAATATGTAAAACTAGTATTTTAATAGACTACAAAATAAAATATTTTACTTAAAATGTAAAAATATTAATTTATTAATTTATGTATTATTTTAATAATTTAGGGTCCGATTATGGTGCCGCATGTTGCGTACTACAAACGTCTGCAACTTTTTTTTTAATTGATAATAGCTTTTTCGGTGTATATAAAATTTACTGTATCTATTACAAAAGCATGTTACGTGTAACGATAATATAGTGAATCAGTGATTATGAATGAATAATTTGTTAAGGACAATGAAAAGCTTGTTACGATGGTGAAGCTGGGGCATTGAAGCAAGACCCCTAAAATTAACTTCCTAAAATCAATGCAACAGTAAAGAGAAGGAAGTATTAGTTGAGTAGATTTTCCAAGTTGGCAATGTGTGCGCGGAGAAAAATTTATGTGAAGACTGCACTCGTCTGTTTAACTTATTGTTTGACATTTGTACATTCTTATTTTGAATTACAATATAATCTCTATTATATTCTCAATTAGAAATTTGTTAATTCCTCATAGATTAGAACAGATTTATAAAAATGATACGATTTAGATATTTTACGCTCATAATGTGTTACATATTTAGCAGTAAATCAATAATCATAATTTTGACACGTGAAAACGCATTAGTGAAATTTTACGCTTATAACTAATTGGGTCCGATTAATGTTGATGCGTAAATCCGTTTGCCTTTTGACCGACCAGATTCGTTCACCAACGTTTGTGTTGTTAGTTGCTGCTCGGACCACTAGGGTGGAATCGCCTTCCTTTCTCTTATTAAACCTGCGTTCACCAAAAACGGATCAGAGACGCCGGTGGTTTTGCCGGCGTAAACCCTCCGATGCCTAAATTAGCCCAAGGTGTTTACGGGAAAACAATATAATTCGGATTCAAGAAGAGTTTCTAAGTTTGTAAGAAAAAAGGTCTGATTGCAATTTGGCAGCGTTTTCCCTCTTTTGATTTGTCTATCCTTTTCTTCATCGATTTTTCCTCTTTTTATAGCCGTTATCTCACGTTCCCCATCAGTCTTCCTCCCTCCTTTTTCGGGTAGTGGCCTTTCCCGGAGTTTTAAATGCTTTTAAATGCTACATCATGGGTAAACGTGGGGTATCGCATCTCTCGTAACGGTTTTGGAAAAAGCGCAAACGCCATAATTCTGTGGGATCGTGTTCCCGCTTTTTCAGAAGACGGTATCGGCTCGGTATACACCTCTGGTCAGTATTCGTCTCTGCTCGTACATTTTTCAAGAGACGGGTATCGGCTCGGTATACACCTCTGGTCAGTATTCGTCTCTGCTTGTACCACTTGGCTGAGGTGATCATGCCGGGGTGGGAATAGTAGCATGGCCGACTTGGTATCGTTATTTGTTCAACACCAGTCCCCCAGTTTCTGGTCTTGTGAGTGAAATGAGTCAAGAGTAGAAACTGATAGTCAATTCTTACCAACCCGGGGGCTTCTCCTCTGGCCTTCTGTCTACCGGGACGGACCTGAGGTATCATTTGTCTTCAAGGGAGATTTTGACCTGAGCATGGGCCTAAATGAGCACGTCCATTACGTATCTGAGCTTGCTCTAGTCTGGCCTCTTGTAGCGGTTAGTGACGTGGCGCTTCCCGACTCTTCATATTTTGAAATTTGAAACGATGAGTTATCCTTCCTCGATATGTGGTGAGTGAGCTGGCACATCTCATCACTTAAATGCTTCCGTTTCCCCCATTTTTCGTTCCAAATCCCTAGACCAAAATCATCATCGTTTTGTTACTCGTCTCTCCGTCGCTAACTTACCCCCTTTCTGAACTTTACTCATACTTCCTGCGCCCGGAGTTTCTACTTGCTGGTTTTTTCTCTGTCACGGCTGCGCTACCAGGGCCAGTTCATTTCAGGTATTGCTTTCAATCTCTTCTCTCGTTGTTGTTGCTTCTTTGGTTGTTGTTGCTTCTCTGGTTGTTGTTGATTAGGTTCCGTGTTGCTCCCTTTTGTATCCGTATTGTCGAGTTTGTTTTGGTTTTCTTTTGGGACTCCGGTATGTCAAATCGGAGAAGGAAGTTGATTGCAGACGAGGGTGACGAAGAATCTGGGGATTCAGACCTTAACTTGGCCATATCCACAGATTTTTTGAATCCCTCTCGTAGTGTAGGCTTATCCCATAGTAGGGATATCCCTGAGTACCCACGTCCTTTGGCCATTTCACCCTCCCCTGAATTAGAGCTTGTAAGAAATAGGGGGGACCTGCGTCGGGCTCTGGTGAGAACCATAGTTCTGGTGGGGTCGGGGTTCCTATAGGAGCGGGTGATAGTGAGGGAAGCAGCTCCGAGCCGAGCCGAGCCGACCTCTTGAGAAACAAAATCTTAGGCATAGGATAGAGGCAGATTCTTACCCCATTGATCATACAGCATGTGCCACCACCCAAGATGATTTGTTCAAGCTTAGGAACCTCTATGATATTCCTAAGGAGGTTCTCCTTATGGTTCCTGGGAAAAGTGATGTGCCTAGTCGGCCTCCGCGGGGGTACGTGACCATGCACCTGGAGAGCTTCAAACTAGGAGCTCGGCTGCCTCTTCAGCGTTATTTTGCTAGGATTTTGGGGGGGTATGCACCTGGCCCCAGGTCAGCTACACCCAAACGGGTGGAGGGTTCTCTCGGCTATGTTTGTGTTGTGGGAGAGATGTGGGTTGGAGGAGCCCTCCCTTGTTGAGGTGAAGCATTTGTATCAGCTGCAGAGCAGCCCAAGGGAGGCGGGCTGGTACTACTTCATGTCCAGCTCTGCGAAGAGAAAGCCCATCACCGGTTTTCCCTCCTCGTACAAAAATTGGAAGAATAAATTCTTCTTTGCTGGGGGAGATTGGTGTCCAGCAGTTCGGTCGTTGGGTGGTGACATTTACCTTCCAATGCAATTTGTCACCCCAGGTCGTTCATTTTTACCTACATTCTTTCTTGAATTGTCACTTATTGGGTTCTTTAACCTTGTCTGTTTTTTCAGAATCGTGGGGCTTGGTTAAAACTCTCGAAGACCGACCTTTGTTCCAGGTGGAAACCGCTCTGGTGAACGCGTTTACTTGTCAAGACCTTCTGTCACCAACAAACCTGGTCGGTTCGGGCTTAGTAGATATTGCCACTGGGATGGACAACAAGATCCTCAGCGCAATGAGCAGAAAGCGCGGTCGGGCATCGAGCAGCTCCAGCCACCCTCCTCCTCCTCCGAAGAAGTCCAGTGCCGATCCTTCTAAAGCTCCAGTTCCTACTCTGCCCCCTCCTCCACCTCGTAAGAGCAGTGGGGAAAAAACTTCCGACAAGAGTCCTGAGGTCAGCTTACAATCTGGGGACCGATATTCTCCTCTTCCATCTCGGGATCAAGGTGACTATCTGAACCCGTACCAAAAGGATTACAAGAGATCGGTTGGGCCCAAGATGGTGAAGGACATCGAGAGTATGGAACTCTCCGAGTTAGCTGCCTCTGTTCAAAGGGTTTCCTTCAGGTTGGCCACCATGGTTTTGTGTTACAAGAACGCGTCCATACGCCATGAGAGGAAGCTTCAAGCTGATAATCAAGAGCTGAGGAAGAATGCTGAATCTGCTGATCGCTCCAAGGAGAAACTGGCCGAGCTGAACAAGCAGATTATGGAGCTGGAGGAGAAAACTGCAATTGCTGAGTCCACTGCCTCCAAGCTTGAGGGTGAGTTGGGCAGCTTGAAGTCAGACCTTCAGGTAACTTAAAGTGAAAGGGATACTCTGAGGACTGCCCTTGAGGGAGAAATCAAATCCCTGACTGAACTGCTGGCTGAGGAGAAAGGCAAATCCGCTGATGTGGATGACCGGCTGGATGCCGAGTACGACTCTGGGGTTGCTTTCTCCTATTAGTGTATCATGTCCGTGCTTAAAGAAGAATATCCCGAGCTGGACATGAGCAAGTTGGAGGCTGAAGTGCAGCGGTATATGGCAGAGGTCGGCCAGGCGGACAAGGAACAGGGTGAGCAGGATCAGCTGGTGGCTCCTTTGGATGGGGTGCAAGAGGGGGAAGCTGGGGGACGCACTTTCGAAGTGGGTCGAGGGTCCGTGCCTCCTCCTCCCGGTATAGCTGATCCTCAACTTCCAGAGATAGCTGATCCTTCACCTGCTGAGGCCGTTGACCCTCCTGATCCTTAGGTCAATTTTGTAAAGCCCCTAGATTTTCATTTGCTTTGTAAACATTTGAATGCTTATAAATTTTTAAATGTTCTCTATTGGCTTTCTTGCCTGTTTTTTGCTCATGGGTTGCTTCTGCAAGTTAACTCGACCATTTATCTGATTTTGTCTGCTGGTTCTTTAGTGTACCGAGCAGGAATAGGCGTTCGTTTGCCTTAGTAAAATCTTCGCAAAATTTTCTGCTGGTCTTTCGATGACCGAGCCGAAACAGGCACTTACTTGCCTTAGTAGAAATTTCGTAAATTTAGCTGCTGGTCTTTCATTACTTGCCTTAGTAGAAATTTCGTAAACTTAGCTGCTGGTCTTTCATTGACCGAGCCGAAACAGGCACTTACTTGCCTTAGTAGAAATTTCGTAAATTTAGCTGCTGGTCTTTCATTGACCGAGCCGAAGCAGGCACTTACTTGCCTTAGTAGAAATTTCGTAAATTTAGCTGCTGGTCTTTCATTGACCGAGCAGAAATAGACACTTACTTGCCTGAGTAGAAATTTCGTAAATTTAGCTGCTGGTCTTTCATTGACCGAGCAGAAGTGGGCGCTTACTTGCCATGGTAGAAAATTCGTAAATTTAGCTGCTGGTCTTTCATTGACCGAGCAGAAATGGGCACTTACTTGCCTTAGTAGAAAATTCGTAAATTTAGCTGCTGGTCTTTCATTAACCGAGCAGAAATGGGCACTTACTTGCCTTAGTAGAAAATTTGTAAATTTAGCTGCTGGTCTTTCATTAACCGAGCAGAAATGGGCACTTACTTGCCTTAGTAGAAAATTCATAAATTTAGCTGCCGGTCTTTCATTGACCGAGCAGAAATGGGCACTTACTTGCCTTAGTAGAAAATTCGTAAATTTAGCTGCTGGTCTTTCATTGACCGAGCAGAA
>MKYO02029312.1:207634-225471 GCA_002013955.2 Citrus medica
GTGTGCCAACTTATAAGCTCCTGGTCCAGTGGCTCGTATTACTCTGTACGGACCCTCCCATTTCGGGCCAAGAGTACCATGGTTGGGGTCCCTGGTGTTTTGGTTAACCTTTCTAAGTACCTAATCTCCTGCTCAGAACTGCCTCACGCGTACGTTCTTGTTATAATAGCGCCTGACCCGTTGCTGACACTGGGCCACTTTCTGCGAGGCCCCTTCCCTTTTCTCCTCAAGCAGGTCCAGGCTTAAGCAGACCTGCTCGTCGTTCTGCTCCTCAGCGAAATATTTCGTTCGATGTGTCCCCACTCCGATTTTTGTTGGGATTACTGCCTCATGACCAAAAGCTAAAGCGAACGGGGTTTCCCCTGTGGCGGTTTTGTGAGTTGTCCGGTAAGCCCATAATACTCCTGGTAGTTCGTCAACCCAGGCTCCCTTCTTCTCTCCCAATCTAATTTTCAAGAGCTTCTTTATTAATTTATTGGCTGCTTCCACTTGTCCATTTGTCTGGAGATGTGCGGGGGTGCAGAACTTCAAGTCCACCCCCAAATTTTGGCAAAATTCTCTGAAGTTGTCGTTATCAAATTGTCTCTCATTGTCTGTAATAATAGCATAGGGGATCCCGTATCTGCAGATGATATTCCTCCAAATAAAATCTGTTGTCTTCCTCTCCGTGATTTGGCTGAGGACTCCCACTTCTACCCACTTGGTGAAGTAATCTATCGCCACAATTGCATGTGTCGCTGCTCCTCGGCCCTTAGGTAACGAACCAATTAAATCGATTCCCCATTGAGCGAAAGGCCACGGGGATGTCATAGTGGTCAGCTTTTCTGGGGGTTGTGCAGGAACCTCAGAGAAGCTTTGGCAGGTTTTACAGCTCTTTGCCATTCTTTTCGCATCCTGGTGCATGGTTGGCCAGAAGTATCCTTGGCGGAGTGCCTTGAAGGCTAAAGTTCTTGCTCCTGAGTGATTGCCGCATATTCCTTCATGAATCTCCCTCAGTACATAATCTGCTTCCTCATCATCCACACATCTTAACAGGGGTAAGGTGAACCCTCGGCGATAAAGCACTCCATCTAGTAGCGTGTACCTCGCTGCTCGGCATTTTAATATCCTTGCTTGCCTTTTGTCCTCCAGTAAAATTCCATCCCGGATATATGCACGAATCGGATCCATCCATGACTCTCCAATGCTTACTCTCATCACCTCTACCTCCTCTCCTATACTCGGCGAGGTCTTTACCTCTAGTGGAACCGACTTAGGTAATTTCGGATCTGCCGTTGCAGCCATTCTAGCCAGCATATCAGCTCGGTAATTCTCATTCCGGGATATCTGTTTTATCTCCACCTCTTGGAAAAGCCCAACCATTTGCCTTGCTTTTTTCAGATAAAGACCCATCTTCTCTCCCCTTGCTTGGAACTGATCGCTGAGCTGGTTACATACTAGCTGGGAATCTACTCGGATTTCTACTCTGTCTGCTCGGAGTGCGTGTGCAAGCCCGAGCCCAGTAATGAAGGCCTCGTATTCAGCTTGGTTATTCGTAAGTTGGAACTCGAATTTTACTGCATAGGATACCTCGACCCCTTCTGGGCTCCGTATTACAACTCCTGCTCCGGATCCTTGCTCACTACATGACCCATCGACCATCACCAGCCACACCCCCTCTGGTTTCTCCTGCTCTACTTGTTGTGCCTCCGGAATCTCTTCCCCTGGTAGAGCACGGTCAACCATAAAATCGGCCAGGGCTTGGGCTTTGATTGCTCCTCGGGGCTTATAGGACAGGTCAAACTCACTCAGCTCTATAGACCATTTTACTAACCGACCAGACGCATCTGGTTTTTGAAGTACTTGCCGGAGGGGCTGGTCAGTCATCACCACGATCTGGTGGGCTTGGAAATATGATCGGAGTTTGCGTGCTGCCGTTATCAGAGCCAGCGCCCATTTCTCTGTTAGTGGATATCTGGTCTCTTACCAGGGCCTTGCTTGTGTAGTATACCGGGTGTTGCTTCCCTTCCTCTTCCCGGACTAAGACCGAGCTGGTAGCCCGCTTGGAGATTGCCAAGTACAAAAGCAGCTGGTCACCCCCTCTCGGAGTTGATAGTAACGGGGCGCGGGCCAGGTACTCCTTCAGTTGTCCAAATGCCTCATCGCATTCCGGTGTCCATTCCATCTTCTTCCCTTTCTTTATGATTTGGAAAAAAGGGTGACACTTATCAGTGGCTCGCGAAATGAATCGGTTCAATGCTGCCAATTTCCCCGTTAGGCTCTGCACCTCCTTAATTGTTCGTGGGGACCTCATTTCTATCACCGCCCGTATCTTTTCCGGGTTGGCCTCAATCCCTCGATGGCTCACCAGGTATCCCAAAAATTTGCCTGAGCCGACCCCAAATGCACATTTCTCCGGGTTCAGCTTCATCTCATACCTCCTCAACAATTCGAAGGTCTCTTCCAAGTGCTTCACATGATCTCTCGGTTCTCTTGACTTGGTGATCATGTCATCCACGTATACTTCCATGGTGTGACCGATCAAAGGTTTAAAGACCTTGTTCACCAACCTTTGATAGGTGGCTCCTGCATTTTTCAGGCCAAAGGGCATCACCCTGTAACAAAACAAACCCATGTTAGTTATAAAGGTAGTGCTTTCCTCATCCTGCTCGTCCATGGGTATCTGGTTGTATCCGGAGAATGCATCCATGAAACTGAGCAGACTATGACCCGCGGTTGAGTCCACCAACTGATCTATTTTTGGTAGGGGAAAGCTGTCCTTCGGGCATGCCTTATTGAGGTCCGTGAAGTCTACACACATTCTCCACTTCCCATTGCCCTTCTTTACCAGTACTACATTGGAAATCCACTCCGGGTACTTGGCTTCCCTTATAAATCCTGCTTTCAGCAGCTTTTCCACCTCGGCATTTATGGCCTCGTACCTTTCCTGGTTGAAGCACCTCCTTTTCTGCCTCACCGGCCTTGCCCCTTTCTTGACTGCCAGCTTGTGGCAAGCCACCCCACGATCAATACCTGGCATATCCTCATGAGACCAGGCAAATATGTCCGCATGGGACTGTAGACACTTCACCAGCTCGCCTTTTATTGCTTCATCCAATTCTGATCCGACTTTAACCACTCTGGTCGGGTCACTCCTGCTTACAACAACCCCCTCCAGCTTCTCAACAGGTTCCTGGCGACCATTTTTTGAATCCCCCCGGTTATCTAGAGAGGTAACCTGTAGCGTTTCCTTGGCCGTTGTAGCATAGCAGCTTCTGGCCATTCTCTGGTCGCCTTTCACTACACCAACGACTCCATTTATTCTGTACTTCAGCGCCAGATAATGTGTGGACATTACACATTGGCTTATCCTCATGAACGGTCTCCCCAATATCATCTGATAAGGACTTCTTTCTTCTACCACGACGAAATCCAGCATCATCATTCTTTCAAACGGTTTCAATCCCACGATAATTGGGAGTTCGATGATCCCCATGGGCGTTAGCCGTCCTCCTCTAAATCCCTTCAAGGATGTATTCGTCCGTTCCAGCTTCAAGTCTGAAATCCCCATATCATCTAGGGCCGACTTGAACAGAATGTCCACTGAGCTGCCCGTGTCCACCAGTATTCGTCGCAACTCTGTACTAGCCACCAATGCTTTAATCACCAGTGCATCCTCATGAGGATATAGAATGCCTTCTTCATCGTCCTCTGTCCACATAATGGGAACTTGCCGCACTTTTGCCCTCTTGGCTGCTGGCAAATTGAAAAGCACCTCTTTGCCAGCCATGGCATATCTCCCATAGTTCTTTCGTGCTCTGTTTGAGTCCCCGGCCAATGTTGGCCCTCCTACTATCACCCGGATGGTCGGCTGTTCTCGTTCCAAACCCTTTTCAACTCCCTCATCCCGCGCATATTGTGTTTCAATAACGGGGGACACTCCGTCTACATATTCATCCAAGTACTGGTTCCTCACCAGATCCTCCACCTGAATTTTTAGGTCACGGCATTGGCTGATGGTGTGACCGTGAGTGTTGTGGAATTTGCAGAATCTGCTCTTATCACGTCGGTGAGCGGGTTTTGTTATAGGGGCCGGAGTATACAGCAGACCCCGTCCCTCGATCCTTTCATATAGTTCCTCCATGGAAATTTTTAATGGAGTGTACTGTCTATATGCCACGCTCTGGTCAACCAACTGAACTGCTCGGCTATCATGAATGTCAGCTCGGGATGGTACAGCCGGTAGCTGCTGTGGTCGTCCAGACCTGTAATTATCTGCACTTAACGCCCTAGGAGCGCTGTGATAAGGGTGGGCAGCCATCTGCCTGAATTCTCGCTGCCGTTCTGGGATCGGGGGGCCCGGAGGTTGAGCCCGGTTACGTTGGAACTGTTGTGCTCTTGGGGCTATGGGGTAAGGTCGGGACCGAGCTGATATTCCGCCCATCACTGAAGAATCTCCTGTTCGCTTTCCCAACCCGCTCCCTTTCGGGGCTCTCCGTTCCTTTCGTCTCAGCTCTTCCAGCTGTTCACTTTTTATTCTTGCCGATTTCTCCTCTTCGATTTCTATATCTCGCCTCGCCTGCTCATACCCCGACGAGTAATTCTGTACGAGGGGGCTTCTTAAGTTTTACTACAATCGGCCGATTCTTACACCTTCTTTCAATCCCCTCAACGCCTGCGGGTGATTAAAAGCTCCCAGATCCAGCACGGCTCGGTGATACCGTTGTACGAATTCTCGAAGGGATTCATGCTCCTCCTGTTTTATCCCCATCAGCTCCATCATGTCGTCCTCTGGGGCCACTGCCCCTCGGAACTGCTCGGCCAACTCCTGGCACATCTGCTCATACCCCGTTATACTTTCTCGGGGCAGCTTGCGATACCATTCTCGGGCTCGTCCCTCCAGTGTCAACGGGAACACCCAGCACCTCTGAGCTGGTGTCAACCCCTACACACCCGTCATGTTGTTGAAACGCTCAATGTACACTAGCGGGTCACTTCACCCGGAGTATTTGAGGTCGGGGAAGCGGAAATCTCTTGGGATTATGGTACTCATGATCTCAGTTGATAACGGAGATTCTTCATCTAGCATTATCCTCCAGCTCGGGGGCTTTCTCTTGCCTTGTATCTCCTCTATCACCTGCGCCAATCTGCGCACCTCCCCCTCCAATTCTATAGCACGGTCAGGATCACGTGCGGCTATCTGGTCTCGCTCCTGCTCGGCGTTCTGCAACCGCTGTCTGAGTTCTCCTTCTTCAACACTGGCCCCCCGGCCATTAATTTCCAGTAACCGCCTGGGGCGAGGTTGGCCTCTCCCTTCATCCACGTGTTCCCCTAGAACCCGACCAGTACTTCTGTGGGGATGCACCCCATTAGGTTGATCTGCGTGCGGAGGGATTTCCTCGACTCTACGCCTCCGGAGGCTGGGTTCTGCTCCAGCTTCATCTCTTCCCATAGGGGTTTCACAATCCCTTCTCCGCTCGTCCCTCAGCTCAAACAATATGGCCGCGAGAGTCTCCATTTGTTTCTCTATCCGCTCCAGTCTATCTTGCGTCATCTTCTCGCGGGCTTCATTTGCGTCCCGGAGAGTGATTGTCTCCACCGTTTCATTCTCCATATCCAATCGTTTACTGTTTCTCCGGTAGTTACTAGTTGGACGATAGCTTTTTATTCAGTTCCCCACAGACGGCGCCAAAATGTTGATGTGTAAATCCGCTCGCCTTTTGACCGACCAGATTCGTTCACCAACGTTTGTGTTGTTAGTTGCTGCTCGGACCACTAGGGTGGAATCGCCTTCCTTTCTCTTACTAAACCTGCGTTCACCAAAAACAGATCAGAGACGCCGGTGGTTTTGCCGGCGTAAACCCTCCGATGCCTAAATTAGCCCAAGGTGTTTACGGGAAAACAATATAATTCGGATTCAAGAAGGGTTTCTAAGTTTGTAAGAAAAAAGGCCTGATTGCAATTTGGCAGCGTTTTCCCTCTCTTGATTTGTCTATCCTTTTCTTCATCGATTTTTCCTCCTTTTATAGCCGTTATCCCACGTTCCCCATCAGTCTTCCTCCCTCCTTTTTCGGGTAGTGGCCTTTCCCGGAGCTTTAAATGCTTTTAAATGCTACATCATAGGTAAACGTGGGGTATCGCATCTCTCGTAACGGTTCTGGAAAAAGCACAAACGCCATAATTCTGTGGGATCGTGTTCTCGCTTTTTCAGGAGACGGTATCGGCTCGGTATACACCTCTGGTCAGTATTCGTCTCTGCTCGTACCTTTTTCAGGAGACGGGTATCGGCTCGGTATATACCTCTGGTCAGTATTCGTCTCTACTCGTACCACTTGGCTGAGGTGATCATGCCGGGGTGGGAATAGTAGCATGGCCGACCTGGTATCGTTATTTGTTCAACAATTATGTTAGAACCGTTTAAGGTAGATCAACATTTTATAACTATACGATCAAAAATACAATGAATTTTTTTTATTATTTATCACTTTATATATGTGTAGTTGTGATTCTTACTCTACTTTAGAACAGTTTTAAAATAGTCATAACCTTACAAAAAAAAAAAAACAAAACGAAGCCAGCCTGGCCCAGTGTCCCCCCAAATCAGGCTTGAGAATTAAAGTCTACTTATTCCTTAGATATAGGCCGAGTTTGAATGGGCTTAAGGGACAATCTATTTGCCTTACGTTACAGCTATTAACACCCCGCTATTGAAGAACAAACTCGCCCACCTGCTTCTCCCTCTTCAAACTCAACACACCCAGGATATTTTTATTTTTTCTACAAACTCTTCGATCGTTTCTATCTCTCTAAAATCTGAAAAATCAACGAGGGCTTTTTTTTTTTTAACTCATCTCTCCAAAAGACCAAAAGTAAGACATTGATTTGTTTCACGGCTAAGAAAATTGAAAAAAAAAAGAAAAAAAACTTGTATTAAAACTACGCGATGTACTATCTATTGCAAATGCTTATTGAGTTCGTCAGCTTATGTTTTTCCAAGTTCAACATTTGCTATCATGACCGCGATTGGAGGAACCATCAAGAAGCTCCACTTAAGTTTACATAGTTTTGCAAACTCATCGCCTCTATCTAATTTAAGTTCTTATTTGGGACTAAGGTTGGGTAACTGTAACTTTTACAGTGTTAAAATATGTTGTAATATGTTGTAACTTTTACAGTATTAAAGGAGGGATGGAATTGTCATTCTCTCTGAATTGTAATATGTTGTTGAAGGATTAATCATTAGTGGATGAAAAAGTTAAACGATGATGAGAGTAACACTATACGTATAACATAATCATTAATTAAAAAGAAATTAAATTAATGCTAATAAAAAAAACGATATTATGGTTTAATGCTAAACTAAAAATTGCTAGACAAAATATTGTACTAAAATTGAACTGCTCAGTTTGCCTAACCCAAATCTCGATAATTTTTTCTGGAGCAAAAGCAAAGCAAGCCACCTATCTGTTGTTTTTTTGTTACACACATCTCATATTAACCATGATTAATAAATAACTTTAGTCTATAAGTAGACAGACTATTGAGAGCCGTAGTTTTTGCAAATTATTTAATTTAATAGATACATTTTGATTTTATTTTATATTTTTGGTGGTGGGTTTAAAATAGAGTATTAAATACAGTTTTGTACGTATTTGCTTTCTAAGGACAAACAACGATAGAATTATAATAATTAGAATATACTCAATATGGATGGCAGATGGATCTGAAAGTAGTTGGTGCTTTAAAAAATTTAGAGAGATAAAAAAAAAAGGTTAGATTGACCGTCAAGTCATCAATCGCATCCAATATTTCAGGGGTTACTGTGTTTTCATTTTTGCAAACACATCCAAATTGTCCCTTCATATTACCAAGCGTCCTTGCCCATCCCCTAATCATCTCTATTATATATTACTTAAGTTTGGTCTTAAATCGGAGTAATTTGAAGAAATTAAGCTGAACACATGTGGTAAAATCTAAAAGGAAATGAAACTTACCATAGGAGAAGGAAACTAGCTTTCAAAGTGGTTGTCCAGCTAGCACTTGATCTCGACAGAGGGTACCTATATCTACCCCATTCGTAATTGTAATTTTTCTACCATATGTTACCCTATGGCTCTATAGGATGGCTTGTGACTCGAAATCTTGTTCAGCTCAGCACTTATATTTTGTAGATTGAGTAACCTTCATTCACAGAAGATTGTCCACAGAGATGTGAAAACAGAGAACATGCTATTATTGAACAAGACTCGCACTGTAAAAATTGCTGATCTTGCAGTTGCCGGAGGGGGGGGGGGGGGGGGGGGGAGGGCAATCTTGGTTACATGGCTCCGGAGGTATAGACTTTATTTCTGTTCCTTTTCTACTTGCATATATGTAGTGTGATTTTGAGGTCAGTTTCTTTTACTAGAAAAAGATAATTCATGGCTGTTAGTTTTTCTTTATGTGTTTCAAGGAAAATGTAGTGGCGTATAGGCCTGGAAGATCAGTCATACATATAAGGTCATTTCCTATAAAATCTTGATTGCACCATCTCCCGTTAATTTCTGCTTCATTTGATGTGATGATGGGAAGTGTTGGCTTTGGACTGTCCATGTTACTATTAATCTGAGACATTATTAATCTGAGTTGAGTGAATGATCCGTACTTATCAAGTGGCTTGGTTCCAGGTTCTGAATGGCAATCCATATAATAAGAAATGTGATGTGTAAAGTTTTGGCATCTGCTTATGGGAGATATATTGCCGTGATATGCCATATCCCGACCTTAGTTTCTCAGAAGTCACCTCAGCCGTGGTTCGCCAGGTACAGTGTCTGCTTCAAGCCCAAATATTATCTTTCTCTAAGAATCGACCATTTTCAACAGGTCCTCAAAAAAGGGGAAAAAAAAATTTTGATACCTCAAAATGCAACCCATTTCTTATTTCTGTCTACATTCATTTTGAAACAGAATCTGAGACGCCGGAGATACCAAGACGCTGCCCAAGTTCTCTAGCAAATGTAATGAAGAGATGCTGGGATGCTAACCCTGATAAGCGGCCTGAGATGGATTAAGGATAGGGGTGGGCACGGTTCGGTTCGGTTCGAAATTAAGTAGAACCGATTTAAATCGGTTATTTTATAAAAAGAACCGAATAAGAACCGAACTCAATAAGAACCGAACTCAATAAGAACCGAACTCAAACGGTTCTTTTCAAATCGGTTCGGTTCGGTTCGGTTTTTTTGGTTCTGGGCCTATTTTGAATTTTTAAATTTTTAGCCCATTGGGCCTTATGAATGTAATAATTTTTTTCAACAACTAATTTATCCTAATTTTATTACAAATATTAACAATAAATGCAAAGTATTCAAAACACATTTTATCAGCTAAGTGAACCGAATACCGAACCGATATTTCGGTTTTTTTTACAAATGGTATTTTCGGTTTTTAAAAAAAATACAAACCTAACCGAATTAGAAAAAACCGTCGGTTCGGTTCGGTTCTTTTAAGACTACGGTTTTTTTGCCCACCCCTAATTAAGGAGTTCAATGTGGGAGGCCATTGACACAGCAAAAGGTGTGGGTGTGATCCCGGGTGATCAGCTTCAAGGTTGTCTTTGTTTCCGAATGTATCAACGGCCTTGAATCGTCATCCCACTAAGCAGACAGATGAACACTTAAAAAGTGTTCGTGTCATCAGATCCGACAGATCCAAGTATATTTTTGGCTAAAAAGAATTTACAAAGCCGAAAGAAAAGGGGATTGGAGGGCTGCATATAACATATCATTAGTTTGAAAAGAATTTACAAATCTTTTCTTATGTTTGCTCTATTTTTAAGATTTTTTCTGTGGTTGCAGAGTTGTGTATTCGTTTGATTTGCCAGTCTAGTGGTGGATTGGCTTTGCCCCTTGCTTCTGTTAAATGAAACATCACCCTCTTATTGTAAACCAATTAATAATTAATTTGATGATTTTGCTGATATTGTTCTGCTACCGCCTTTTTCTTAATGGCAGTTGGCAAATGTGGTTTACCTTTGGGTTTGAGTTTCATTTTTTGGGCAGACATTCTTATTCTTTAAAATAAAGATAGTCGGTTCTCCTAAATGATAAAAAAAATGTTTATTCATAAAAAAATTAAAGAAAAAAAGAATCGAAGAAGTAAACTTACTAAAAGTTGTTAATTTAACATTGAATTTGGAGAATGATTTTGAACATTATTTTTTGGTTTCACAGGAGCATTAATTTCCTTAATTTATTAGCACACTACATACGATATGAATAATCCCAAGGTATAATATAGTTTTGTTATTTTTTATCGACACTTTGTCATTATTGAGTCAGTATAGAAAGTTAAACCTTTTTATTGTTTACTTTTTAGTCGGTCCTTTGGCAAACTATCAATTGTAAATGTAATCTCCTAAACCTTATCTTTTTGTAATGAAATCATTTATTTTAACGAGTCTTTAATTGTACATATAGATCTCTCAGCCCTAATTATCTGCTCTTTTCTGGTTCTCTATTTAGTTAAAATTAAACATGTGCCAAGATCAAACGTAAAAACGAATATGTGAAACTAATTAAACTTGAGGGAGTAATAAGAAACAAAAATCTGCGAGTTGAACCTCGTCTCTTCCTCTTCCTTGTCTATTACCGTTATGCCACAGTTTTCTATACATTGTACTAGCTCCTGAACTTAAGGCCACTCCTAGTAACCTTGACCAGGTCAATCTGCAACAAGATTTCACTCTTTTTAAAGTTCCCATGTGTAGTTCAGACGAAATTAGTCCAAATCGTTTGCCTTTACCAATTAGTCAATCGCAAATCACAGAAAAGACTCCACCCACGAGAAGCCATTACAACAAACTCAACCCATGTCAAGGCCATGTGTCCCAAGTTGCTAAAGCTCCATGTGAATAGTGAAGTGAGTTGTAAAAATCAACAAATTCCACCCATGAGAAGCCAGGTGTGGAATAAGTAACATGAACAATGAAGTCCTACAAAAAGCCAAAGCCACTCCAATTGTTTGCACCCAATGCTATTCAGCTGTTCGTTCTCTGTCACTCCCAAAAACTTCAAACTTAGAAGTTTCCAGTTCCACTCTCTATTCAACCTCTTTTCCTTTTAATAAAAAAAATGATTTTTAGATTTTAAAGCTATTGGGTGAAAAAAAATTATAATTTAAGCTATATACATATATACTAGGAAAGATTTGTGAAAGATCGTTTCAATTTATTTTTTCACATTTATAACATATTTAGATGCATGAAACACCTAAAAAAATTTTTGTTTTCTAAATTTTTGTATAATTTCTTTATTACCAATTTTTTTTTTCTTCAAAAGGCATATTCATTGTCTCATCTTTAAAAACTTTTATATTCACTAGAAAAATATATATTTAAATATAAAATAATATTAAAATATTGGAGGAAGTTAAAAATTTTGAATAACGAAGTGAGAGTGTGCAAGAAATTCAACTTAATTACAAAAAAAAAGAAGTGATTTTTTGGGTCTTTTCTTAGTTACTCTCTCACTTTTTTGATGTGGTGCAAGAATGGTGTGGACCACTGCAACGACGGTAATCAGTATATATCCACAAGGATATCTCTAGCACCCCAACTAAAATGAAGGAGAAATAGGAAGGTAAAAAATGCAAGCCAACAGAAATCAAAATTGTGTACATAAAAATTTCTTGTTTCCTATTATTCTATTTTATACATATGGTAGATCCAGCTATTTTGTACACTATGAATTGTAGATTGCTACTCTTGTTAGCTAAAATTTAATATTTATACTTTATGTTTTAAAACTCATTACAAGATTTCGCATGTTATAGCAACCATTTGATACTTCAATGAAATATAATTAATATAAAAATTAATGTAAGAAAATAAAGGGAATTTTGGTAATTTTTCTCATTATGTGATTGTAAAAAATGGTGAAGTTATTTTAATCTACCAAAAAACACATTAGGATTAGATCCACCTGTAAACAAATTTCTTTTATTACAAAATTGTTCAAAATCTAAATTACTATTATAGATATAACCATATCCAAAACTCTCAAATTATTCTACTCACTTGGTTTTTGGGTGCAAGTTATCCAGCTCCCTAAAATTTTATTAGGGATTTCCCGAACTGGTCCTCAAATTTTCTTTAATTTGGACACCATATATGAGATTAAAAGTTTCGTATTCTTCGATTCTCAAAGTCAAGTCTTGCACTAATTGATATGATTTCCTTGAATTTCTTGTTGGGGATTTTTTTGGATTGGTCGTAAAATTGCTATAAGATGACCCAATTTCATTTTAAGCACAGACTGGTGTTAGAATTTTCCAAGTAATCGCATTTATGATAAAATTTTGCTCGGAGAACCTAAAATAAACTAAAAACCTGTATAAAAACAAATAATATCCAAATTAAACAAATGTTGCCATGATACATGTGCACGTCAGTTCCTCTCGCTCCAGAAACGACTAAAACTCAAGCCCGATGAATTGAGGTCGATCCAATCTATAGAGATTATTGTGCTGAGCTTTTACCAGAAATAAACTGCGCAAAAGCAATCAATCTCAGCAAACACAATTTAAATGAGAGGCACAAAGAGCAAAGTGACAGATTTTACATGGTTTGGTCAAATTGACCTGCATCCATGGGTGCAAAAGCAGCCATTGTTCGATATTCACAAGCTTATAATGGCAATTACAAGATTACTGAGACTAAATAAAAACAAGAATCAAGCAAAGTGACGATCCACAACAGAGGGATATTTCTTGGCACATTTTATTGGCTTATTAATTAGTCAGCCTATTCAGACAAAATAAGAAGCTTTTGAACTAACTTTTAACCGATTTTTAACCCGTATAATTACCATTCTGCCCTTTGATTCGAAAAGTCCATTTTGAAGGCAGTGTAGTACATACCAAACTGTGAAAGAGTGGGTGAACATTTTGATGCGGATTGTCTCAGAGCTTCCCTTATGCTTCCTTCTATGTCAACTCAAGGAATGTGAGCATCCTTGGCCTCTGAAATATCAACAGAAGAAAGATAGAATCATATCTGCAACTTGAAATTAGTGAAGACCAATGTTATATCCTTAGAAGCAAATTGAATTGATCGTTGGAAAAGTTCTTAAAAATTCATTTGACAAGTACGATTGCATAAAATACATAAAAAAATTCTGATGAGTGAAAATGGAAACAAGTATTGAAATCACTTGAAAATTTCAGGTACTTACCAACCATTTGTGCATTACCATAAAATACCTTCAGCATCATCAAGTCAAATTGCCGTATCATAGTGCCTGAAAAAAGTAAAAATGAAAATATTTTAGTGCCATTTTCAGTTGAAGGCAGAGGATTGATCTTGAAATTGAAAATAAAAATATGTTTATAATTAAACAATGTGTTTTTAGTAATCTGGATAATAGGAATTGGCATACCTGATTATAGAAGACAAGGGAACAAAGGAGGCAATTCCTTAATTCTTCGTTCTGAGATTAAATAGAGCTCATTCTTTCTCTTTTTAATCGAAGATGAATTTGCCATCTATCGTAACGTAAGGGATGTGAGCAATCTTGGACCAATCTTTTCCTTTGTCCCTTTTGCACTGCTTTTTCAGCCAAGAACAATCTTCAATTTGCAGGCGCAAAAGTGAGGATGGCAGGCCTACCTCTGGAAAGGATTTGAGCTTTGGGCAATTGGATATTCTCAGAAATTCAAGAGAGGCCAGGCTTTGAAAACCCATTGCAGATAGGCATTTCAGATTTGGGAATCCTGAAATACTCAATCCAGTTAAAGAGGCGGGCAATATTATTCCCATCCTCTCATCTGGAAAAGACTCAGCATTATCACCTTCATTTATGTAAAGGTCTAGAAGAGATGTAAGCCTGTGCAAGCCCCACTGGATAATTGCCTTGTACATTTTGATATTAGCAATTATAAGTGATGTTAGGTTGGTAGGAAAACCTGCTTCAGGAAATGACACAATAATTGGACATTCCCTGATTGCTAAACGTTGAAGGTAGTTGAGCTTGTGCAAATCTTCGGGTAGGGCTTTAAATTTCTCACAACTGGCAATAGAAACATTTGTAACAGTGCTGGGAAGCCCTCGTTCTGGAAAAGAAACAAGACTTGGACAGTTCCAGATAGTCACTCCCTCAAGACAGTTAAGATTCTGTAGGCCTTTCGGTATGGATTTTAGGTTTCCACAATTAGAGATGAAAATCCTTTTAACTCGTCCGTCACCATGAAAGCTCTCAGCTATTGACTCTAATTTTGGACAGTCATCAATGTTGAGAAATTCAAGCTCTTCTGACAATTGTCTACTTCTTGATGATAAATTGGTGAGCTCTGAGCAGCCGCTAATAACAAGCCGCTTGAGAGCCATTGATGAAGAAGATAATGAGGAAGAAGCAGCAGAAGCATCCTCTTCATCAACTACCAAACACAGCAATTTCTTACAATCATGTATTTCAATACCTTCTAAAAATGAAGGCAGCTTGCCTCTTGCAATGAATTCTAGAGAATCACAACCTTCAATGTTCAAACTTTTCAGTTGTGCACAGTTGTACATCATTCCCTCAAGTAAGGATTTTAAAGCCCCACTATTTTCAATTTTAACATGAAGCCGATTGATGGGAAAAAATTTTCTCTCTGGAAATGAAACCAGACTCATGCACTTTTCTTCAATTGATACCTCTTCAGGGAGGGTGATAATCCGTAGCCCTTGTACTGCCTCCTCCCCATAATTTATACTCTGAAACCATGGCCTCCAAAACCCAATATCTTGAGAATCACCAATCCCCAGGAATTCTGCTGGCAGAAGTCCTTGCTTTAGCAGTTTTCCAAACTCTAAAATATCTGAAATAGTCACAGGCGTCGACAGTGATTTAGAGTGAAGTGGACTATTGTACACCATCCCTTTGCATCCATAAATGTCTAATGAACAGTTTGAAATAGTAATCGACTTTGTCAACTTAGAGTCAATCGGAGAGCTGCACACCACCCCTTTGCATCTAGAGATTTCCAATTTGCGGAGCAAAGGAAAGCTTGAGAATGAAACCACCAGCTCTTTGCAATAACTGACAGCAAGGGTCTCCAATGCAGGAAGATGGTCGGGCAATTTTCCAGATAGTTTTGGGCATCTCGAAATGTACAGTTCAACGAGGCGAGGGAATATTTCAACATACCCAGTCTGGTTGCCGGTATCCCAGAACTCGCATTCGGGTAAATCACTGAAGCATAGAGTCTCTAAGGATTGAAAAGGCGTTGAGCAATCTTTTCCACAAATTTCAGACCCTATACTTCTGAGTACAAGCATTCGTTGAATTGTAAGCTCTTTCAGGGAAACCAACTTCCCCACCGCAGGTAAGGATGTGCAATTTTCACATCCTATCAATTTTAAAGCAACCATGTTAGAGAATGATGGGTCCCCCAACCATATTGGAAATTTTCTGCCACTATACCGTGTGATTTCAAGCTTCTTTATGTTTGTATGTGGTTGCAACATGTCAAGTACCTTTTCTTCTGCTATCTCATTTCTCGAGTGAAATGGAGAACCCCATCCTAATGACAATTCTTCAAGACCCTTCTTATCACTCAATGAAGCTTCTCTTGCATCCCATGAATCATTCGCATTTTCTAATCTCGAAATACAAAGTTTTCCACAAAGGAAAGTTAAATTCTTCAAATCCTTCAAACCAGATCCGATACCCCTGCCCACAATAAAATCAGACAACGTCTGCAGAAATTTCAACCTATTCATTCCCGATGGCATCTCTGTTAATAAACTTGAACCCCCTATGTCAAGATGATGCAAATTTAATAAATTTCTCATGTTAGAAGGCAACTTCTGTAGACGATGACAGGTTCTTAACAGCAAAAACTGCAAGTTGAACAGTGAACTTATTGACTCAGGTAAACTTTCGATGAGTGTACGAGAAAAAATTATGTACCTTAGAAGTTTCAAATCCTTGATAGAATTTGGTATATGAGCAATGTGGTATCCTTCCAAGGATAGTACCCTCAACTTTTTCAGCTTTGGCAGCAAGTCAAGAAGAACCATGTTGGTTATATAATTACCGGTTGAAAGACCTCTTACATTTAGAGGCAAAAATGTCCGCAGACATGGGGCTTTATTCAAACCGTAAAATTTGTTTTTTCCTTCATACCAAGCACAAGGATAAGAAAAATGACGAATCCTTTCAAATATTCTCAACTGCTTATTTACCTCTTCCAACCAGAAACTTGTATCTCCAGAAGCCAAATGAGCTAAATCATGAACTAGATCGTGCATTACAAATTTACGAACATCTCTGCTTGATTGTTGGAAAAGCGACCTAGACAATAGATCACAAAAAAACTCATTGCCCAAATCTTCCAATAGTTTATCTGTCCTTGATTGTTGAATCATACCCTCAGCCATCCACAGAAAAACAAGTTCATTCTTCTCGAACTCATAATCTTTGGGAAAAATTGTACAATAAGTGAAACATCTCTTCAAATGAGAAGGAAGATAATGGTAACTCAACCTTAACACGGGGAGAATGTCAGTTTGTTGAGGCAAATCCCACATTTTGCTGCTCACTATATCCTCCCACGCATCTTCTGTGTGCCTAGTGCGTAAAAGGCCGCCAAGAGTGCTTGCTGCCAGCGGTAAGCCTCCGCACTTTGCAACAATTTTCTTACGAAATAATTCTGAAAATTGATGAGCACGGGCATCTTTACTCTCAAACCCATGCTTCACAAAAACAGACCAGCAATCTTCATCTGATAGAAGCTTAAGACTATAATGTTCAACGGATCCCATCGTTGACGCAACATTTGAATGGCGTGTGGTAACAATTATTTTGCTATTTCGTGCACCAGCCATGAATGGAGCTTTCAGGATTTCCCACAAGTTGTAGTTCTCGTTCCAAACGTCATCCAATACTAGCAAGAACCTTTTTCCATCCACAGCAATTTTCAATTTAACCTGCACCTCATTCAACGTCTTGAGATCACAAGTTGTGGAGGTGATTGACTCGAGAAGAGCCCTGGAAATGCTAAGAACATCAAAATCATCAGAAACACAAACCCATGCTTTCACATCAAACCTTAAATTTTGCACAGCCCTGTCGTTGTAGACCTCCCGAGCAAGCGTTGTTTTTCCAGCCCCTGCCATGCCGACAATTGGTATTACACAAAAGTTGGCGTCAGCGGTTGGATCATCACTTAACACCATTTCAAGTATTCTGGCCTTATCCTCATCTCTGCCGTAGACAGCACGTTCCGTTGGCACACTTGAACTCTGCGGTCTTCGCTTCCAAGCATTTGACATGCCTCCAGGAATCAATTGCAATCCAAGTACAATTCTTTTAGCACATAGTTCATCCAACCTGCTAGTGATACTTTTAATCTTGGAATCCATCTCGATATTAAACTTCACGGAACTTGGACTAAAACAGTAGAAACAAGCAGGACTGTGGTTCGAATTTTCTTCCATCGACTCCTGCTTCAAAGCGTCAGTAGCAAACTCATCAAGAATGTCCTCAGCGTCATAAGCCAAGTCTCGGAGATCATCGAGCCAGATCTTCACAGCCCTGTCCGTCAGTTGCTTCTCCTCCGCATCACTGAGCACAGCCTGAATCATTATCAAAGTGTTTTCCCACTTTTTGAGCTCGGAATCTAGCCCGCCTTGAAGTTGACGGACAAAGTTGAGCAAATCACGAGAAGCCAATCTGTCAAACAACACCTGAAAGAAGGCAGACAGTAAGAGCTCTCCAACAGCCATCGCTTCGTAATCGTCCGAGAAAGACGGTTTTTACTCAATCTCAATGAATGCTGAAATTTTGGAACAGGTTTCTAGTCTTCAAAAGTCTTTAGGCTACAATAATGGAGGAAATTTG
>MKYO02029312.1:226225-240103 GCA_002013955.2 Citrus medica
ATATATATATATATATAATAAAATGGTGGTCTGGTGGCCGGCGGCGGAAGTCCGACGGAAGTCCGACGGTGGTCCGGCGACATTCCGGCGAGGTCCGGTGGTGATCCGGTGACCTTCCGGAGAGGTCCAACGGTGTTCCGGCGAAGTTCGACGGTGGTCCGACGAGGTCCGGCCACCTTCCGATGGAGGTCCATTTATAATATTAAACTAATAAAATAAAATTATAAATAATAATTATTAATGACATTAAATAAGTTAAAAAATCGAAAGATAATTTTGGAAACTTTAGTTTTTAATATAAGAGGAATTTAAATTATTCGCTATTTAGTATGAAAATTTTTACATTATAATGGATACTAAATTCTAATGAAAATTAAATTCTTAGACATTTTGTCAAACCAAACAATGAAAATAAAAAGAGAATTTAAATTAGTTTTCTCTCCTGCACTCTCTCCTCCCAACCAAACACCACCTTAGAGGCTGGAGCTGGGTTCATTCTGTAGCCTGTGAAAATTCCTTCACCGTTGTAAATTGTTCTTGTTCAAGAGGACGCTGGCAGTTTGAAGCTTCTGTGCCAACAAAATAATTTCCCTGCTTCCAAATTGCAGAGGTGTTCGGTATCAACGCCCCGGCATCAATCTGTTTTTGGAGACCACAAATGAATGGCATGCACTAACTCCCTGAATATGTTTGCGGGATTTAAAGGCTTGGGAGCATAAGTGCCCGAGCTTCAAATTCGCCAGGCATTGGAAAGCATACGGAAGCTGTTGAAACCACCCGAAATTGTCCCAAAGCTTCATTATCGAACTAGACATTGGAAAGCATACAAAAGCAAATGAATGGCATGCACTAGGTTCTTTAGTTTAAAAGCCCCAAAGCTTCAGTATCGAACTAGTCCAGTATGCCCTCAGCATCATAAGCCAAGTCCGGGAGATTGTCCAGCCACAATTTCAGTCTCACTCGTTAGTTCCTTCTCCTCTGCGTCCCTCAGGACAGCCTAAATCATCTTCAAAGTGTTTTCCAACTTCTTTAGCTCAGAATCAACCCCTCCTCGAAGTTAACTGACAAAGTTGACCAAATCACGGGAAGCCAGCTTGTCAAAGAAAGCCTGAAAGAAAGCTAAGAGTCAGAGCTCTGCCATGGAAAACCGAATCAAATGGGAAAGAGAGAGCATGCAGAAAAAAAAAAATTGTTGAATTATGGAAACAAGAAGTCCAAAGCCCGAGAGGAATTAATAAGATTGAACACCGTGTGGACTCCGCAAGCTGCAGCTGCCCTACAAAATTAAATAATTCAGTGCCCCTTTTGTGAATAATTACATATGACCTTAGCATAAAGTATATATAAATAGAGTTACGGTCAGTGCGACTGACTCACCTACTCTTTGTACATTAGACATGTGTTCATTACTCTTTCTTTCTTCAAATCACATAAAATAACTGTCTCATTATCAATAAAATATTTAATTATATATTTTATCCATTATTTTCAATGAAATTACACTTAAATTGCCACCTTACTTCTTTATTTATTTTTTCTACTTAATTACCCCTCAAGTATGAGTCCTTTTTTTTTACTAAAAGATTCTAACAAATCATATATAGAGCAAATGCACACCTGCACTTCAACAGTTCAATAGAAACAATTTCAATTTACTAACTTCTTTGTATATGAAAAACTGAATTTTTACAAAATAAATACATAAATTTTTGCTACATAACATGACCATCACACATTATCATTAACAAAACGTAATATTCAACATTTACATTTCAATTTAGTTCTAATTGATACGTCATTCATTTATTATATAATAAAGTAATAATTTTATAAATCATAAAATATACCATCTAATAAATAAGTGACACATAAAATTAAGACTCAAATACAAGAATGCCAACATTATTGATAAAATACATTTTGAACACTGTATTTTATTAAAAAATAAAGAAATCTTTCGTTAAACTAATACTAAGAACAATTTAACATTACTATATAATTTTTAATTACTCTTACTGCTCATTTAAACCACTCACTCAGCACACAATTGAACACTAATATTTTTCTTCTCAACATCAAATCTACTTCATCATAAGAAATAAAGAAAATAGAGAACTTTAACAAATATTCACCATGAAATAATATTTTCAAGATGTGAACAGATTAGCATTGCTTGACAACAATTTCCTCAACAATATTAAGAAAGCTCTTCTTTGACGCACAAGTACAATGACAGCAAAGCATCAGTGGAGAGTAGCCAGTAGCCACACAACTCAAGCATTTTAACAATGGAATCAGTCAGAATCAAGTTCAGTTCTATATGTACACTTTGAACAAGACTTAGCACAGAAGTTTTATCTAAATCCATGAGCAAAAGAAGTCAGACGACGACAAATTAGAGTTTAGAATCTCTTGCATCACAGCCGAAACCTCTGGCCCAGAGGACACCGCACAATTTTATCACGATTAATCTCCCACTGAGCCAAGTCACTTTTTTATAACCCATTGAAAAACAGAAGCTAATGATGTTTCCTGATACTGAAATGAAATTTTGTAGTTTTGTTAATACGCTATACAGAAATGGCAATGAACAAACAATGGCCATGGGTTTCGTATCCTCAGTCAGCCTCGTCCCAAGCTACTTCCATCGTTCTACTACTTGTCATCCTTTTTAGTAGGCATTTCTAGGTGCAATGCACATTGCCATTAGCTCTTGAAAGAGCAGCTTACATGCATACGGGATGTGGATCTGCCAACACAAGCACAAGCCCATAAAAATGTAAAACCTAGCAAACGGTATCATATACGTATTTTGTATAAAAAGCAAAAGAGGTGCGCTAACTAGAAAAGATTAAAAAAGAAACATCTGAACAATATTAGTTCTTTCCTGGCAACCTTTGCACAAAAACTTCCAGTTATTCAGGTCTGCAATAGCCATCAACCCACAATGCTCACGGACGTGGACTCGGTATGGATCACTTTGCACAAATAATCTCTCCTTGAGAACGCAAACAGCACCATGAGCTCGTACAATCTCATTCCATTTCTCCAAATCGATAGCCACCACCATGAGACTGCCCTTGAAGAGGTTGTTTTGTGAAGGTGTCCGACGTGCCCCGAGCACAGGAATGGATTTTATCTTCAACCATATGCTTCAGTCTTTGATTATACCTGGGGCTCAAAAAGAGTTTGGAACCAGTCGCTTGCCAGTGTGGCCATTATACATGGTCTCAGGCCTATGCTTTTGATACCCACACTTGTGTAGAGCTTGGATGATATCGCCCTCCTAAAACAACAAACAAGTTTTGGTAGATCGAAAATTTTCAATTAACAGCAAACAAATCAAAATCAAATTCTACTTGTGGTGATTCTATTTCAAGGATTGTCAAATTAACAAAGCCTTCAACTAAATAACTCAAAATCTAAAACTTAAAAAATTTGAAACATACAGAGACGTGTAAAAGGTGTAGCATCCGTAGAAAGTCTGGTCGCATCGCATTAGTTTTTCATTTGAGCTACTGCAACCTTACACAAAATACACTCAATCAGCCGGCCAAGAGTCATCAGAGAGGGAACGTCACATGGATTTTGATGTAGGACATTATTTTAGGTAATTTAGGATACTAGAATAGTTATTGTTTTATGATTTTCTATTTTAGTTTGAGTCAATTATTGTATGTATCTTAATCTTTTATTTTCATTATAATTATAATTTAGTTTCCCATTTTAAAATTAGCTTAGGGATTTATTTTCATTATAATTGTGATTTAGTTTTCCTTTTTGAGTTAACTTAGGAAAGTGCGTTTCTATTATAAATAGAGAGGTCTTATAATTATTTTCATAACTTCATATTCAATTATTTAATAAAATTCCCTCTTTATAATTTCCTTTGGAATTATCTATCAAACTCTCTCTTGTAGAGTCGTTTGGATTAAAGCGTTATCTAATCACGCTTTACGCGTTATTAAAAATCTCATTGAGTCGTTTGAGTTAGAATGATATCTAATCATGCTTCAATTAGAGCGTAGTTGAATCGCATTGACTTGGTCCAATACTAGAACGATATCTAGTATTTTCTATCCAATCAATTGCACTTTCATTACACTGCTCCATCAATTGGTATTAGAGCGGTTCTATGCCAATTGCACAGCTTTCCTGGCTACCCATATCCATCCCCCACCAAATCTATCACTGGTTATTAAAAGAAAAAGCAAAAAAAAAATTCCAAAAATCCCAAAAAAAAATTTGAAAACCCTAGTCGCCACAACCACCTTCTAACATAAACGACTGAATGAGATTTTTAATAACGCGTAAAGCAAAATTAGATGATGTTCTAATCCAAACGACTCTATAAGAGAGATTTTGATAGATAATTTTAGAGGGGATTATAAAAGAGGTAATTTTATTAAATAGTTGAATATGAAGTTATGAAAATAATTACAAGACCTCTCTATTTATAATAGAGGAAACACACTTCCCAAAGTTAACTTAAAGAGGGAAACTAAATCATAATTATAATCAAAATAAATCACTAAGCTAACTTTAAAATGGGAAATTAAATCACAATTATAATCAAAATGAAAGACTACGATACATACCATAATTGACTCAAACTAAAATAGAAAATCCTAAAACAATAAATATTCTAGAATCCTATATTACCTAAAATAACGTCCTACATCATTCTCCCCCTCTTAAAAGACACTCGTCCTCAAGTTTGAATATAATCTAGAGGATGAAACTTGTAGTGTAGGAGCAATTAATCTTGTAATTTAAACTTATTGTCCTTCTCATCACTCTTTTTTGAAACTTTGTAGAATCCATATTTCATCAATTTCCTTTGCTTGTACATTTTTCCAGGTGATGAAGACTTTAAAAAACGAACAACGATCAAATAACTCTTACCCTTCCCCAATTCTCGCTAAATGCTCTCTCCAATAAATTTCACCTTTTCAATCAAATCTTCTTTAAGCACAATCTTCATGTCTTCAGTGTGAATAGGTAGAACCATTTTCAATTATTGCAACTTCTTCAACTTGATTTTGTGGCACAACCTTGATCATACTATTAGGCTCGCTGCTTAAATCAAGATGAGGTTGTTCTTCTTCTTTAAAAAAATTCAGATAGGTCAAATATTTCATCATCTTCAACACTTGTCTTCTTTTTTAGGGAAACATCATGCGCATTCTCAGAAAACTTCTCAGATTGAAACTTTAAATCAATAATAAATTGTACTTTTTCCTGCGGTATCTCACGCTAGACTTCTTCCTCAACGACAGGGGAACTCATTGGTACATCTCTCAGCACTTTCATAGAGACACATCATTCCTTGATTAAATCCTGAACTTCATCAAGTTTCTTATTCACATCATCAAAGTTTCTTTGTCGTTGGGACTCAATTTGTGATTCAATGTTCTTGGCTAAATGAATTGCATATTGTAAATTATGGACAGTGTATGTAGGCATCCTTTCTTGAACATGTAAATCAAGCTCTTTCACAAATCTTGTAGTTGTATTCTCTTCAAGTTCATAGTAATATTTTCATCCATAAAATTGTTCAAACTCATAAGCATAAGCATAAATGGATCACGTACCTTGTTGTACCAAACAATAATGAAGAGGGATAAACTCATATCGCAAAATACGCTTCATTCGGTTCCATGATCGAACTTTGCATTTACCTTGGTCAAGTTGAGAAGTTTGCAACTCATGCCACCACTCTAAAACACTTACGCTTAATCTACTAGCAGCAAATGAAACTTGCTCTTAATTAGGAGTGCGCCAAAATAGAAACCAGTGCTCAACCTTGTCCAGCCAATCAAGAAATTGGTTTGGACGAGTGTATGCAAATAATATCGGCACATGATAAATAGGCGGGCAAGGATGGTGGTTTTCCATTTAAGTTTCCACACAATGGCAAAACTATAAATAAAGAAAATATTATTCAAAACTTGTAAGTAAGCAAAATATGGGTTACATTCATAATTGAAGGTGTTCTAAACTTTATAGGTTTTGCTAACGAATACTGATGGGGAGTTCGGGTCTGTGAAAGTTATGATCAGAACTGTCTGGATACCTTAGATTAGAGATAAGTTTAGTAGTCTGCACGTTCGGAAGGGAACAATTGGGATGACATACAACTAGGAAGACATGGCATGGATAGTGGAAGGCATCACCCCTGATATAATTGTAAATCTAATGGAGCAGCGTAACAAAAGCGGAATTGATTGGATAGAAAACACTAGATATCGTTCCAGTACTGGACCAAGCCAACGCGATTAGACTACGCTCTAATCGAGGCGTGATTAGATATCATACATAGCTAAATTTATAAAAATGAAATAAATAACATGTAAAAATGCAAGTAAAATTGGAACATAAATAGTACTCGATCTACTACATAAATATTACTCGATCTGCTATCCCTGTTTCACCATAAGGTAAGCTTGTTCGAAGGTCACGTCTGGTGTAGATTGATGTCTGTTGATCCAGAGCAATAGGAGAAGTCTTTCCAATGATCACATCTCCTTCAGAAACTCTTGTTCCCTAAGGAAAAAAAAATAACGAATCAATTTAAGAAAAGAATGAGTTTCTTCAAGAAAGAGCAAGACGAAATAGAAATCAACTTTAAATATATACCACTAGGAGGCACAAGACCATCAGCATCCAATTTATCATAATTACCATGATGTATGTCCTGCAAAACAAAATTCCTATCTACATCCAATATTTCAAGCAAACAATAACCAACACTCCACCATCATCCTGAATTTAGCTCATAGTATTAGATTTATTCCGACAATATTTCATCCAAACAACAACTAGCAGTGTCTTAATTTTAGTATTCGCCCTTATATTCTATGGAGCCGGACGCCCAAATTGTTGTTCTCTAATAGTGCTCATCCCTTTCTCCTTATCCCTGTCAATATAGGAGAAATTTAATAAAGTATATCTCAAAGAAAATAAAACAAACTGAATCAAGCATATATTTAATTATTAACATTAGAAAGTTTACATTTAATAAATTTTTAATTATCATTTTTAATTTACAGTGTTGATAACACTAACCATTTTATTACATTAATAAATCCCTAAACTATTTTACAAATGATTAATTTTTATTTATTTTTAACTACAATTTTTTTTTTGTGTGTTTCGTAGGTAAGTCCTTAAAATCATGATGCTTGGATTAGGAAAATGGACGTGAAATTTGGATCCCATAAGCTCAAAAGTTGTTGGAGATTTTGTAGCCGTTTGATCTAGCATTATTGCTAAACGGTTGAGATCATGTCGCATGTCTAAGCTCACGTACACCATGTTGTGCTTGATTTTGCACACAAAATTTTGGTAGATTAACTACCTTAACAAATTAGCTCAACCGCATTGACAAATTAGCAGAAGGAGCGACAAATTAGCTCAACTCCCCCTTTGACTTCAATCATAGCCATTGATTATTGCTTCGGAAAGAAGTGGAAGAGCCAGCAATAAAGCATCATGTGTTGATACAAAGACTTATAACGGAAGAAAAGTCATCAAAAGGATCCTGGCTTATGTTGGATACCTTATGTATTCTGAAGAGTACTTGGGGTATGTTATGCAAGGGTAGGAAGGTCAGGAAAATATTAAAAAAAGTGACATGTGATAAAGGAGACCTTATCCTAAAATGATTGGTGGATTTTTTTTGGCAAATAAGAAATCAATAAAGGAATATTGTGTTGGAAAAGAAGACACAATTGTTAACATATATGTTTCCATAATGTTGATTTTGATGATAACAAACAAGATTAACAAAAAAATAAATAAATCATTTTTTTCAAATTATAAATGTTTTATATTTTAATGGAAAAATGATTTTATGCAATTGATCGTTTTTATTCCTTTTGAATAAATCATTATTTTCACTTTATAAATGTTTCATATTTAATGGAAAAATGATTTTATGAAATTGGTTGTTTTTCAAAGTTTATGGTTTAATTGAAAGAATTTTGAAAACTTTGAAATAAACAAGTAGTGCTTGAAATTTCGGATTTGGACCTATTTGAAACTATTTAAATGTTTTTGGGTCATTATATAATTTCATAAAGTTTGGGTGAAGTCATAATTTCAGAAAGTTGTGGGATTGAGAAAGCATTATTTAAAATTCTGAAATTGGACCTATTTGCAAAGTTTCATAACGTTTTGGGCCGTAGTACAGTTTTATAAAGTGTTGGGGTCAAACTGTAAATTTCGGGAAATGTTTTACTGTAGCGGTTACTGTAGCAAGCGGCTTACCGGATACTGATAAACGGCAGGCCGAATTCGGGCAGTAAGCACCAGAACGAAAACGGCTTACCGGATTCCGAATCCGGCAAGCCGGTTAGGCAAAATTTTGAATTTTGCCTTAACGGTAACATAAATCCGGCTTACCGGATTCCATTAAACGGCAAACCGGATAGCCCAGAATGTGAGTAACGGCTAGTTTTCGAGCTCAAGCTATAAGAACTCAAATCCAACTCATTTTGAAGCTCTCCAACAAGCAAAAACAAAAGGCACACGTGATATCTTGAGTGTTCAAATTTGCGAAATACAAACATTGAATCTTTTCTTGTTCTTCATCATTGTATATCTACTCATTGAGTGAGTTTCATTGTAATAATCATTTGTTCATCTCATTTGTGAGAATTTGAGTGTGTGAGACACTTGAGTGAAGAGATTGGGAGATAATCTCTTTGTTGTAAAGGTTTATTGACACCTCGAAGTCAATTGTAATTGTTGAAGCCTTGGAAAGGCTTGGATAGTGAAATCCTCAAGCTTGGATCGCTTGGAGGCGTGGACGTAGGCGGGGATTGCCGAACCACGTAAAAATTCGTGTGTTTGTTTCTCTTCTCCCTTACTCTTTAATTATTGTGCTATTATTGAACTTATTGTTTTCAATTGTTGTTAAGACATTAGATTGCTTGTTGTGTAGATTTGCTTGGTTAATTTTTAAATTTCCAATTCACCCCCCCTCTTGGGTTGCACACTTATATTTCAACAATGACTTGTTACACCTGCAAATAAGACAAAAAAGTAGTTACCAAGATAGTTAAGACCACCTATCCTCACCTATCATGCCTGCAAGTTCCCAACAGCCTCAGTAGAGGTATGAAGGACCACCCCTCTACACCTAACACATGTGTGCGCCTCAAACTTGTTTTCCATGCTTATTCTAAAATACCCAAATTGTCACATATATAAAGGACAAAAATATTTTTGCCACGACAATAAGGAACACGAACAAAATAACATCAGGTCGCATGGCAACCAGAGTACTCTTTATAAAATACTTAGGTTTTATTTTTATGACACACAACCAATACACACACATACCACTAAGGCTTATATTCTTTTCAATCTCTAGCCATTATTATTGAGACTTTGCAAGCTCTCGAACATGAGGTAACCCAACTCTCACTTGAGAGTTAGAGTGTGGTCGCCATCCATCCTGCCTCTACCGTTGACATTTTCTTCATTGTTTTGCAGGTCTAAGGTGAGCTCTGTGAGTCCAGATTTGAACCTCTCTCCATTTCTGCCACCCTCTTACCCTTCCTTCTTCCCTAGAAAGACCAAAATAACACGCACACTCTGACTAAACAAGGCACCTTACATCCCAATAAAAATAAATTCATTGTTTTTAGCTAGGTTTTGTTGTTTCTATTCACATACCCAAAATCTACTAAAAACAATTATGTTAAATCTAACGATCCATAATGATTGCAAATTTTAGACCTTTGGATTATACTATTAAATCTCATCTAAATGGTGGTGATTGTAAGCTCACCAAAATATTATGTAAACACCCACATCTGATCACCAAATTTTGCCTATAAAAAGGTAAGAGCTCTTCTAATTGAGGGTGTGCTAGATTTTTGGAGAAAGAAGAAAATGAGAGAGAATTTATGGTGGATTTTAGGGATGCGTATTTTGGTGTGAATGTAGAGTGAATTTAAGGACAAAAATCTCTTTCCTTTCATTTATTTTTCAATTTTCTTGTATTGTAGTTTACAAAGTTTATTAAATAAAATGAGTGTTTTCCTTTTAAATATGAGTGGCTAAATTTTATAAGCTGAGGTGATAAATATAGCTCAAGGATTCAAATTATGGAATTAATTACTCTCTCAAGTGAGCTTAAATTTATTTTAATTGTTAAATGTTTATAATTTGTATTTTTTTCTTTACTAATTACTTTTATGTCATGCTAATTTATAGATCTAGATCTCCTTGGATTGATATGGATCTTTTGACATAATGTTGATACTCCAATATAGCTGTGGCACATTAGGTACTTGATCCCATATTTATCCATACAAATGGTCAATTAAGAATTAAATGGCATAACAATTAACCGGCTGAAGAAATACAAAATATAAATATGAGAGAGTATTACGAGCATGATTTGAAAACCGACAGTGGATTTCGTAACCACAACATTATTTCTAGATTGATCTCTATTAATTTCTTTTTCTGTAATTATTATTTTTTAATAATTGACTACTAGATTTATAGATTCCTTGTGGATCGACCCCAACTCACTGGATTATATTATAATTAGACACTTTTATACTTGGGAGTAATCAATAATTTTGAGTCGTGTTAATTAAGATGCAAAATGTCTCAACTATAGGTTACCTAAAAGTATGGAAGGAAAGAGATCAAAATAATGCTCAATCTACTGATGAATGGTTCATAACAACAAAACTTCCTTGATGATAGCCACTATAACAGGCAATAGTGACAATTACATTCTAATGCCAATAACAGAGACAAAAAGATTATGAGAAAACTTTGATCATAAGGACCAACAATAAAACAACATTAAATTATATACTCGCCACACCAGTAGGAAGTTGGTTAAATTGAAGGAGTTTTATAGCTTTCCCAGCAAGTAGAGGTTTCTGAGGGTAGTAGAGAACATAGGCTAAAGCATCCTAAATCATTTAAAGGAAAAATAAAATCATTATATATGTCATGTTGAAAATGAACTTCCAATCACAAAAAATTGAAACCAAATACAGTACCATATGTCATTGGTAGTTTGTAGCATAGATTCCAATTGCTTGCTTGCTCATTGCAGCTTGAAACACATTACATGGGGGACTAAAAGCAAACCCCCAAAAAAAAAGAAAAAAAATTGGTGAGATTGAGTCAATAGATAAACATATTTTACTAGAGAAATGTCATTAGCACGATGCACCTGATTATGGTTCGGAAATGGTATAATTGAAGCATAAGCTCCCAATATCAAGGATGGATGAATCTTATAATGCGTGTAAGCATTAGAAGTAGCCTAATTTGGACGAAGCCTTGCATTTACAACTTCCGGAAGCAAATTTGTGTTAATTAAATTTTTAGCAAGTTAAAAATTACGTCTCACGATAATGGGTTTTCGACCAACCAATACCATTTTATTCACATTGATTGTCATGCAAATCATTATGGTTTCTTTTTCTTATGGATCAATATATTCTATAAACCCTTTTTTTAGAAAGGTTACACCAATAACCATCTTCGAAAGATTTCTGGAAGATTAACAAGATAAAAGTCATGTAACTGCAGAAAAGACAAATCGTTAATAAAAGAGAGAGAGAGAACTATTTGGCTAACCTTGATATAGGGGGTGCCGATATCTTTTTTCTTTTTAAGATGTCTTTGATTTTGGACAATAAGCAATGGATGAAAACAACAGCCAAAATCAGTGTATATACGCAATTCTTTTGAACGGATATCCCTAGAAACCCCAATTGCAGCATTTATAAAGTCCTGCACATGGGTAGAGAAACAAAATAGTTTAGAAAAAGGCATAAATAATGCTAAAGAAAGTTTAGAGTAAACCAATCTGTTTGCCAACTTTTAATATAGAGGTTTCCTTATGAATAGATGAAATAGAAGTATAATGACATTGATAATCCTATGAAATGAGAGTTATCATGACACTTTTAGACTTAAATCATGATTACTTTGAGAGTAAATGATATGTTTTTATTGCATTTTAGTTTTGTTTTGCATGAATAACCATTTTAGTTTATTTTTAATAAATTATGTTGTTTTAGAATAACTGTGTGCTTAGATTGTGAATAATTGTAGGTGATTGGGAGCTCAAATTTCAAGGGAGGAATATTGTTAAAATAGGCTTGAAAAAGACAAGAAAAGAACAAGATGACATAAAAATGGAACCAAGTCTGGAACAGTGCAGTTGCTGTAGCTGTTGTTGTAACAACCATTACTGTAGCAATCCTGGAACAACAATAGAAGATTTCGCCCGGAATATTAGTAGAATTGCGATATGAAGTTTCCAAATATGGCAGATATGCGCCTTGAGCTTTCGTTTACCATAATTTTCAACTATAAAAGAAGCACACGCACTAAAAAGCGGGTCGTCAATGAGAATAAAAAAGGGAAAACGAATAAAGGAATAAAGAAGGAAAATAATTGAAGAGAAAGAAGAAAGTCTGCACTAGTCACAAATCTGCAGAATAATTGGAATTCAACTGTTCTCATTCTTTTCTTTGTTTCTTATTTATTCTTTGATAAAAAAAGATGTACTTGATGGCTGAAACTTTGTTGTTTATTTTTCTTTTACAAATTATGAACTAAATGTAATTGTAGTTGAGTGACAAATCATCTAGACGGGTTCTTGACTGATCATATAAGTTGTTGCACATTACTGTAGCATTTTGCTATAATAGATTATATAACATTCATTATTTCGGTTAACCTCCCATTTAATGATACAAGTGAGAGAGCCACACAAGGGCCTGTCTTACTGGAACATGTTAGAGCAATACTTGGTCTCAAATTGAGTTTCCTGGATTGAGTTTAACTTGAGTCCAAAAAGGGTCATACTTAATTTAAGATTAGTGATGTACTAGATATAAGGATTCACCTTGTAGGGTAAAGAGAACATAAGCATAAAATGCCATATCTTATGTAGACATAACAATTGGTCACTGTTAGGTTGCATACGGTATGAGATGTCCAACATGCGACAACTGATGATGCATGAGGATTCTGCTCAGTGCTATAGCAGATGCTGGAGCAACTAGAGTTAACAAACGAAACACAGTCAGCCCCATAATGAGAGTTTGATCACTCAACTACTTCATTCTCTTTGATTTATCTTTTCGTTTAGCGTGCATTTCTATTTATTGCAATTGATTTTGTTGCATTTTTATTTTTGTTAGTTACACCATTTTTTAATTAATTCCATTAAGTCAATTTAAAAAGCAAGATTGCATTACTGAAATAGTTCTAGAAACTCTAGTGGCATCAATCCCTATGGAGACGATATTGATTACTCATCACCTTATTGCTTGTCGTGTACACTTGCACATTAGTATCAATAGCAATTGAGTTAAAATAATCAACAGACATTTCTTTTCAAGCGTCTCAAAGCTTAGGCCAATGAACCAACATTATGCATGACACCCAGCAATCATTGACAAAAAAATTTGTAGCTTGTAGAATAAAGTCTGCAGTAGCATCCCACAATCAGGAGAAAATTGAAATAATGTGAATGAAATATGTATAATTAACATCTAAGTGCCATAAATTACAAAATGCACCTTGGCATCTACTATTGGCCCATATTCTAATAACTCATTAATGGGAAATACTAACGAGACAAGGGTTACATTGACTATCAAAGCAATATTATTCACTAGTCCACAGGCCTGGATTAACCAAAACAAACTCTTGTAAGCTACAATCAGAAACAGAGATTATAGATATATCTTATAAGCATAATTTTACTTACTTGTCCTAAAGGTGTTGCAAAGGAACAAATCTTGCTTCATTGTGTATTATGTGCCAGCCTATGTTTTACTTGTGTACCTAGTAAATGAATACTTCTTTAGAAAAATA
>MKYO02029323.1:73039-102803 GCA_002013955.2 Citrus medica
GGAGTCCCCTCGCAAAGTCTCGCCCCATTCCAAGTCCGGCGGACGAACTTCGCCCGCCCCACCCCCCAAGGCTATAGCCCACCCATTTTTTGGGCTTTTTTCCGCAGGGGGGCTTTGGCGCCCCGACCTTCAGGCACTTATTTTTGGGCATGGCTGTTCCCGCGGCCTATTTTTGGCACACGGAGGGCCGTCCCAAAGTCTTGACCCAGTTCGATTCCGGCGGACGAACTTCGCCAGCCCCACCCCCCAGGGCTATAGCCCACCTGTTTTTTGGGTATTTTTCCGCAGTGGGGCTTTGGTGCCCCGTCCTTTGGGTACTTATTTTTGGGCGCGGCTGTGGCAGCGGCCTATTTTTGGTACATGGAGGCCCCTTGTATAGTCTCACCCTATTTAAAGTCTGGCGGACGAACTTCGCCAGCCCCATCCCCGAAGGCTATAGCCCACCCATTTTTTGGGCATTTTTACGCAGGGGGCTTTGGCGCCCCGACCTTCGGGCGCTTATTTTTGGGCGCGGCTGTGCACGTGTCCTGTTTTTGGCACTTGGGGGCCCCACACAAAGTCTCGCCCCATTGCGAGTCCGGTGGACGAACTTCGCCATCCCCACCCCCAAGGCTATAGCCCACCTGTTTTTTGGTTATTCTTCCGCTGGGGGGCTTTGGCGCCCCGACCTTCGGGCAATCATTTTTGGTCGTGGCTGTGCCCGCGCCCTATTTTTGGCACACGGAGGCCACTTGCAAAGTCTCACCCCATTCCGAGTCCGGCGGACGAACTTCGCCTGCCCCACCCCCCATGGCGGGCTTTGGCGCCCCGACCTTCGGGCGATTATTTTTGGCCGCAGCTGTGACCGCGGCCTATTTTTGGCACACGGAGTCCCCTCGCAAAGTCTTCCCCCATTCCAAGTCCGGCGGACGAACTTCGCCAGCCCCACCCCCCAAGGCTATAGCCCACCCGTTTTGTCGGTATTTTTCCGCTGGGGGGCTCTTACGCCCTAGGCTTCGGGCGCTTGTTTTTAGGTACGGCTGTGCCCGCGGCCTATTTTTGGCACATGCACATCCCTCGCAAAGTCTCGCCCCATTCCGAGTCCGGCAGACGAACTTTGCCAGCCCCACCCCCCAAGGCTATAGCCCACCCGTTTTTTGGGCATTTTCCCGCAGGGGGGCTTTGGCGCCCCGACCATCGGGCGCTTATTTTTGGATGCGGCTGGGCCCACGGCCTATTTTTGGCACACGGAGGTCGCTCGCAAAGTGTCGCCCCATTCCAAGTCCGGCGGATGAACTTCACCAGCCCCACCCCCCAAGGCTATAGCCCACCCATTTTTTGGGCATTTTTCCGCTGGGGGGCTTTGGCGCCCTGACCTTAGGCTGCTTATTTTTGGGTGCGGCTATGTCTACAGACTATTTTTCGCACATGCAGGCCCCTCGTAAAGTCTCGGCCCATTCCGAGTCCGGCGGACGAACATCGCCCGCTCCACCCCCCAAGGCGGGCTTTGGCGCCCCGACCTTCGGGCGATTATTTTTGGGCGCGGCTGTGCCCGTGGCCTATTTTTGGCACACGGAGGCCCCTCGCAAATCTCACCCCATTCCGAGTCCGGCTGACGAACTTTGCCCGCCCCACCCCCCAAGGCTATAGCCCACCCGTTTTTTGGGCATTTTTCCGCAGGGGGGCTTTGGCGCCCCGACCTTCGGGCACTTATTTTTGGGCGTGGCTGTTCCCGCGGCCTATTTTTGGCACACGGAGGCCCGTCCCAAAGTCTCGACCCAGTCCGATTCCGGCGGATGAACTTCGCCAGCCCCCCCCCCCAACGCTATAGCCCACCCGTTTTTTGGGCATTTTTCCGCAGGGGGCTTTGGTGCCCCGACCTTCGGGTACTTATTTTTTTTCGCGGCTGTGTCCGCGGTCTATTTTTGGCATACGGAGGACCCTCACAAAGGCTCGTCCCATTCCGAGTCCGGCGGACGAACTTCGCCAGCCCCACCCCCCAACGCTATAGCCCACCCGTTTTTTGGGCATTTTTCCGTAGGGGGGAATTAGCGCACCAACCTTCGGGCTTTTATTTTTGGGCGCGGCTGTGCCCACGGCCTATTTATGGCACATGGAGGCCCCTCGCAAAGTCTCGCCCCATTCCGAGTCTGGCAGATGAACTTCGCCAGGCCCCCCCGCCCAAGGCTATAGCCCACCCATATTTTGGGCGTTTTTCCGCAGGGGGGAATTAGCACACCGACCTTCGGGCTTTTATTTTTGGGCATGGCTGTACCCACAGTATATTTATGGCGCACGGAGGCCGCTCGCAAAGTCTCGCCCCATTCCGAGTCCGGCGGACGAACTTAGCCAGCCCCACCCCCCAAGGCAATAGCCCACCTGTTTTTCGGGCATTTTTCCGCTGGGGGGCTTTGGTGCCCTGACCTTAGGCCACTTATTTTTGGGTGCGGCTAAGTCCGCAGACTATTTTTGGGCGCACGGAGGCCCCTCGCAAAGTCTTGCTCCATTCCGAGTCCGGAGGACGAACTTTATCAGCCCCCCCCCCCCAATGCTATAGCCTACCCGTTTTTTGGGCATTTTTCCGGAGGGGGGCTTTTGCGCCCCGACCTTCGGGCACTTAATTTTGGCCATGGCTGTTCCCACGGCCTATTTTTGGCACACGGAGGCCTGTCCCAAAGTCTCGACCCAGTCCGATTCCGGCGGACGAACTTCGCCAGCCCCCCCCATGGCTACAGCCCACCCGTTTTTTCCGCAGGGGGGCTTTGGCGCCCCGACCTTCGGGTGCTTATTTTTGGGCGCGGCTGTGTCCGTGGCCTATTTTTGGCACATGGAGGACTCTCGCAAAGTCTCGCCCCATTCCGAGTTCGGCGGACGAACTTCGCCAGCCCCACCCCCCAAGGCAATAGCCCACCCGATTTTTGGGCGTTTTTCCGCAGGGGGCTTTGGCGCCCCAACCTTCGGGAGCTGATTTTTGGGCGCGGCTGTGCCTGCGGCCTTTGTTTTGCACATGGAGGCCCCTCACAAAGTCTCGCCCCATTCCGAGTGTGGCGGACGAACTTCGCCAGCCCCACCCACCAAGGCTATAGCCCACCCGTTTTTTGGGCATTTTTCCGCAGGAGGACTTTGGCGCCCCAACCTTCGGGCACTTATTTTTTAGTGCGGCTAAGCCCGCGGCATATTTTTGGCACTCGGAGGCCCCTCGCAAAGTCTCACCCCATTCCGAGTCGGGCGGACAAACTTCGCCAGCCCCACCCCCCAAGGCTATAGCCCACCCGTTTTTAGGACATTTTTCCGCAGGGGGGCATTGGTTCCCCGACCTTGGGGTGCTTATTTTTGGGCGTGGCAGTGCCCGCGGCTTATTTTTGGCACACGGAGGCACCTTGCCAACTCTCTCCCCATTCCGTGTCCGGCGGATGAACTTCGGCAGCCCCACCCCACAAGGCTATAGCCACCCATTTTTTGGGCATTTTTCCGCAGGGGGGCTTTGGCACCCCGACCTTCGGGCACTTATTTTTGGGCGCGGATGTGCCCGCAGCCTATTTTTGGCACACGGAGGCCCCTCGCAAAGTCTCACCCCATTTCGAGTCCGGCGGAAGAACTTCGCCAGGGACACCCCCCAAGGCTATAGCCCACCCGTTTTTTGGTTATTTTTCCGCAGGGGGGCTTTGGCGCCCCGACCTTCGGGCACATAATTTTCGGCGCGGCTGTACCCGCAGCCTATTTTTAGCATACGGAGGCCCCTCGTAAAGTCTTTCCCCATTCCGAGTGCGGCAGACAAACTTCGCCAATCCCACCCCCCAAGGCTATACCCCCCCGTTTTTTGGGCATTTTTCAGCAGGGGGGCTTTGGTGCCATGACCTTCGGGCTCTTATTTTTGGGCGCCGATGTACCCGTGGCCTATTTTTATCACACGGAGGCCCCTCGCAAAATCTCACCCCATTCCGAGTCCGGCGGACGAACTTCGCCAGCCCCACCCCCCAAGGCTATAGCCCGCCCGTTTTTTGGGAGGAGGCCCCTCACAAAGTCTCGCCCCATTCCGAGTGTGGCGGACGAACTTCGCCAGCCCCACCCACCAAGGCTATAGCCCACCCGTTTTTTGGGCATTTTTCCGCAGGAGGACTTTGGCGCCCCAACCTTCGGGCACTTATTTTTTAGTGCGGCTAAGCCCGCGGCATATTTTTGGCACTCGGAGGCCCCTCGCAAAGTCTCACCCCATTCCGAGTCGGGCGGACAAACTTCGCCAGCCCCACCCCCCAAGGCTATAGCCCACCCGTTTTTAGGACATTTTTCCGCAGGGGGGCATTGGTTCCCCGACCTTGGGGTGCTTATTTTTGGGCGTGGCAGTGCCCGCGGCTTATTTTTGGCACACGGAGGCACCTTGCCAACTCTCTCCCCATTCCGTGTCCGGCGGATGAACTTCGGCAGCCCCACCCCACAAGGCTATAGCCACCCATTTTTTGGGCATTTTTCCGCAGGGGGGCTTTGGCACCCCGACCTTCGGGCACTTATTTTTGGGCGCGGATGTGCCCGCAGCCTATTTTTGGCACACGGAGGCCCCTCGCAAAGTCTCACCCCATTTCGAGTCCGGCGGAAGAACTTCGCCAGGGACACCCCCCAAGGCTATAGCCCACCCGTTTTTTGGTTATTTTTCCGCAGGGGGGCTTTGGCGCCCCGACCTTCGGGCACATAATTTTCGGCGCGGCTGTACCCGCAGCCTATTTTTAGCATACGGAGGCCCCTCGTAAAGTCTTTCCCCATTCCGAGTGCGGCAGACAAACTTCGCCAATCCCACCCCCCAAGGCTATACCCCCCCGTTTTTTGGGCATTTTTCAGCAGGGGGGCTTTGGTGCCATGACCTTCGGGCTCTTATTTTTGGGCGCCGATGTACCCGTGGCCTATTTTTATCACACGGAGGCCCCTCGCAAAATCTCACCCCATTCCGAGTCCGGCGGACGAACTTCGCCAGCCCCACCCCCCAAGGCTATAGCCCGCCCGTTTTTTGGGTGTGGCTGTGCCCGCGGCCTATTTTTGGCACACGGAGGCCCCTCGTAAAGTCTCACCCCATTTCGAGTCTGGCTGACGAACTTCGCCAGCCCCACCCCCCAAGGCTATAGCCCACCTGTTTTTTGGGCATTTTTCCGCAGGGGGGCTTTGGCGCCCCGACCTTCGGGTGCTTCTTTTTGGGCGCAGCTGTACCCGTGGCCTATTTTTAGTACATGGAGGCCCCTCGCAAAGTCTCGGCCCATTTCGAGTCCGGCTGACGAACTTCGCCAGCCCCACCCCCAAGGCTATAGCCCACCTGTTTTTTGGGCATTTTTCCGCAGGGGGGCTTTGGCGCCCCGACCTTCGGACGCTTATTTTTGGCCGTGGCATATTTTTCGTACACAGAGGCCCCTCGTAAAGTTTCTCCCCATTCCGAGTCTGGCGGACGAACTTTGCCAGCCCCACCCCCAAAGGCTATAGCCCACCCGTTTTTTGGGCTTTTTTCCGCAGGGGGGCTTTGGCGCCCCGACCTTCAGTCGCTTATATTTGGGTGTGTCTGTGCCCGCGGCCTATTTTTGGCACACGGAAGCCCCTCACAAAGTCTCCCCCCATTCTGAGTCCGGCGGACGAACTTTGCCAACCCCACCCCCCAAGGCTATAGCCCACCCGTTTTTTGGTTATTCTTCTGCTGGGGGGCTTTGGCGCCCCGACCTTCGGGCAATCATTTTTGGTCGCGGCTGTGCCCGTGCCCTATTTTTGGCACACGGAGGCCACTCGCAAAGTCTCACCCCATTCCGAGTCGGGCGGACGAACTTCGCCTGCCCCACCCCCCATGGCGGGCTTTGGCGCCCCAACCTTCGGGCGATTATTTTTGGGCGTGGCTGTGCCCGTGGCCTATTTTTGGCACATGGAGGCCCCTCACAAAGTCTTCCCCTATTCCAAGTCCGGCGGACGAACGTCGCCACCCCCCCCCCAAGGCTATAGCCCACCCGTTTTGTCGGCATTTTTCCGCTGGGGGCCTTTGGCGCCCCGGCTTTCGGGAGCAAATTTTTGGGCGCAGCTGTGCCCGCGGCCTATTTTTGGTACATGGAGGCCCCTCGTAAAGTCTCGCCCCATTCCGAGTCCGGCAGACGAACTTCGCCATCCCCACCCCCAAGGCTATAGCCCACCCATTTTTTGGGCATTTCTCCGCTGGGGGGCTTTGGTGCTCCGACCTTCGGGAAATTAATTTTGGTTGCAGCTGTGCCCGCGCCCTATTTTTGGCACACAGAGGCCAATCGCAAAGTCTCGCCCCATTCCGAGTCCGGCGGACGAACTTCGCCCGCCCCACCCCCCAAGGCGGGCTTTGGCGCCCCGACCTTCGGGCAATTATTTTTGTACGCGGCTGTGCCCGCGGTCTATTTTTGGAACACGGAGGCCCCTCGTAAAGTCTTGCCCCATTCCGAGTCCGGCGGACGAACTTCGCCCTCCCGACCCCCCAAGGCTATAGCCCGCCCGTTTTTTGGTGATTTTTCTGCAGGGGGGTTTTGCGCCCCGACCATCGGGCGCTTATTTTTGGGCGCGGCTGTGCCCACGGCCTATTTTTGGCACACGGAGGTCTCTCGCAAAGTGTCGCCCCATTCCAAGTCCGGCGGACGAACTTCAACAGCCCCACCCCCCAAGGCTATAGCCCACCTGTTTTTTGGGCATTTTTCCGTAGGGGGGCTTTGGCACCGCGACTTTCGGGTGCGGCTGTGCCCGTGGCCTATTTTTGGTACATGGAGGCCCCTCGCAAAGTCTCGCCCCATTCCGAGTCCGGCGGTCGATCTTCGCCAGACCACCCCCCAAGGCTATAGCCCACCCGTTTTTTAGGAATTTTTCCGCAGGGGGCCTTTGATGCCCTGACCTTCGGGCGCTTATTTTTGGGCGCGGCTGTACCGGCGGCCTATTTTTGGCACATGGAGGTCCCTCGCAACATCTCGCCCCATTCCGAGTCCGGAGGACGAACTTCGCCAGCCCCACCCCCCCCCCCCAAGGCTATAGCCTACCCGTTTTTTCGGAATTTTTCCGCAGGGGGGCTTTGGCGCCCCGACCTTCGGGCCCTTATTTTTGGTCGTACCTGTTCCCGCTGCCTATTTTTGGCAAACAGAGGCCCGTCCCAAAGTCTCGACCCATTCCGAGTCCGGCGGACGAACTTCGCCAGCCCCACCCCTCAAGGTTATAGCCCACCCTTTTTTTGGGCATTTTTCCGCAGGGGGATTTCGCACCCCGACCTTCAATCTTCGCCAGACCACCCCCCAAGGCTATAGCCCACCCGTTTTTTAGGAATTTTTCCGCAGGGGGCCTTTGATGCCCTGACCTTCGGGCGCTTATTTTTGGGCGCGGCTGTACCGGCGGCCTATTTTTGGCACATGGAGGTCCCTCGCAACATCTCGCCCCATTCCGAGTCCGGAGGACGAACTTCGCCAGCCCCCCCCCCCCCCCCCAAGGCTATAGCCTACCCGTTTTTTCGGAATTTTTCCGCAGGGGGGCTTTGGCGCCCCGACCTTCGGGCCCTTATTTTTGGTCGTACCTGTTCCCGCTGCCTATTTTTGGCAAACAGAGGCCCGTCCCAAAGTCTCGACCCATTCCGAGTCCGGCGGACGAACTTCGCCAGCCCCACCCCTCAAGGTTATAGCCCACCCTTTTTTTGGGCATTTTTCCGCAGGGGGATTTCGCACCCCGACCTTCAGGTGCGGCTGTGAGCGCGGCCTATTTTTGGCACACAGAGGTCCCTCGCAAAGTGTCGCCCCATTCCAAGTCTGGTGGACGAACTTCGCCAGCCCCACCCCCCAAGGCTATAGCCCACCCGGTTTTTGGGCATTTTTCCGCAGGGGGGCTTTGGCGCCCCGGCCTTCGGGCACTTATTTTAGGGTGCGGCTGTGCCCGCGGCCTATTTTTGGCACACGGAGGCCCCTCGTAAAGTCTCGCCCCATTCCGAGTCCGGTAGACAAACTTCGCCAGCCCCCCTGCCCAAGGCTATAGCCCACCCATTTTTTGGGCATTTTTCCGCAGGGGGGAATTAGCGCACCGACCTTTGGGCTTTTATTTTTGGGCGCGGCTGTGTACATGGCCTGTTTATAGCACACAGAGGCCCCTCGCAAAGTCTAGCCGCATTCCAAGTCCGGCGGACGAACTTCGCCAGCCCCACCCCCCAAGGCTATAGCCCACCCGTTTTTCGGGCATTTTTCTGCTGGGGGGCTTTGGCACCCTGACCTTAGGCCGCTTATTTTTGGGTACGGCTATGTCCATGGACTACTTTTGGTACATGGAGGCCCCTCGCAAACTCTCCCCCCATTTCAAGTCCGGCGGATGAACTTCGCCAGCCCCACCCCCTAAGGCTATAGCCCACCCATTTTTTGGACATTTTTCCGCAGGGGGGCATTGGTGCCCCAACCTTCGGGCGCTTATTTTTGGGTGCGGCAGTGCCCGCGGAATATTTTTGGTACACGGAGGCACCTTGCAAACTCTCGCCCCATTCCGTGTCCGGCGGACGAACTTCGGCAGCCCCACCCCACCAAGTTATAGCCCACCCGTTTTTTGGGCATTTCTCCGCAAAGGGGCTTTGGTGCTTTGACCTTCGGGCACTTATTTTTGGGCGCGGATGTGCCCACGGCCTAGTTTTGCCACATGGAGGCCCCTCACAAAGTCTCGGCCCATTCCGAGTCTGGCAGACGAACTTCGCCAGCCCCACCCCCCAAGGCTATACCCCCCCGTTTTTTGGGCATTTTTCAGCAGGGGGGCTTTGGCGCCACGACGTTCGGGCGCTTATTTTTGGGCGCCGATGTGCCCGCGGCCTATTTTTATCACACGGAGGCCCCTCGGAAAATTTCACCCCATTCCGAGTCCGGCGGACGAACTTCGCCAGCCCCACCCCCCAAGGCTATAGCCCACTCGTTTTTTGGGCATTTTTCCGCGGGGGGGTTTTGGCGCCGCGACCTTCGGGTGCATATTTTTGGGTACGGCTGTGCCCGCGGCCTATTTTTGGCACACGGAGGCCCATCGCAAAGTCTCGCCCCATTCCGAGTCCGGCGGACGAACTTCGCCAGCCCCACCCCCCAGGGGTATAGCCCACTCGATTTTTGGGCATTTTTCCGCAGGGGGCTTTGGCGCCCCGACCTTCGGGCGCATATTTTTGGGTACGGCTGTGCCCACGGCCTATTTTTATCACACAGAGGCCCCTCACAAAGTCTCGTCCCATTCCGAGTCCGGCGGACGAACTTCGCCAACCCCACCCCCCAAGCCTATAGCCCACCCGTTTTTTGGGAATTTTTCCGCCGGTGATTTTTGGGCGCGGCTGTGCCCGCGGCCTATTTTTAGCACACTGAGGCCCATCGCAAAGTCTCGCCCCATTCCGAGTCTAGCGGACGAACTTCGCCTGCCCCACCCCCCAGGGGTATAGCCCACCCGATTTTTGGGCATTTTTCCGCAGGGGTGCTTTGGCGCCCGACCTTTGGGCGCATATTTTTGGGCGCGGCTGTGTCCGGAGCCTATTTTAATCACATGGGGACCCCTCATAAAGTCTCACCCCATTCCAAGCCCGGCGGACGAACTTCACCAGCCCCACCCCCCAAGGCTACAGCCCACCCGTTTTTTGGGCAATTTTCCGCTGGTGGGCTTTGGCGCCCCGACCTTCGGGTGCTTCTTTTTGGACGTGGCTGTGCCCTCGGCCTATTTTTGGTACACGGAAGACCCTCGCAAAGTCACGTCCCATTTCGAGTCCGGCGGACAAGCTTCGCCAGCCCCACCCCCCAGGGGTATAGCCCACCTGATTTTTGGGCATTTTTCCACAGGGGTGCTTTGGCGCCCCGACCTTCGGGTGCATATTTTTGGATATGGCTGTGCCCGCGGCCTATTTTTATCACACGGAGGCCACTCACAATGTCTCGCCCCATTTCGAGTCCGGCAGACGAACTTCGCCAGCCCCACCCCCCAAGGATATAGCCCACTCTTTTTTTGGGAATTTTTCCGCTGGGGATTTTTGGGCGCGGCTGTGCCCGCGGCCTATTTTTGGCACACGGAGGTCCATTGCAAAGTCTCACCCCATTCCGAGTCCGGCGGATGAACTTCGCCAGCCCCACCCACAGGGGTATAGCCCGCCCAATTTTTGGACATTTTTCCGCAGGGGGCTTTGGCGCCCCGACCTTCGGGCGCATATTTTTGGGCGTGGCTGTGCCTGCGGCCTATTTTTATCATACGGAGGCCCCTCACAAAGTCTCGCTCCATTCCGAGTCCGGCGGATGAACATCGCCAGCCCCACCCCCAAAACTATAGCCCACCCGTTTTTTGGGAATTTTTCCGCTCGGGGGCTTTGGCGCCCCGACCTTCGGGCACTTATTTTTGGGTGCGGCTGTGCCCGCGGCCTATTTTTATCACACGGTGGCCCCTCGTAAAGTCTCACCCCATTCCGAGTCCGGCGGACGAACTTCACCAGCCCCACCCCCCAAGGCTACAGCCCACCCGTTTTTTGGGCAATTTTCCGCTGGTCGGCTTTGGCGCCCCGATCTTCGGGTGCTTCTTTTTGGGCACGGCTGTACCCGTGGCCTATTTTTGGTAAACGGAGGCCCCTCGCAAAGTCTCGACCCATTTCGAGTCCGGCGGACGAACTTCGCCAGCCCCACCCCCCAAGGCTATAGCCCACCCGTTATTTGGGCATTTTTCCGCAGGTGGGCTTTGGCGCCCCGATCTTCGGGTGCTTCTTTTTGGGCGCGGCTGTACCCGTGGCCTATTTTTGGTACACGGAGGCCCCTCGCCATGTCTCGTCCCATTTCGAGTCCGGCGGACGAAATTCGCCAGACCCACCCCGCAAGGCTATAGCACACCCATTTTTTGGGGATTTTTCCGCAGGGGGGCTTTGGCGCCTTCGGGCGCTTATTTTTGGGCGCAGCTGTGCCTCAGCCTATTTTTGGCACACGGAGTCCCCTCGCAAAGTCTCACCCCATTCCGAGTCCGGCGGACAAACTTCACCCGCCGCACCCCCCAAGTTTATAGCCCACCCGTTTTTTCGGGCATTTTTCCGCAGAGCGGATCTGGCGCCCCTACCTTCGGGCGCTTATTTTTGGATGCGGCTGTGGCCGCGGCCTATTTTTGGTACACGGAGGTCCCTCGCAATGTCTCACTCCATTCCAAGTCCGGTGGATGAACTTCGCCAGCCACACCCCCCAAGGCTGTAGCCCACCCGTTTTTTGGGCATTTTTCTACAGGGGGCTTTGGCGCCCCGACCTTCGGGCACTTATTTTTGGGTGCGGCTGTGCCCGCGGCCTATCTTTTGGCACATGGTGGACCCTCGCAAAGTCTCGCCCCATTCCGAGTCTGGCGGACGAACTTCGCCAGCCCCACCCCCGAAGGCTATAGCCCACCCGTTTTTTGGGAAGTTTTCCGTAGGGGGGCTTTGGCGCCCCGACCTTCGGGCACTTATTTTTGGGCGCGGCTGTGCCCGCGGCCTGTTTTTGGCACACCGAGGCCCCTCGCAAAGTTTCGCCCCATTCTGAGTCCGGCGGACGAACTTCACCAGCCCAACCCCCCAAGGCTATAGCCCACCCGTTTTCTGGGCATTTTTCCGCAGGGGGGCATTGGCGCCCCGACCTTCGGGCGCATATTTTCGGGCATTTTTCCGCAGGGGGGCTTTGGCACCCCGACCTTCGGACGCTTATTTTTGGGCGCGGCTGTGTCCGCTGCCTATTTTTGGCACACGGAGGCTCCTCGCAAAGTCTCACCAATTTCCGAGTCCGGGGGACGAACTTCGCTAGCCCCACCCCACCAAGGCTATAGCCCACCCGTTTTTTTGGCATTTTTCTGCAGGGGGGCTTTGGCGCCCCGACCTTCGGGCGCTTATTTTTGGGCACGGCTGTGCCCGCGGCCTATTTTTGGCACACTGAGGCCACTCACAAAGTCTCGCTCCATTCTGAGTCCGGCGGACGAACTTCGCCTGCCCCACCCCCCGAGGCTATAACCCACCCGTTTTTTGGGCATTTTTCTGCAGGGGGGCTTTGGCGCCCCAACCTTCGGGCACTTATTTTTGGTTGCGGCTGTGCCCGCGGCCTATTTTCGGTACACGGAGGCCCCTCGCAAAGTGTCACCCCATTCCGAGTCCGGCGGACGAACTTTTCCAGCCCCACCACCCAAGGCTATAGCCCACCTGTTTTTTGTGAATTTTTCCGCTGGGGGGCTTTGGCACCCCAACATTTGGGCGCGGCTGTGCCCGCGCCCTATTTTTGCACACGGAGGCTCCTCGCAAAGTCTCGCCCCATTTCGAGTCCGGCTGATGAACTTCGCCAGCCCCACCCGCCAAGGCTATAGCCCACCCGTTTTTTAGGCATTTTTCCGCAGGTGGGCTTTGGTGCCCCGACCTTCGGTTGCTTCTTATTGGGCGCAGCTGTACCTGCGGCCTATTTTTGGTACCTTTCGAGTCCGGCTGGTGAACTTCGCCAGCCCCACCCCCCAAGGCTACAGCCCACCCGTTTTTTGGACATTTTTCTGCAGGGGGGCTTTGGCGCCCCGACCTTCGGGCGCTAATTTTTGGGTGTGGCTGTGCCCGTGGCCTATTTTTGGCACACAGAGGCCCCTCGCAAAGTCTCATCCCATTCCGAGTCCGTCGGACAAACTTCGCCAGCCCCACCCCCCAAGGATATAGCCCACCCGTTTTTCTGGCATTTTTCCGCAGGGGGGCTTTCGTGCCCGGGCTTTCGGGTGCTTATTTTTGGGCGCGGCTGTGTACGCGGCCTATTTTTGGCACACGGAAGCCCCTCACAAAGGCCCGCCCCATTCTGAATCCGGCGGACGAACTTCGCCAGGCCCACCCCCCGAGGCTGTAGCCCACCCGTTTTTTTGGCATTTTTCCACGGGGGGCCTTTGGCGCCTCGACCTTCGGGCATTTATTTTTGGGCGCGGCTGTGGCGGCAGCCTATTTTTGTCACATGGAGGCCCCTCGCAAAGTCTCACCCCATTCCGAGTCCGGCAGACGAACTTCGCCAGCCCCACCCCCCAAGGCTATAGCCCACCCGGTTTTTGGACATTTTTCCGCAGGGGTGCTTTGACGCCCCAACCTTCAGGCGCTTATTTTTGGGCGTGGCTGTGCCCGCGGCCTATTTTTGGCACATGGAGACCCCTCGCAAAGTATCGCTCAAATTCCGAGTCCGGCAGACGAACTTCGCCAGCCCCACCCCCCAAGGCTATAGCCCACCCGTTTTTTGGGCATTTTTCCGCGGGGGGGCTTTGGCGCCCCGACCTTCGGGCGCTTATTTTTGGGCGCGGCTGTGCCCGCGGCCTATTTTTGGCACATGGAGACCCCTCGCAAAGTATCGCTCAAATTCCGAGTCCGGCAGACGAACTTCGCCAGCCCCACCCCCCAAGACTATAGCCCACCCGTTTTTTTGACATTTTTCCGCAGGGGGACTTTGACAGCCCAACCTTCGGGCGCTTATTTTTGGGCGCGGCTGTGCCCGCGGCCTATTTTTGGCACACGGAGGCCCCTCGCAAAGTCTCGCCCCATTACGAGTCCGGCGGACGAACTTCGCCAGCCGCACCCCCCAAGCCTATAGCCCACCCGATTTTTGGGCATTTTTCTGCAGGGGGACTTTGGCGTCATGACCTTCGGGCGCTTATTTTTGGGCGCGGCTGTGCCCGCGGCCTATTTTTGGCACACGGAGGCCCCTCGCAAAGTCTCGTACCATTCTGAGTCTGGCAGACGAACTTCGCCAACCCCACCCCCCAAGGCTATTGCCCACCCGTTTTTTGGGCATTTTTCCGCGGGGGGGCTTTGGCGCCCCGACCTTCGGGCGCTTATTTTTGGGCGCGGCTGTGCCCGCGGCCTATTTTTGGCACACGGAGGCCCCTCGCAAAATCTCGCCCTATTCCGAGCCCAGCGGACGAACTTCGCCAGTCCCACCCCCCAAGGTTATAGCTCACCCATTTTTTGGGCATTTTTCCGCAGGGGCGCTTTGGCGCACCAACTGTCGGGGGCTTATTTTTGGGCGCGGCTGCGTCTATGGCCTAGTTTTGGCACACGGAGGCCCCTCGCAAAATCTCGCCCTATTCCGAGCCCAGCGGACGAACTTCGCCAGTCCCACCCCCCAAGGTTATAGCTCACCCATTTTTTGGGCATTTTTCCGCAGGGGCGCTTTGGCGCACCAACTGTTGGGGGCTTATTTTTGGGCGCGGCTGTGCCTGCGGCCAATTTTGGGCACACGGAGGCCCCTCACAAAGTGTCACCCCATTCCAAGTCCGTCGGACGAACTTCGCCAGCCCCACCCCCCAAGGCTATAGCACACCCGTTTTTTGGGCATTTTTCCGCGGGGGGGCTTTGGCGCCCCGACCTTCGGGCGCGGCTGTGTCCGTAACCTATTTTTGGCACGCGGAGGCCCCTCGCAAAGTCTCGCCTCATTCCTAATCCGGCGGATGAACTTCGCCAGCCCCACCCCCCAAGGCTATAGCCCACCCGTTTTTTGGGCATTTTTCCGGAGGGGGGCTTTGGCGGCCCGACCTTCGGTCGCTTTATTTTGGGGGCGGTTGTACCCGCGGCCTATTTTTGGGACACGGAGGCCCCTCGCTAAGTCTCGCCCCATTCTGAGTCCGGCGGACGAACTTCGCCAGCCCCACCCCCCAAGGCTATAGCCCACCCGTTTTTTGGGCATTTTTCCGGAGGGGGACTTTGGCGGCCCGACCTTCTGTCGCTTTATTTTGGGCGCGGATGTGCCCGCGGCCTAGTTTTGGCACACGGAGGCCCCTCAAAAAGTCTCACCCCATTCCAAGTCCGTCGGACGAACTTCGCCAGCCCCACCCCCAAGGCTATAGCGCACCCGTTTTTTGGGCATTTTTCCGCAGGGAGGCTTCGGTGCCCCAACCTTCGGGTCCTAATTTTTTAGGGCAGCTGTGCCCGTGGCCTATTTTTGGGACATGGAGGCCCCTCGCAAAGTCTCGCCCCATTCCAAGTCCGTCGGACGAAGTTCGCCACCCCATCCGTTTTTTGGGCATTTTTCCGGAGGGGCGCCGACCTTCGGGCGCTTATTTTTGGGCGAGGCTTTAGCCACGGCCTATTTTTGGCACACGGAGGCCCCTCGCAAAGTCTCGCCACATTCCGAGTCTGGCAGACGAACTTCGCCAGCCCCACACCCCACGGCTATAGCCCACCCGTTTTTTGGGCATTTTTCCGCAGGGGGGCTTTGGCGCCCCGACCTTTGGGTGCGGTTGCGCCCGCGGCCTATTTTTGCTACATGGAGGCCCCTCGCAAAGTATCGCTCCATTCCGAGTCCGGCGGACGAACTTCGCCAGTCCCACCCCCAAGGCTATGGCCCTCCCGTTTTTTGGGAATTTTTCCACAGGGGGGCTTTGGTGCCCCGACCTTCGGGTGCTTCTTTTTGGGCGCGGCTGTGCCCACGGCCTATTTTTGGCACAGTGAGGCCCCTCGTAAAGTCTCTCCCCATTCCGAGTCCGGCTGACGAACTTTGCCAGCCCCACCCCCCATGCCTATAGCCCCCTCGTTTTTTGGGCTTTTTTCCACAGGGGGGCTTTGGCGTCCTGACCTTCATGCACTTATTTTTGGGGACGGCTGTGCCCGTTGCCTATTTTTGGCAAACGGAGGCCCCTCGCAAAGTCTCGCCCCATTCCAAGTCCATCGGACGAACTTCGCCTGCCCCACCCCCCAAGGCTATAGCCCATCCGTTTTTTGGGCATTTTTCCGCAGGGGCGCTTTGGCGTCCCGACCTTCGGGCGCTTATTTTTGGGCGAGGCTTTGGGCGCGGCCTATTTTTGGCACACGGAGGCCCCTCGGAAAGTCTCGCCCAATTCCGAGTCCGGCGGACGAACTTCGCCAGCCCCACACCCCACGGCTATAGCCCACCCGTTTTTTGGGCATTTTTCACTTATTTTTGGGCGAGGCTTTGGGCGCGGCCTATTTTTGGCACACGGAGGCCCCTCGGAAAGTCTCGCCCAATTCCGAGTCCGGCGGACGAACTTCGCCAGCCCCACCCCCCAAGGCTATAGCCCACCCGTTTTTTGGGCATTTTTCTGCAGGGGGGCTTTGGCGCCCTGACCTTTGGCTGCGGCTGTGCCCATGGCCTATTTTTGGCACACGGAGGCCCCTCGTAAAGTCTCACCCCATTCCGAGTCCGGCGGATGAATTTCGCCAGCCCCACCCCCAAGGTTGTGGCCCACCCATTTTTTGGGCATTTTTCCGCAGGGGGGCTTTGGCGACCCGACCTTCGGTCACTTATTTTTTGGGCGAGGCTTTGGCCGCGGCCTATTTTTGGCACACGGTGGCCCCTCGCAAGGTCTCGCCCCATTCCGAGTCCGGTGGACGAACTTCGCCACCCCACCCCCCAAGGCTATAGCCCACCCGTTTTTTGGGCATTTTTCCACAGGGGGGCTTTGGCGGCCCGACCTTTGGGCCTTTATTTTAGTGGACGGCTGTGCCCGTGGCCTATTTTTCACAGACGTAGGCCCCTCGCAAAGTCTTGCCCCATTCCAAGTCCGTCGGATGAACTTCGCCTGCCCCACCCCCAAGGCTACAGCCCACCCGTTTTTTGGGCATTTTTCCACAGGGTCGCTTTCGCGCCCCGACCTGCGGGCGCTTATTTTTGGGGGCGGCTGTGCCCGTGGCCTATTTTTTGCACACGGAGGCCCCTCGCAAAGTCTCGCCCTATTCCAAGTCCGTCGGACGAACTTCGCCAGCCCCACCCCCCAAGGCTATAGCCCACCCGTTTTTTGGGCTTTTTTCCGCAGGGGCGCTTTGGCGCCCCGACCTTCTGGCACTTATTTTTGGGCGAGGATTTGGCCGCGGCCTATTTTTAGTATGCGGAGGCCCCTCGTAAAGTCTCGGCCCATTCCTAGTCCGACGGACGAACTTCGCCAGCCCCACACCCCATGGCTATAGCCCACCCGTTTTTTGGGCATTTTTCCGCAGGGGGGCTTTGGCGCCCTGAGCTTTGGGTACGGCTGCGCCCGCGGCCTATTTTTCGTATACGGAGTCCCCTCGCAAAGTCTCGCCCCATTCCGAGTCAGGCGGACAAACTTCGCCAGCCCCACCCCCAAGGCTATGGCCCACCCGTTTTTTGGGCATTTTTTCGCAGGGGGGCTTTGGCGTCCCGACCTTCGGGTGCTTCTTTTTGGGCGCGGCTGTGGCCACGGGCTATATTTGGCACAGGGAGGCCCCTCGCAAAGTCTCGCCCCTTTCTGAGTCCGGCAGACGAACTTTGCCAGCACCACCCGCCATGGCTATAGCCCACCCGTTTTTTGGGCTTTTTTCCGTAGGGGCGCTTTGGCGCCCCAACCATCGGGTGCTTCTTTTTGGGCGAGGCTTTGCCCGGGGCCTATTTTTGGCACACGGTGTCCCCTCGCAATGTCTCGCCCCATTTCGAGTCCGGCAGACGGACTTTGCCAGCCCCACCGCCACCCCCCAAGGCTATAGCCCACCCGTTTTTTGGGCATTTTTCTTCAGGGAGGCTTCGGCGGCCCGACCTTCGGACGCTTATTTTTGAGCGCAGCTGTGCCCATGGCCTATTTTTGGCACACAAAGGCCCCTCGCAAAGTCTCGCCCCATTCCGAGTCCGGCATACAAACTTCGCCAGCTCCACCCCCCGAGGCTATAGGCCACCTGTTTTTTGGGCATTTTTCCGCAGGGGGGCTTCGGCGCCCCGACCTTCGGGCACTTATTTTTGGGGGTAGCTGTGCCCATGGCCTATTTTTGGCACACGGAGGCCCCTCACAAAGTCTCACCCCATTCCGAGTCCGGCAAACGACCTTCGCCAGCCCCACCTCCCAAGGCTATAGCCCACCCGTTTTTTTGCCATTTTTCCGCAGGGGGGCTTTGGCGCCCCAACCTTCGGGCTCTTATTTTTAGACGTTGCTATGTCTGTGGCCTATTTTTGGTAAACGGAGGGACTTCACAAAGTCTCACCCCATTCCGAGTCCGGCGGAAAAACTTCGCCAGCACCACCCCCCAAGGCTATAGCCCACCCGTTTTTTGGGCATTTTTCTGCAGTGGGGCTTTGGCGCCCCGACCATCGGCAGCTTATTTTTGGGCGTGGCTGTGTCCGTGGCCTATTTTTGGCACAAGGAGGTCCCTCGTAAAGTCTCACCCCATTCCGAGTCCGGCTGACGAACTTCGCCAGCCCCACCCCCCAAGGCTATAGCCCACCCGTTTTTTGGGCATTTTTCCGCGGGAGGGCTTGGGCGCCCCGGCCTTAGGGCACTTATTTTTGGGCGCGGCTGTGCCCATGGCCTATTTTAGGAAAACAGAGGCCCCTCGCAAAGTCTCGCCCCATTCCGAGTCCGGCTGACGAAATTCGCCACCCCACGCCCCAAGGCTATAGCCCACCCGTTTTTTGGGCATTTTTCCACAGGGGGCTTTGGCGCCCCGACCTTCGGGCGCTTCTTTTTGGGCACGGCTGTGTCCGCGGCCTATTTTTGGCTCATGGTGGCCCCTCGCAAAGTCTCGCCCCATTCCAAGTCCGTCAGACGAACTTCACCAGCCCCACCCCCCAAGGCTATAGCCCACCCGTTTTTTGGGCATTTTTCCACAGAGCGCCCCGACATTCGGATGCTTATTTTTGGGCGAGGCTTTGGCCGCGGCCTATTTTTGGCACACGGAGGCCCCTCGCAAAGTCTCGCCCCCTTCAGAGCCCGGCGGACGAACTTCGCCAGCCCCACCCCCCAAGGCTATAGCCCACCCGTTTTTTGGGCATTTTTCCGCAGGGGGGCATTGGCGCCCCGACCTTCGGGCATTTATTTTTGGGGGTGGCTGTGCCCGTGCCCTATTTTTGGCACACGGACGCTGCTCGCAATGTCTCCCCCCATTCCAAGCCCGTCAGACGAACTTCGCCAGCCACACCCCCCAAGGCTATAGCCCACCCTTGTTTTGGGCATTTTTCTGCAGGGGCGCTTTGGCGCTCCGACCTTCGGGCGCTTATTTTTGGGCCAGGCTTTGGCCGCGGCCTTTTTTTGGCACACGGAGGCCCCTCGCTAAGTCGCACCCCATTCCGATTCCGGAGGACGAACTTCGCCAGCCCCACACCCCACGGCTATAAACCCCGCGTTTTTTGGGCATTTTTCCGCTGGGGGGCTTTGGCACCCCGACCTTTGGGAGCGGCTGTGCCCGTGGCCTTTTTTTGTCACACGGAGGCCCCTCGTAAAGTCTCGTCCCATTCCGAGTCCGGCGGACGAACTTCGCCAGCCCCACCCCCAAGGGTATAGCCCACCCATTTTTTGGGCATATTTCCGTAGGGGGCTTTGGCGCCACAACCTTCGGGCGCTTATTTTTGGGTACCGCTGTGCCCGCGGCCTATTTTTGGCTCATGGTGGCCCCTCGCAAAGCCTCGCCCCATTCCAAGTCCGTCGGACGAACTTCACCAGCCCCACCCCCCAAGGCTATAGCCCACCCGTTTTTTGGGCATTTTTCCACAGAGCTCCCCGACATTCGGACGCTTATTTTTGGGCGAGACTTTGGCCGCGGCCTATTTTTGGCACACGGAGGCCCCTCATAAAGTCTCACCCCATTCCCAGTCCGGTGGACGAACTTCGCCAGCCCCACCCCCCAAGGCTATCGCCCACCCATTTTTTGGGCATTTTTCCGCAGGGGGCATTGGCCCCCCGACCTTCGGGCATTTATTTTTGGGGGCGGCTGTGCCCGTGCCCTATTTTTGGCACACGGACGCCGCTCGCAAAGTCTCCCCCCAATCCAAGCCCGTCGGACGAACTTCGCCAGCCCCACCCCCCAAGGCTATAGCCCACCCGTTTTTTGGGCATTTTTCTGCAGGGGCGCTTTGGTGCCCCGACCTTCGGGAGCTTATTTTTGGGCCAGGCTTTGGCCGCGGCCTTTTTTTGGCACACGGAGGCCCCTCGTAAAGTCTCGCCCCATTCCGAGTCCGGCGGACGAACTTCGCAAGCCCCACACCCCACGGCTATAGCCCACCCGTTTTTTTGGGAATTTTTCCGCAGGGGGGCTTCGGCGCCCCAACCTTCGGGAACGGCTGCGCCCGTGGCCTATTTTTGGCACACGGAGGCCCCTCGCAAATTCTCGCCCCATTCCGAGTCCGGCGGACGAAGTTCGCCAGCCCCACCCCCCAAGGCTATAGCCCACCCGTTTTTTGGGCATTTTTCCACAGAGCGGCCCGACATTCGGACGCTTATTTTTGGGCGAGGCTTTGGCCGCAGCCTATTTTTGGCACTCGGAGGCCCCTTGTAAAGTCTCACCCCATTCCCAGTCCGGTGGACGAACTTCGCCAGCCCCACCCCCCAAGGCTATCGCCCACCCGTTTTTTGGGCATTTTTCCGCAGGGGGGCATTGGCCCCCGACCTTCGGGCATTTATTTTTGGGGGAGGCTGTGCCCGTGTCCTATTTTTGGCACGCGGACACCGCTTGCAAAGTCTCCCCCCATTCCAAGCCCGTCGGACGAACTTCACCAGCCCCACCCCCCAAGGCTATAGCCCACCCGTTTTTTGGGCATTTTTCCACAGAGCGCCCCGACATTCGGATGCTTATTTTTGGGTGAGGCTTTCGCTGCGGCCTATTTTTGGCACACGGAGGCCCCTCGTAAAGTCTCACCCCATTCCCAGTCCGGTGGACGAACTTCGCCAGCCCCACCCCCCAAGGCTATCGCCCACCCGTTTTTTGGGCATTTTTCCGCAGGGGGGCATTGGCGCCCCAACCTTCGGGCATTTATTTTTGGGGGTGGCTGTGCCCGCGGCCTATTTTTGGCACACGGGGGCCCCTCGTAAAGTCTCTCCCCATCTCGAGTCCGGCGGACGATCTTCGCCAGCCCCACCCCCCAAGGCTATAGCCCACCCGTTTTTTGGGCATTTTGCCGCAGGGGGGCTTTGGCGCCACAACCTTCGGGCACCTATTTTTGGGCGCGGCTGTGTCCGCGGCCTATTTTTGGCACACGGAGGCCCCTCGTAAAGTCTCACCCCATTCCGAGTCCGGCGGACGAACTTCGCCAGCCCCACCCCCCAAGGCTATAGCCCACCCGTTTTTTGGGAATTTTGCCGCAGGGGGGCTTTGGCGCCCCAAACTTCGGGCGCTTATTTTTGGGTGCGGCTGTGCCTGCGGCCTGTTTTTGGCACACGGGGGCCCCTCGTAAAGTCTCGCCCCATCCCGAGTCCGGCGGACGAACTTCGCCAGCCCCACCCCCCAAGGCTATAGCCCACCCGTTTTTTGGGCATTTTGCCGCAAGTGGGCTTTGGCGCCCCGACCTTCGGGCGCTTATTTTTGGGTGCGGCTGTGCCCGCGGCCTATTTTTGGCACACGGGGGCCCCTCGTAAAGTCTCGCCGCATCCCGAGTCCGGCAGTCGAACTTCGCCAGCCCCACCTCCCAAGGCTATAGCCCACCCGTTTTTTGGGCATTTTGCTGCAGGGGTGCTTTGGCGCCACAACCTTTGGGCACTTATTTTTGGGTGCGGCTGTGCCCGCGGCCCATTTTTGGCACACGGAGGCCCCTCGCAAAGTCTCGCCCCATCCCGAGTCCGGCAGACTAACTTCGCCAGCCCCACCCCCCAAGGCTATAGCCCACCCGTTTTTTGGGCATTTTTCCGCAGGGGGGCTTTGGCGCCCCGACCTTTGGGCGCTTATTTTTGGGCACGGCTGTGGCCGCGGCCTATTTTTTGCACACGGAGGCCCCTCGCAAAGTCTCGCCCCATCCCGAGTCCGGCGGATGAACTTCGCCAGCCCCACCCCCCAAGGCTATAGCCCACCCGTTTTTTGGGCATTTTTCCGCAGGGGGGTTTTGGCGCCCCGACCTTCGGGTGCTTATTTTTGGGTGCGGCTGTGCCCGCGGCCTATTTTTGGCACATGGAGGCCCCTCACAAAGTCTAGCCTCATTCCGAGTCCGGCGGACGAACTTTGCCAGCCCCACCCCTCAAGGCTATATCCCACCCGTTTTTTGGGCATTTTTCCGCAGGGGGGCTGGGGCGCCCAAACTTTCGGGCGGTTATTTTTGGGTTCGGCTGTGCCCACGGCCTATTTTTGGCATACGGGGGCCCCTCGTAAAGTCTCGCCCCATCCCGAGTCCGGCGGACGAACTTCGCCAGCCCCACCCCCCAAGGCTATAGCCCACCCGTTTTTTGGGCATTTTTCCGTAGGGGGGCTGGGGCGCCCTAACCTTCGGGCACTTATTTTTGGACACGGCTGTGCCCGCGGCCTATTTTTGGCACACGGAGGCCCCTCGCAAAGTGTTGCCCGATTCCGAGTCTGGCGAACGAACTTCGCCAGCCCCACCCCCAAGGCTATAGCCCACCCATTTTTTGGGCATTTTTCCGCAGGGGAGCTTTGGCGCCCCGACCTTCGGGCGTTTATTTTATGGTACGGCTGTGCCCGCGGCCTATTTTTGGCACACGGAGCCCCTCGTAAAGTCTCGCTCATTCTGAGTCCGGGGGACGAACTTCGCCAGCCCCACCCCCCAATGCGATAGACCACCCGTTTTTCGGCCATTTTTCCACAGGGGGCTTTGGCGCCCTGACCTTCGGGCACTTATTTGTGGGCAAGGCTGTGCCTGCGGCCTATTTTTGGCACACGGAGGCCCCTCGTAAGGTGTCGCCCCATTCCTAGTCCGGCGGACGAACTTCGCAAGCCCCACCCCACAAGGCTGTAGCCCACCCGTTTTTTGGGCATTTTTCCGCCGGGGGGCTTTGGCGCCCCGACCTTTGGGCGCTTATTTTTGGCCGCGGCTGTGTCCGCGGCCTATTTTTGGCACATGGAGGCTCATCTCAAAGTCTCGCCCCATCCCGAGTCTGGCGGACGAACTTCGCCAGCCCCACCCCTCAAGGCTATAGCCCACCCGGTTTTTGGGCATTTTTCCGTAGGGGGGCTGGGGCGCCCTAACCTTCGGGCGCTTATTTTTGGACACGGCTGTGCCTGCGGCCTATTTTTGGCACACGGAGGCCCCTCGCAAAGTGTTGCCCGATTCCGAGTCTGGCGAACGAACTTCGCCAGCCGCACCCCCAAGGCTATAGCCCACCCATTTTTTGGGCATTTTTCCGCAGGGGAGCTTTGGCGCCCCGACCTTCGGGCGTTTATTTTATGGTACGGCTGTGCCCGCGGCCTATTTTTGGCACACGGAGCCCCTCGTAAAGTCTCGCTCATTCTGAGTCCGGGGGACGAACTTCGCCAGCCCCACCCCCCAATGCGATAGACTACCCGTTTTTCGGCCATTTTTCCACAGGGGGCTTTGGCGCCCCGACCTTCGGGCACTTATTTGTGGGCAACGCTTTGCCCGCGGCCTATTTTTGGCACACGGAGGCCCCTCGTAAGGTGTCGCCCCATTCCTAGTCCGGCGGACGAACTTCGCCAGCCCCACCCCACAAGGCTGTAGCCCACCCGTTTTTTGGGCACTTTTCTGCCCGGGGGCTTTGGCGCCCCGACCTTTGGGGGCTTATTTTTGGCCGCGGCTGTCTCCGCGGCCTATTTTTGGCACACGGAGGCCCATCTCAAAGTCTCGCCCCATCCCGAGTCCGGCGGACGAACTTCGCCAGCCCCACCCCTCAAGGCTATAGCCCACCCGTTTTTTGGGCATTTTTCCGCCACGGGGCTTTCGCGCCCCGACCTTCGGGCTCTTAATTTTGGGTGTGGCTGTGGCCGCGGCCTATTTTTGGTACACGGAGGCCCCTCGCAAAGCCTCGCCCCATTCCGAGTCCGGGGGACGAACTTCGCCAGCCCCACCCCCCAAGGCTATAGCCCAATCGTTTTTTGGGCATTTTTCCGCGGGGCGGCTTTAGCCGCAGGGGGGCTTTGGTGCCCCGACCTTTTGGCGCTTATTTTTGGGAGTGGCTGTGACCGCGGCCTATTTTTGGCACACGGAGGCCCCTCGTAAAGTCTCGCCCCATTCCGAGTCCGGCGGGCGAACTTTGCCAGCCCCACCCCTCAAGGCTATAGCCCACCCGTTTTTTGGGCATTTTTCCGCAGGGATGCTGTGGCGCCCCGACCTTCGGGCTCTTACTTTTTGGTGCGGCTGCCCCCGCTGCCTATTTTTGGTACACGGAGGCCCCTCGTATAGTCTCGCCCCATTCCGAGTCCGGCGGACGAACTTCTCCAGCCCCACCCCCTAAGGCTAGCCCACCCGTTTTTTGGGCATTTTTCCGCGGGGGGGCTTTGGCGCACCGACCTTCGGGCGCTTATTTTCTGGCTCGACTGTGCCCGCGGCCTATTTTTGGCATACGGAGGCCCTTTACAAAATATCGCCCCATTCCGTGTCCGGCGGTCGAACTTCGCCAGCCCCACCCCCCAAAGCTATAGCCCCTCCGTTTTTTGGGCATTTTTCCGCAGGGGGGTTTTGGCGCCCCGACCTTCGGGCGCTTATTTGTGGGCACGGCTGTGCGCGCGGCCTATTTTTGGCACACGGAGGCCCCTCGTAAAGTGTTGCCCATTCCGAGTCCGGCGGACGAACTTCGCCAGCCCCACCCCGCAAGGCTATAGCCCACCCGTTTTTTGGGCATTTTTCCGCAGGGGAGATGTGTATAAGAGACAGGGCGAACTTTGCCAGCCCCACCCCTCAAGGCTATAGTCCACCCGGTTTTTGGGCATTTTTCCGCAGGGGAGATGTGTATAAGAGACAGGTAAAGTCTCGCCCCATTCCGAGTCCGGCGGACGAACTTCGCCAGCCAAAAAGGGACTATAGGCATAGTTAACCTGGCTCAGGGGCCCGGGTTGTCGGGTCAGAAAGGCGCGTAGCTCGCTTTACCGTTAATGATTGATCCACCAGAGGCGGCTGCTCACTAACAACCGATTCCTTAATAACGAGGTAGCCATAGGGGAATACCCCCCAAGGATATAGCCCACCCGTTTTTTGGTCATTTTTCCGCTGGGACGCTTTGGCGCCCCGACCCTCGGGCTCTTATTTTTGGGTACGGCTGCCCCCGCTGCCTATTTTTGGCACACGGAGTCCCATGGTAAAGTCTCGTCCCATTCCGAGTCTGGCAGACGAACTTCGCCAGCCCCATCCCCCAAGGCTATAGCCCACCCGTTTTTGGGCAGTTTTCCGCAGGGGGACTTTGGCGCCCCGACCATCGCGTGCTTATTTTTGGGCGCAGCTGTGCCCGTGGCCTATTTTTCTCACACGGAGGCCCCTTGCAAATTCTCGCCCCATTCCGAGTCCGGCGGACGAACTTCGCCAGCCCCACCCCCCAATGCTATAGCCCACCCGTTTTTGGGCAGTTTTCCGCAGGGGGACTTTGGCGCTCCGACCTTCGGGTACTTATTTTTGGGTGCGGCTATGCCCCGGCCTATTTTTTGCACAAGGAAGCCCCTCGCAAATTCTCGCCCCATTCCGAGTCCGGCAGACGAACTTCGCCAGCCCCCACCCAAGGCTAGCCCACCCGTTTTTTGGGCATTTTTCCGCAGGGGGGCTTTGGCGCCCCGACATTCGGGCGCTTATTTTTGGGTGCGGCTGTGCCCGCGGCCTATTTCTGGTACACGGAGGCCCCTAGCAAAGTCTGCCGCCATTCTGCGTCCGGCGGACGAACTTCGCCCGCGCCACCCCCCAAGGCTATAGCCCACCTGTTTTTTGGGCATTTTTCCGCAGGGGGGCTTTGGCGCCCCGACCTTCGGGCATTTATTTTTTGGCGGGGCTGTGTCCGCGGCCTTTTTTTTGGTCACGGACGCCCCTCACAAAGTCTCGCCCCATTCCGAGTCCGGCAGACGAACTTCGCCAGCCCCACCCCCCAAGGCTATAGCCCACCCGTTTTTGCGCAATTTTCCGCAGGGGGACTTTGGCTCCCCGACCTTTGGGTGCTTATTTTTGGACGCGGCTGTGCCCGCGGCCTATTTTTATCACTCGGAGGCCCCTCACAAAGTCTTGCCCCATTCCGAGTCCGGCGGACGAATTTCGCCAGCCCCACCCCCCAAGGCTATAGCCCACCCGTTTTTTGGGCATTTTTCCGCAGGGGGGCTCTGGCGCCCCGACCATCGGAAGTTTATTTTTGGGCGCGGCTGTGCCCGCGGCCATGTTTTGGTACACGGAGGCAGCTCGCAAAGTCTCGCCCCATTCCGAGTCTGGTGGACGAACTTCGCTAGCGCCACCCCCCAAGGCTATAGCCCACCCGTTTTTTGGGCATTTTTCCGCAGGGCGGCTTTGGCGCCCCAACCTTCGGGCGTTTATTTTTGGGTGGGGCTGTGTCCGCGGCCGTTTTTTTTGTACACGGAGGCCCCTCACGAAGTCTCACCCCATTCCTAGTCCGGCAGACGAACTTCGCCACCCCCACCCCACAAGGCTATAGCCCACCCGTTTTTGGGCAATTTTCCGCAGGGGGACTTTGGCGCCCCGACCTTTGGGTACTTATTTTTGGCCGTGGATGTGCCCGCGGCCTATTTTTATCACACAGAGGCCCCTCGCAAAGTCGCGCCCCATTCCGAGTCCGACGGACGAACTTCGCCAGCCCCACCCCCCAAGGCTATAGCCCACCCATTTTTTGGGCATTTTTCCGCAGGGGGGCTTTGCCGCCCCAGCCTTTGGGAGTTTATTTTTGGGCGGGGCTGTGTCCGCGGCCTATTTTTTACACACGGAGTCCCCTCGCATAGTCTCGCCCCATTCCGAGTCCGGCGGACGAACTTCGCCAGCCCCACCCCCCAATGCTATGGACCACCTGTTTTTGGGGCATTTTGCCGCAGGGGGGCTTTGGCGCCCCGACCTTCGGGCGCTTATGTTTGGGAGCGGCTGTGCCCGTGGCCTATTTTTGGCACAAGGAGGCCCCTCGTAAAGTGTCGCCCCATTCGGAGTCCGGCGGACGAACTTCGCCCGCCCCACCCCCCAAGACTATAGCCCACCCGGTTTTGGGCAATTTTCCGCAGGGGCACATTGGCGCCCAGACCTTCGGGTGCTTATTTTTGGGCGCGGCTGTGCCCGCGGCCTATTTTTATCACACGGAGGCCCCTTGCAAAGTCTCGCCGCATTCCGAGTCCGGCGGACGGACTTCGCCAGCCCCACCCCCCAAGGCTATAGCCCACCCATTTTTTGGGCATTTTGCCGCAGGGGGGCTAAGGCGCCTCGACCTTCGGGTGCTTATTTTTGGCCGCGGATGTGCCCTTGGCCTATTTTTGGAACAAGGAGGCCCCTCACAAAGTCTCGCCCCATCCTGAGTCCGGCGGACGAACTTCTCCAGCCCCACCCCGCAAGGCTATAGCCCACCCGTTTTTTGGGCATTTTTCCGTAGAGCGGCTTTGGCACCCCAGCCTTCGGGCTCTTATTTTTGGGCGCGGCTGTGCCCGCGACCTATTTTTGGAAAACGGAGGCCCCTCACAAAGTCCCGCCCCATTCTGAGTCCGGCGGACGAACTTCGCCAACCCCACCCTCCAAGGCTATAGCCCACCCGTTTTTTGGGCATTTTTCCGCAGGGGGGCTTTGGCGTCCCGGCCTTCGGGCACTTATTTTTGGCCGCAGCTGTGTCCGTGGCCTATTTTTGGTACACGGTGGCCCCTCGCAAAGTCTCACCCCATTCCGATTCCGACGGACGACCTTCGCCAGCCCCACCCCCCAAGGCTATAGCCCACCCATTTTTTGGGCATTTTTCCGTGGGGGGCTTTGGCGTCCCGGCCTTCGGGGGCTTATTTTTGGGCGCGGCTGTACATGCAGCCTATTTTTGGCACACGGAGGCCCCTCGCAAAGTCTCGCCCCATTCAGAGCCCGGCGGACGAACTTCGCCAGCCCCACCTCCCAAGGCTATAGCCCACCCGGTTTTTGGGCATTTTTCCGCAAGGGGGCTTTGGCGCCCCGGCCTTCGGGCACTTATTTTTAGACGCGGCTGTACCCGCAGCCTATGTTTGGCATACGGAGGCCCTTCGCAAAGTCTCGTCCCATTACGAGTCCGGCGGACGAACTTCGCCAGCCCCACCCCCCAAGGCTATAGCCCACCCATTTTTTGCGCATTTTTCCGCAGGGGGGCTCTGGCGCCCGGACCTTCGGGCGCTTATTTCTGGGCGCGACTGTGCCTGCGGCCTATTATTGGCACACAGAGTCCCCTCGCAAAGTCTCGTACCATTCCGAGTCTGCCGGACGAACTTCGCCAGCCCCACCCCCCAAGGCTATAGCCTATCCGTTTTTTGGGCATTTTTCGCAGGGGGGCTTTGGCGCCCGGACCTTCGGGCGCTTATTTCTGGGCGCGACTGTGCCTGCGGCCTATTATTGGCACACAGAGTCCCCTCGCAAAGTCTCGTACCATTCCGAGTCTGCCGGACGAACTTCGCCAACCCCACCCCCCAAGGCTATAGCCTATCCGTTTTTTGGGCATTTTTCGCAGGGGGGCTTTGGCGCCCGGACCTTCGGGCGCTTATTTCTGGGCGCGACTGTGCCTGCGGCCTATTATTGGCACACAGAGTCCCCTCGCAAAGTCTCGTACCATTCCGAGTCTGCCGGACGAACTTCGCCAACCCCACCCCCCAAGGCTATAGCCTATCCGTTTTTTGGGCATTTTTCGCAGGGGGGCTTTGGCGCCCGGACCTTCGGGCGCTTATTTCTGGGCGCGACTGTGCCTGCGGCCTATTATTGGCACACAGAGTCCCCTCGCAAAGTCTCGTACCATTCCGAGTCTGCCGGACGAACTTCGCCAACCCCACCCCCCAAGGCTATAGCCTATCCGTTTTTTGGGCATTTTTCGCAGGGGGGCTTTGGCGCCCGGACCTTCGGGCGCTTATTTCTGGGCGCGACTGTGCCTGCGGCCTATTATTGGCACACAGAGTCCCCTCGCAAAGTCTCGTACCATTCCGAGTCTGCCGGACGAACTTCGCCAACCCCACCCCCCAAGGCTATAGCCTATCCGTTTTTTGGGCATTTTTCGCAGGGGGGCTTTGGCGCCCGGACCTTCGGGCGCTTATTTCTGGGCGCGACTGTGCCTGCGGCCTATTATTGGCACACAGAGTCCCCTCGCAAAGTCTCGTACCATTCCGAGTCTGCCGGACGAACTTCGCCAACCCCACCCCCCAAGGCTATAGCCCACCCAGTTTTTGGGCATTTTTCCGCAGGTGGGCTTTGGCGCCTCGGCCTTTGGGCACTTATTATTGGACGTGGCTGTGCCCGCGGCGTATGTCTGGTACACGGAGGCTCCACGCAAAGTCTCGCCCCATTCCGAGCCCGGCGGACGAACTTCGCCAACCCCACCCCCCAAGGCTATAGCCCACACGTTTTTTGGGCATTTTTCTACAGAGCGGCAATGGCACCCCGGCCTTTGGGCACTTATTTTTGCGTGCGGCTGTGCCTGCAGCCTATTTTTGGCACACGGATACCCCTTGCAATGTCTCGCCCCATTCCAAGTCCGGCGGACGAACTTCGCCAGCCCCACCCCCAAGGCTATGGCCCACCCGTTTTTTGGGCACTTTTCCGCAAGGGGCTTTGGCACCCCGGCCTTTGGGTGCTTATTTCTGGGCGCGGCTGTGCTTGCGGCCAATTTTTGGCACACGGAGGCCCCTCGTAAAGTCTTGCCCCATTCCGAGTCCGGCGGACGAACTTCGCCAGCCCCACCCCCCAAGGCTATAGCCCACCCATTTTTTGGGCATTCTTCCGCATGGGGGCTTTGGCGACCCAACCTTCGGGCTCTTATTTTTGGTGGTGGCTGCGGCCGTGGCCTATTTTTGGCACACGGAGGCCCCTCGCAAAGTCTCGCCACGTTCTGAGTCTGCCGGACGAACTTCGCCAGCCCCACCCCCCAAGGCTATAGCCCACCAGTTTTTTGGGCATTTTTCCGCAGGGGGGCTTTGGCGCCGAGACCTTCGGGCGCTGATTTTTGGGCGCGGCTGCGGCAGTGGCCTATTTTTGGCACACGGAGGCCCCTCGCAAAGTCTCGCCCCATTCCGAGTCCGGCGGACGAACTTCGC
>MKYO02029323.1:106475-119676 GCA_002013955.2 Citrus medica
TGCCATTCCGAGTCTGCCGGACGAACTTCGCCAGCCCCACCCCCCAAGGCTATAGCCCACCCGTTTTTTGGGCATTCTTCCGCATGGGTGCATTGGCGCCCCGATCTTCGGGCTGTTATTTTTTGCCGTGGCTGTGCCTGCGGCCTATTTTTAGCAAATGGAGGCCCCTCGCAAAGTGTCACCCCGTTCCGAGTCCGCCGGACGAACTTTGCCAGCCCCACACCCCAAGGCTATAACCCACCCGTTTTTTGGGCATTTTTCCGCGGGGGGGTTGGCGCGCTGACCTTCTGGCGCTTATTTTTGGGCGCGGATGTGTCCACGGCCTATTTTTGGCCCACGGAGGCCCCTCGCAAAGTCTCGCCCCATTCCGAGTCTGGCGGACGAACTTCGCCAGCCCCACCCCCCAAGCCTATAGCCCACCCGTTTTTTGTGCATTTTTCCGCAGGGGGTCTTTGGCGTCCCGGCCTTCGGGCGCTTATTTTTGGGCAGGGCTGTGCACGAGGCCTAGTTTTGGCACACGGTGGCCACTCGCAAAGTCTGACCCCATTCCGAGTCCGGCGGACAAACTTCGCCAACCCCACCCCCCAAAGCTATAGCCCACCCGTTTTTTGGGCATTTTTCCACAGAGGGCTTTGGCGTCCCAGCCTTCGGGCGCTTATTTTTGGGCGCGGCTGTGCCCGTGGCCTATTTTTAGCACACGGAGGCCCCTCGCAAAGTCTCGCCCCATTCCGAGTCCGGCGGACGAACTTCGCCAGCCCCACCCCCCAAGGCTATAGCCCACCCATTTTTTGGGCATTTTTCCGCAGAGGGCCTTACGCGCCCCGACCTTCGGGCCCTTATTTTGGGGCGCGGCTGTGCCCGCGGCCTATTTTTCGGACTTGGAGGCCCCTCACAAAGTCTCGCCCCATTACGAGTCCGGCGGACAAACTTCGCCAGCCCCACCACCCAAGGCTATAGGCCACCCGTTTTTTGGGCATTTTCCGGCATGGGGGCTTTGGCGCCCCGACCTTCGTGTGCTTATTTTTGGGGGCGGCTGTGCCCGCGGCTTATTTTTTGCCAACGGAGGCCCCTCGCAAAGTCTCGCCCCATTCCGTGTCCGGCAGACGAACATCGCCAGCCCCACCCCCTAAGGCTATAGCCCACCCATCGTTTGGGCATTTTTCCGCAGGGGGGCTTTGGTGCCCCGACCTTCGGGCACTTATTTTTGGGAGCGGCTGTGTCCGTGGCTTAGTTTTGGCACACGGAGGCCCCTCGCATAGTCTCGTCCCATTCCGAGTCCGGCGGATGAACTTCGCCGGCCCCATACCCCAAGGCTATAGCGCACCCGTTTTTTGGGCATTTTTCGCAGGGGGGCTTTGGCGTCCTGAACTTCGGGCACTTATTATTGGACGCGTCTGTGCCCGTGGCCTATTTTTGGCCCACGGAGGCCCCTCGCATAGTCTCGTCCCATTCCGAGTCCGGCGGATGAACTTCGCCGGCCCCATACCCCAAGGCTATAGCGCACCCGTTTTTTGGGCATTTTTCGCAGGGGGGCTTTGGCGTCCTGAACTTCGGGCACTTATTATTGGACGCGTCTGTGCCCGTGGCCTATTTTTGGCCCACGGAGGCCCCTCGCATAGTCTCGTCCCATTCCGAGTCCGGCGGATGAACTTCGCCGGCCCCATACCCCAAGGCTATAGCGCACCCGTTTTTTGGGCATTTTTCGCAGGGGGGCTTTGGCGTCCTGAACTTCGGGCACTTATTATTGGACGCGTCTGTGCCCGTGGCCTATTTTTGGCCCACGGAGGCCCCTCGCATAGTCTCGTCCCATTCCGAGTCCGGCGGATGAACTTCGCCGGCCCCATACCCCAAGGCTATAGCGCACCCGTTTTTTGGGCATTTTTCGCAGGGGGGCTTTGGCGTCCTGAACTTCGGGCACTTATTATTGGACGCGTCTGTGCCCGTGGCCTATTTTTGGCCCACGGAGGCCCCTCGCATAGTCTCGTCCCATTCCGAGTCCGGCGGATGAACTTCGCCGGCCCCATACCCCAAGGCTATAGCGCACCCGTTTTTTGGGCATTTTTCGCAGGGGGGCTTTGGCGTCCTGAACTTCGGGCACTTATTATTGGACGCGTCTGTGCCCGTGGCCTATTTTTGGCCCACGGAGGCCCCTCGCATAGTCTCGTCCCATTCCGAGTCCGGCGGATGAACTTCGCCGGCCCCATACCCCAAGGCTATAGCGCACCCGTTTTTTGGGCATTTTTCGCAGGGGGGCTTTGGCGTCCTGAACTTCGGGCACTTATTATTGGACGCGTCTGTGCCCGTGGCCTATTTTTGGCCCACGGAGGCCCCTCGCATAGTCTCGTCCCATTCCGAGTCCGGCGGATGAACTTCGCCGGCCCCATACCCCAAGGCTATAGCGCACCCGTTTTTTGGGCATTTTTCGCAGGGGGGCTTTGGCGTCCTGAACTTCGGGCACTTATTATTGGACGCGTCTGTGCCCGTGGCCTATTTTTGGCCCACGGAGGCCCCTCGCATAGTCTCGTCCCATTCCGAGTCCGGCGGATGAACTTCGCCGGCCCCATACCCCAAGGCTATAGCGCACCCGTTTTTTGGGCATTTTTCGCAGGGGGGCTTTGGCGTCCTGAACTTCGGGCACTTATTATTGGACGCGTCTGTGCCCGTGGCCTATTTTTGGCCCACGGAGGCCCCTCGCATAGTCTCGTCCCATTCCGAGTCCGGCGGATGAACTTCGCCGGCCCCATACCCCAAGGCTATAGCGCACCCGTTTTTTGGGCATTTTTCGCAGGGGGGCTTTGGCGTCCTGAACTTCGGGCACTTATTATTGGACGCGTCTGTGCCCGTGGCCTATTTTTGGCCCACGGAGGCCCCTCGCATAGTCTCGTCCCATTCCGAGTCCGGCGGATGAACTTCGCCGGCCCCATACCCCAAGGCTATAGCGCACCCGTTTTTTGGGCATTTTTCGCAGGGGGGCTTTGGCGTCCTGAACTTCGGGCACTTATTATTGGACGCGTCTGTGCCCGTGGCCTATGTCTGGCACACGGAGGTTCCACGCAAAGTCTCACCCCAATCCGAGCCCGGCGGACGAACTTCGCCACACCCCCCAAGGCTATAGCCCACCCGTTTTTCGAGCATTTTTCCGCAGAGCGGCATTGGCACCCCGGCCTTCGGGCACTTATTTTTGTGCGCGGCTGTGCCTGCGGCCTATTTTTGGCACACGGATGCCCCTTGCAAAGTCTCGCCCCATTCCAAGTCCGGCGGATGAACTTCGCCAGCCCCACCCCCAAGGCTATGGCCCACCCGTTTTTTGGGCATTTTTCCACAAGGGGCTTTGGGACCCCGGCCTTCGGGTGCTTATTTCTGGGCGTGGCTGTGCTTGCGGCCTATTTTTGGCACACGGAGGCCCCTCGCAAAGTCCCATCCTGTTCCGATTCCGGCGGACGAACTTCGCCCGCCCCACCCCCCAAGGCTATAGCCCACCCGTTTTTTGGGCATTTTTCCGCAGGGGGGCTTTGGTATCCTGACCTTCGGGCGCTTATTTTTGGGTGCGGATGTGCCCGCGGCCTATTTTTTGCTCACGGACGCCCCTCGCGAAGTCTCACCCCATTCCGAGTCCGGCGGATGAACTTCGCCAGCCCCACCACCCAGGGCTGTAGCTCAACTGTTTTTTGGGAATTTTTCTGCAGGGGGGCTTTGGCACCCCGACCTTCGGGCGCTTATTTTTGGGCGCGGCTGTGCCCGCGGCCTATTTTTGGTACACGGAGGCCCTCGCAATGTCTCGCCCCATTCCAAGTCTGGCGGACGAACTTCGCCAGCCCCACCCCCCAAGGCTATAGCGCACCCGTTTTTTGGGCATTTTTCCGCAGGGGGGCTTTGGCACCCAGACCTTTGGGCACTTATTTTTGGGAGTGGCTGTTCCGGTGGCCTAGTTTTGGCACACGGAGGCCCCTCGGAAATTCTCGCCCCATTCCGAGTCCGGCGGACGAACTTCGCCAGCCCCACCCCCCAAGGCTATAGCGCACCCGTTTTTTGGGCATTTTTCCGCAGGGGGACTTTGGCACCCAGACCTTTGGGCACTTATTTTTGGGAGTGGCTGTTCCGGTGGCCTAGTTTTGGCACACGGAGGCCCCTCGGAAATTCTCGCCCCATTCCGAGGCCGGCGGACGAACTTCGGCAGCCCCAACCCCAACGCTATGGCCCACCAGTTTTTTGGCCATTTTTCTGCAGGGGGGCTCTGGCGCCCCGACCTTCGGGTCACCAATTTTTGGGCGTGGCAGTGCCCAGGGCCTATTTTTGGCACACGGAGGATCCTCGCAATGTCTTGTCCCATTCCGAGTCCAGAGGACGAACATCGCCAGCCCCACCCCCCAAGGCTATAGCCCACCCGTTGTTTGGACAGTTTTTCCGCAGGGGGGCTTTGGCACCCCGACATTCGGGTGCGGCTGTGTCCGCGGCCTATATTTGGCACACGGAGGCCCCTCGCAAAGTCTCGCCCCATTCCGAGTCCGGCGGACGAACTTCGCCAGCCCCACCCCCCAAGGCTATAGCCCACCCTTTTTTTGGGCATTTTTCCGCAAGGGGTTGTGGTGACCCGACCATCGGGTGCTTATTTTTGGGCATGGAAGTTCCCACGGCCTATTTTGGGCACACGGAGGACCCTCGCACTGTCTCGTCCCATTCCGAGTCCGGCGGACGAACAGCGCCAGCCTCACCCCCCAAGCCTATAGCCCACCCGTTGTTTGGGCATTTTTCCGCAAGGGGGCTTTGGCACCCCGACATTTGGGTACGGCTGTGTCCGCGACCTATTTTTGGCACACAGAGGCCTCTCGCAAAGTCTCGCCCCATTCCGAGTCCGGCGGACGAACTTCACCAGCCCCACCCCCCAAGGCTATCGCCCACCCAGTTTTTGGGCACTTTTCCGAAGGTGGGCTTTAGCGCCCCGGCCTTCGGGCACTTATTATTGGACGCGTCTGTGCCCGTGGCCTATGTCTTGCACACGGAGGTTCCACGCAAAGTCTCACCCCAATCCGAGCCCGGCGGACGAACTTCGCCACACCCCCCAAGGCTATAGCCCACCCGTTTTTCGGGCATTTTTCCGCAGGGGGGCTTTGTCGCCCCGACCTTCGGGCGCTTATTTTTGGGCTCGGACGTGTTCACAGCCTATTTTAGGTACATGGAGGCCCCTCGCAAAGTCTCGCCCCATTCCGAGTCCGGCGGATGAACTTCGCCAGCCCCACCCCCAAAGGCTATAGTCCACCCATTTTTTAGGCATTTTTCTGCATGGGGACTTTGGCGCCCCAACTTTCGGGCACTTATTTCTGGGCGCAGCTGTGCCCGCGGCCTATTTTTTACACATGGAGGACCCTCGAAAAGTCTCGCCCCAATCCGAGTCCGGCGGATGAACTTCGCCAGCCCCACCCCCCAAGGCTATAGCCCACCCGTTTTTTGGGCATTTTTCCGCAGGGGGGCTTTGGCGCCCCGACCTTCGGGCACTTATTTTTTGGCGCGGCTGTGGCCACGGCCTATTTTTGGCACACGGAGGTCCCTCGTAAAGTCTCGCTGCATTCCGAGTCCGGCGGACGAACTTCGCCAGCCCCACCACCCAAGGCTATAGCCCAACCGTTTTTTGGGAATTTTTCTGCAGGGGGGCTTTGGCGCCCCGACCTTTGGGCGCTTATTTTTGGGCGCGCCTGTCCCTGCGGCCTATTTTTGGCACACGGAGGCCCCTCGGAAAGTCTCGCCCCATTCCGAGTCCGGTGGACGAACTTCGCCAGCCCCACCCCCCAAGGCTATAGCCCACCCGTTTTTTGGGCATTTTTCCGCAGGGGGGCTTTGGCACCCCAACCTTCGGGCGCTTATTTTTGGGCGCGGCTGTGTCTACAGCCTATTTTTGGCACACGGAGATGCCTCGGAAAGTCTCACCCCATTCCGTGTCCGGTGGACGAAGTTTGCCAGCCCTACCCCCTAAGGCTATAGCCCACCCGTTTTTTGGGAATTTTTCCGCAGGGGGACTTTGGCACCCCGACCTTCGTGCGCTTATTTTTGGGGGCGGCTATGCCCGCGGCCTATTTTTTTCCCATGGAGGCCGCTCGCAAAGTCTCCCCCCATTCCGTGTCCGGCAGACGAACATCGCCAGCCCCACCCCCTAAGGCTATAGCCCACTCGTTTTTGGGCATCCCCCCAAGGCTATAGCCCACCCATCGTTTGGGCATTTTTCCGCAGGGGGGCTTTGGCACCCCGACCTTCGGGTGCTTATTTTTGGGAGCGGCTGTGTCCGCGGCTTAGTCTTGGCACATGGAGGCCCCTCACATAGTCTCGTCCCATTCCGAGTCCGGCGGACGAACTTCGCCCGCCTCACCCCCCAAGGCTATAGTCCACCCATTTTTTGGGCATTTTTCCGCATGGGCCCTTGGCGCCCCGACCTTCGGGTGCTTATTTTTGGGCGCGACTGTGCCCGAGGACTATTTTTGGTACATGGAGGCCCTCGCAAAGTCTCGCCTCATTCCGAGTCCGGCGGACGAACTTCGCCAGCCCCACCCCCCAAGGCTATAGCGCACCCGTTTTTTGGGAATTTTTCCGCAGGTGGGCTTTGGCGCCCCAACCTTCGGGTGCGGCTGTGCCTGCGTCCTATTTTTGGCATGCGGAGGGCCCTCGCAAAGTTTTGCCCCATTCCGAGTCCGGTGGATGAACTTCGCCAGCCCCACCCCCAAGGCTATAGCCCACCCGTTTTTTGGGCATTTTTCCGCAGGGGGGCTTTGGTGCCCCGACCTTCGGGCACTTATTTTTGGGCGCGGCTATGGCCACGGCCTATTTTTGGAACACGGAGGCCCCTCGCAAAGTCTCGCCCCATTCCGAGTCCGGCGAACGAACATCGCCAGCCCCACCCCCCAAGGTTATAGCCCACCTGTTTTTTGGTCATTTTTACGCAGGGGGGCTTTGGCGCCCCGACCTTCGGGCGCTTATTTTTGGGTGAGGCTTTGCCCGTGGCCTATTTTTGGCACACGGAAGCCCCTCGCAAAGTCTCGCCCCATTCCGAGTCCGGCGGACTAACTTCGCCAGCCCCACCCTCCAAGGCTATGGCCCACCCATTTTTTGGGCATTTTTCAGCAGGGGGGCTTTGGCGCCCCGACCAACGGGCTCTTATTTTCGGGGGCGGCTGTGCCCGTGTCCTATTTTTGGCACACGGAGGCCCCTCACAAATTCTCGCCCCATTCCAAGTCCGTCGGAAGAACTTCGCCAGCCCCACCCCCCAAGGCTATAGCCCACTTGTTTTTTGGGCATTTTTCCGCAGGGGTGCTTTGGCGCCCCGACCTTTGGGCGCTTATTTTTTAGCGAAGCTTTGGCTGTGACCTATTTTTGGCGCACGGAGGCCCCTCGCAAAGTCTCACCCCATTCAGAGTCCGGCGGATGAACTTCACCAGCCCCACCCCAAAGGCTATAGCCCACCCGTTTTTTGGGCATTTTTCCGCTGGGTGGCTTTGGCGCCCCGACCTTCGGGTGCTTATTTTTGTATGCGGCTATGTCCGCGGCGTATGTTTGGTATATGGAGGCCCCTCGCAACGTCTTGGCCCATTCCGAGTCCGGCAGACAAACTTCGCCAGCCCCACCCCCCAAGGCTATAGCCCACCCGTTTTTTTGGCATTTTTCCGCAGGGTCTTTGGCGCCCCGACCTTCTGGCACTTATTTTTGGGCGCGGCTGTGCCCGTGGCCTATTTTTAGTACACGGAGGGCCCTCGCAAAGTCTCGTCCCATTCCGAGTCCGGCGGACGAACTTCGCCAGCCCCACCCCCCAAGGCTATAGCCCACCCATTTTTTGGGCATTTTTCAGCATGGGGGCTTTGGCGCCCCGACCGTCGGGCACGGCTGTGCCCGTGGCCTATTTTTAGTACACGGAGGCCACTCACAAAGTCTCGCCCCATTCCTAGTTCGGCGGGGGGGCTTTGCCGCCCCGACCTTCGGGCGCTTATTATCGGGGGCGGCTGTGCCCGTGTCCTATTTTTGGCACACGGAGGCCCCTCGTAAAGTCTCACCCCATTCCAAGTCCGTCAGACGAACTTTGCCAGCCCCACCCCCTAAGGCTATAGCCCACCCGTGTTTTGGGCATTTTTCCGCAGGGGTGCTTTGGCGCCCCAACCTTCAGGCACATATTTTTGGGCGAGACTTTGGCCGCGACCTATTTTTGGTACACAGAGGCCCCTCGCAAAGTCTCGCCCCATTCTGAGTTTGGCACCCCGACTTTCGGGCACTTGTTTTTGGACGCGGCTGTGCCCGCGGCCTATTTGTGGCTCACAGAAGCCCCTCGCAAAGTCTCACCCCATTCCAAGCCCGGCGGACGAACTTCGCCAGCCCCACCCCCCAAGGCTATAGCCCACCCGTTTTTTGGGCATTTTTCCACTGGGGGGCTTTGGTGCTCCTACATTCGGATGCCTATTTTTGGGCACTGCTGTGCCCGTGGCCTATTTTTGGCACATGGAGGCCCCTCCCAAAGTCTCGCCCCATTCCGAGTCCGGCTGACGAACTTCGCCCGCCCCACCACCCAATGCTATGGCCCACCTGTTTTTTGGGCATTTTTCCGCAGGGGGGCTTTGGCGCCCCGACCTTCGGGAGCTTATTTTTGGCACATGGAGGCCCCTCCCAAAGTCTCGCCCCATTCCGAGTCCGGTGGACGAACTTCGCCAGCCCCACCCCCCCAGGCTATAGCCCACCCCTTTTTTGGGCATTTTTCCGCAGGGGGGCTTTGGCGCCCCGACCTTCGGGAGCTTATTTTTGGCACATGGAGGCCCCTCGCAATGTCTCGCCCCCTTCCAAGTCCGGCAGACAAACTTCGCCAGCCCCACCCCCCAAGGCTATAGCCCACCCCTTTTTTGGGCATTTTCCGCTGCAGGGCTTTGGTGCCCCGATCTTTGGGCGCTTATTTTTAGGCGCGGCTGTGCCCGCGGCCTATTTTTGGTACACGGAGGCCCCTCGTAACGTCTCACCCCGTTCCGAGTCCCGCGGACGAACTTCGCCAGCCCAACCCCCCAAGGCTATAGCCCACCCGTTTTTTGGGCATTTTTCCACAGTGGGGCCTTGGTGCGCCGACCTTCGGGCACTTATTTTGGGTGCGGCTGTGCCCACGGCCTATTTTTTCTCACGGAGGCCCCTCGCAAAGTCTCGCCCCATTCCGAGTCCGGCGGACGAACTTGCCAGCCCCACCCCCCAAGGCTCTAGCCCACCCGTTTTTTGGACATTTTTCCGAAGGGGGGCTTTGATGCCACGACCTACGGCGCTTATTTTTTGGCGCGGCTGTGCCCGCGGCCTATTTTAATCACACGGAGGCCCCTCGCAAAGTGTGGCCCCATTCCGAGTGCGGCGGACAAACTTCGCCAGCCCCACCCCCCAAGGCTATAGCCCACCCATTTTTTGGGCATTTTTCCGAAGGGGTCTCGGGCGCCCCGACCTTTGGGCACTTATTTTTGGGTTCGGCTGTGCCCGCGGCCTATTTTTGGCACACGGAGGCCCCTCGCAAAGTCTNCGAAAAGTCTTGCCCCATTCCGACTCCGGCGGACGAACTTCGCCAGCCCCCCCCCCAAGGCTATCACCCGCCCATTTTTTGAGCCTTTTTCCGCAAGGGGCCATGGCGCCCCAACCTTCGGGCGCATATTTTTAAATGCAGCTGTGCCGACGGCCTATGTTTGGCACATGGAGGCCCCTCGCAAAGTCTCGCCCCATTCCGAGTCTTGGGGACGAACTTCGCCAGCCCCACACCCCAAGGCTGTAGCCCACCAGTTTTTAGTCATTTTTCCGAAGGGGTCTCTGGCGCCCCGACCTTCGGGCACTTGTTTTTGGTTGCGCTGTGCCCGCGTCCTATTTTTTGCACACGGAGGCCCCTCGCAAAGTCTCGCCCCATTCCGAGTCCGGCGGACGAACTTCGCCAGCCCCACCCCCCGAAGGCTATAGCCCACCCATTTTTCGGCATTTTTCCGCAGGGGGGCTTTGGCGCCCCGACCTTCGGGCGCATATTTCTGGGCGCGGCTGTGTCCGCAGCCTATTTTTGGCACACGGAGGCCCCTCGCAAAGTGTCACCCCATTGCGAGTCCGTCGGACGAACTTCGCCAGCCCACCCCCCAAGGCTATAGCCCACCCATTTTTTGGGCATTTTTCGGTAGGGGGGCTTTGGCGCTCTGACCTTCGGGCACTTATTTTTGGGTGCGGCTGTATCCGCGTCCTATTTTTGGCACACGGAGGCCCCTCGCAAAGTCTCACCCAATTCCGACTCCGGCGGATGAAGTTCGCCAGCCTCCCCCCCCAAGGCTATAGCCCGCCCAGTTTTTAGGCATTTTTCCGCAGGGGGGCTATGGCGCCCCGACCTTCGGACGCTTATTTTTGGGTACGGCTGTGCCCGCAGCCTATTTTTGGCACACGGAGGCGCCTCGCAAAGTGTGGCCCCATTCCGAGTGCGGCGGACGAACTTCGCCAGCCCCACCCCCCAAGGCTACCCACCCGTTTTTTGGGCATTTTTCCAAAGGGGTCTCTGGCGCCCCGACCTTTGGGCACTTATTATTGGGCACGGCTGTGCCCGTGGCCTACTTTTGGCACACGAAGGCCCCTCGCAAAGTCTCGCCCCATTCCGAGTCCGGCGGACGAACTTTGCCAGCCCCACCCCCCAAGGCTATGACCCACCCATTTTTAGGCATTTTTCCGCAGGGGGCTTTGGCGCCTAGACCTTCGGGCCCTTATTTCTGGGCGCGGCTGTGTCCGCAGCCTATTTTTGGTACACGGAGGCCCCTCGCAAAGTCTCGCCCCATTCCGAGTCCCGCGGACGAACTTCGCCAGCCCAGCCGCCCAAGGCTATAGCCCACCCGTTTTTTGTGCATTTTTCCACAGTGGGGCCTTGGCGCGCCGACCTTCGGGCACTTATTTTGGGCGCGGCTGTGCCCGCGGCTTATTTCTTCTCACGGAGGCCCCTCGCAAAGTCTCGCCCCATTCCGAGTCCGGCGGACGAACTCGCCAGCCCCACCCCCCAAGGCTCTAGCCCACCCATTTTTTGGGCATTTTTTCGCAGGGGGCCTTTGGCGTCCCGACCTTCGGGCGCTTATTTTTGGGTGCGGCTGTGTCCGCGGCCTATTTTTGGCACACGGAGGCGCCTCGCAAAGTCTCGCCCCATGCCGAGTCCGTCAGAAGAAATTCGCCAGCCCACCCCCCAAGGCTATAGCGCACCCGTTTTTTGGGCTTTTTTCCGAAGGGGGGCTTTGATGCCGCGACCTACGGCGCTTATTTTTTGGCGCGGCTGTGCCCGCGGCCTATTTTTGGCACACGGAGGTCCCTCGCAAAGTCTCGCCATATTCCGACTCCGGCGGACAAACTTCGCCAGCCCACCCCCCAAGGCCATGGCCCACCCATTTTTTGGGCATTTTTCCGCAGGGGGTTTTGGCGCCACGACCTTCGAGTGCTTATTTTTGGGCACGGCTGTGACCGCAGCCTATTTTTGGGACACTGAGGCCCTTTGCAATGTCTTGCCCCTTTCCGAGTCTGGCGGACGAACTTCGCCAGCGCCACCCCCCAAAGCTATAGCCCACCCGTTTTTTGGGAATTTTTCCGCAGGGGGGCTTTGGCGCCCAGACCTTCAGGCAATTATTTTTGGGCACGGCTGTGGGCGCGGACTATTTTTGGCACACGTAGGCCCCTCACAATGTCTCGCCCCATTCCGAGTCCGGCGGACGAACTTCGCCTGCCCCACCCCCAAGGCTATCGCCCACCTGTTTTTTGGGCATTTTTCCGCATGGGGGGCTTTGGCGCCCCAACCTTCGGGTGCTTATTTTTGGGCGCGGTTGTGCCCACGGCCTATTTTTGGCACACGGAGGTCCCTCGCAAAGTCTCGCCATATTCCTAGTCCGGCAGACGAACTTCGCCAGCCCCACCCCCCAAGGCTATAGCCCACCCATTTTTTGGGCATTTTTCCGCGTGGGGGGCTTTGACGCCCCAACCTACCGGCGCTTATTTTTGGGCGCGGCTGTGCCCGCGGCCTATTTTTTGCACACGGAGGTCCCTCGCAAAGTCTCGCCATATTCCGACTCCGGCGGACGAACTTCGCCAGCCCCACCCCCCAAGGCTATAGCCCACCCGTTTTTTTGGCATTTTTCCGCAAGGGGGGCTTTGGCGCCCCAACCTAACGGCGCTTATTTTTGGGCGCGGCTGTGCCCGCGGCCTATTTTTGGCAAACGGAGGTCCCTCGCAAAGTCTCGCCATATTCCAAGTCCGGCAGACGAAGTTCGCCAGCCCCACCCCCCAAGGTTATAGCCCACCCGTTTTTTGGTCATTTTTCAGCGTGGGGGGCTTTGACGTGCCAACCTACCGGCGTTTATTTTTGGGCGCGGCTGTGCCCGCGGCCTACTTTTGGCACACGGAGGCCCCTCGCAATGTCTCGCCGTATTCCGAGTCCGGCGGATGAACTTCGCCGGCCCCACCCCCAAGGCTACAGCCCACCCGTTTTTTGCGCATTTTTCAGCAGGGGGGCTTTGGCGCCCCGACCTTCGGGCGCTTATGTTTGGGCGCGACTGTGTCCACGTCCTACTTTTGGAACACGGAGGCCCCTTGCAATGTCTCGCCCCATTCCGAGTCCGGCGGACGAACTTCGCCAACGCCACCCCCCAAAGCTATAGCCCACCCGTTTTTTGGGCATTTTCCCGCAGGGGGGCTTCGGTGCCCCGACCTTTGGGTGCTTATGTTTGGGCGCGGCTATGCCCGTGTCCTAATTTTGGCACACGGAGTCCCCTCGCAAAGTCTCGCCCCATTCCGAGTCCGGTGGACGAACTTCGCCAACGCCACCCCCCAAAGCTATAGCCCACCCGTTTTTTGGGCATTTTTCCGCAGGGGGGTTTGGCGCCCCAACCTTCGGGAGCTTATTTTTGGGGGCGGCTGTGCCCTCGGCCTACTTTTCGTACACGGAGTCCCCATTCCGAGTCCGGCGGATGAATTTTGCCAGCCCCAACCCCAAGGCTATAGCCCACTCGTTTTTTGTGCATTTTTCCGTAGGGGGGCTTTGGCGCCCCGTCCTTTGGGCGCTTACCGTTGAGTGTTAGAAAATGTATATTTATAAAGGAGAAAATTGTCATTTTACACTACAAGTTTTACTAACACCTTTACTTTTATGAATTTAACCTTCTTTTGATTTAATTCCGTGCGTTTTATTTTAATTAAGTATTTTATGTATTTTAGGGGC
>MKYO02029323.1:125895-147507 GCA_002013955.2 Citrus medica
CGGATTATTTAGCCCATGATGCATGTTGATACGGATCCAGATACCCAAGTACGTCATTTCAATAGATTTCGCTTCAATTTATTCTCACCATTGCAATTCCAATTTCAGAATTTATTCTTGTCATTTTAATTTAAGTTTTAGCATATTCCAAGTCATTTCCACCACAAATCCAATCATCTCATACAAAATTAATTCTATATATAATTAAAATCCACCTCCTCGTGGGATCGACACTCGTCACCATTAGTCTATACTACAATAGATTCGTGCGCTTGCGAGTTCATTAAAATTTGCACAACACTTACTTTCGGGCACAGCTGTGCCCGCGGCCTATTTTCGGAACACGGAGACCCCTCGCAAAGTCTCGCCCCATTCCGAGTCCGGAGGACGAACTTCGCCAGCCCCACCCCCCAAGGCTATAGTCCACCCGTTATTTAGGCATTTTTCGGCGGGGGGCTTTGGCGCCCTGACCTACGGGAGCTTATTTTTGGACGCGGCTGCGCCCGCGGCCTATTTTTTGCACACAGAGGACCCTCGCAAAGTCTCGCCCCATTCCGAGTCCGGCGGACGAACTTCGTCAGCCCCACCCCCCAAGGCTACAGCCCACCCGTTTTTTGGGCATTTTTCCGCAGGGGGGATTTGGCACCCCGACCTTCGGGCGCTTATTTTTGGGCGTGGCTGTGCCCACGGCCTAGTTTTGGCACACGGAGGCCCCTTTCAAAGTCTCGCCCCATTCCGAGTCCGGCGGACGAACTTCGCCAGCCCCACCCCCCAAGGCTATAGGCCACCCGCTTTTTGCGCATTTTCCCGCTGTGGGGCTTTGGCGCCCCGACCTTCGGGTGCTTATATTTGTACGCGGCTGTGCCCGCAGCCTACTTTTGGCACACGGAGGCCCCTCGCAATGTCTCACCGCATTCCGAGTCCGGCGGATGAACTTCGCCGGCCCCACCCCCAAGGCTACAGCCCACCCGTTTTTTGTGCATTTTTGAGCAGGGGGGCTTTGGCGCCCCGACCTTCGGGCGCTTATGTTTGGGCGCGACTGTGCCCACGACCTACTTTTGGCACACGGAGGCCCCTCGGAATGCCTCGCCCCATTCCGAGTCCGGCGGACGAACTTCGCCAGCGCCACCCCCCAAAGCTATAGCCCACCCGTTTTTTGGGTATTTTCCCGCAGGGGGGCTTCGGCGCCCTGACCTTCGGGTGCTTATGTTTGGGCGCGGCTATGCCCGTGTCCTAATTTTGGCACACGGAGTCCCCTCGTAAAGTCTCGCCCCATTCCGAGTCCGGTGGACGAACTTCGCCAACCCCACCCCCCAAGGCTAAAGCCCACCCTTTTTTTGGGCATTTTTCCGCAGGGGGGGTTTGGCGCCCCAACCTTCGGGAGCTTATTTTTGGTGGCGGCTGTGCCTTCGGCCTACTTTTCGTACACGGAGTCCGCTCGCAAAGTCTCACCCCATTCCGAGTCCGGCGGACGAACTTTGCCAGCCCAACCCCCCAAGGCTATAGCCCACTCGTTTTTTGGGCATTTTTCCGCAGGGGGACTTTGGCGCCCAGACCTTTGGGCCCTTACTTTTGGGCACGGCTGTGCCCGCGGCCTATTTTCGGAACACGGAGACCCCTCGCAAAGTCTCGCCCCATTCCGAGTCCGGAGGACGAACTTCGCCAGCCCCACCCCACAAGGCTAAAGCCCACCCGTTTTTTGGGCATTTTTCGCCAGGGGGGCTTTGGTGCCCCGACCTTCGGGAGCTTATTTTTGGGTGCGGCTGTGCCCGCGTCCTACGTTTCGCACACGGAGGCCCCTCGCAAAGTCTCGCACCATTCCGAGTCCGGCGGACGAACTTTGCCAGCCCCACCTAGCAAGGCTATAGCCCACTCGTTTTTTGGGCATTTTTCCGCAGGGGGGCTTTAGCGCCCCGACCTTCGGGCATTTACTTTTGGGTGCAGCTGTGTCCGCGGCCTATTTTCAGAACACGGAGACCCCTCGCAAAGTCTCGCCCCATTCCGAGTCCGGCGGACGAACTTCGCCAGCCCCACCCCCAAGGCTATAGCCCACTCGTTTTTTGGGCATTTTTCCGCAGGGGGGCTTTGGCGCCCTGACCTTCGGGCCCTTACTTTTGGGCGCGGCTGCGTCCGCGGCCTATTTTTGGCATACGGAGAACCCTCGCAAAGTCTCGCCCCATTCCGAGTCCGGCGGACGAACTTTGCCAGCCCCACCCCCCAAGGCTACAGCCCACTCGTTTTTTGGGCATTTTTCCGCAGGGGGGCTTTGGCGCCCCAACCTTCGGGAGCTTACTTTTGGGCGCTGCTGTGCCCGCGGCCTATTTTCGGAACACGGAGACCCCTCGCAAAGTCTCGCCCCATTCCGAGTCCGGCGGACGAACTTCGCCAGCCCCACCCCCCAAGGCTATAGGCCACCTGCTTTTTGTGCATTTTCCTACACTGAGGCTTTGACGCCCCGACCTTCGGGAGCTTATATTTGGGCGCGGCTGTGACCGCGGCCTACTTTTGGCACACGGAGGCCCCTTGCAAAGTCTCGCCGAATTCCGAGTCCGGCGGATGACCCCGTCCTTCGGGCGCTTACTTATGGGCGCGGCTATGCCCGCGGCCTATATTTGGCATACGTAGGCCCCTCGCATAGTCCTGCGCCATTCCGAGTCCGGCGGACGAACTTTGGCGGCCCCACCCCCAAGGCTACAGCCCACCCATTTTTTGGGCATTTTTCTGCCGGGGGGCTTCGGCACCCCGACCTTCGGGCAATTACTTTTCAGCGCGGCTGTGCCCGCGGCCTATTTTTGACACAGGGAGGGCCCTCGCAATGTCTTGCCCCATTCCGAGTCCAGTGGACACACGGAGGCCCCTCGCAAAGTCTCGCCCCATTCCAAGTTCGGCGGACGAAGTTCGCCAGCCCCACCCCCCAAGGCTATAGCCCACCCATTTTTTGGGCATTTTTCCGCAGGGGGGCTTTGGCGCCCCGACCTTTGGGCACTTATTTTTGGGCGCGGCTGTGCCCGCGGCCTATTTTTGGCACACGGAGACCCCTCGCAAAGTCTCGCCCCATTCCGAGTCCGGCGGACGAACTTCGCCAGCCCCACCCCCCAAGGCTATAGCCCACCCATTTTTTAGGCATTTTTCCGCAGGGGGGCTTTGGCGCCCCGACCTTCGGGCACTTATTTTTGGGCGCGGCTGTGCCCGCGGCCTATTTTTGGCACACGGAGACCCCTCGCAAAGTCTCGCCCCATTCCGAGTCCGGCGGACGAACTTCGCCAGCCCCACCCCCCAAGGCTATAGCCCACCCATTTTTTAGGCATTTTTCCGCAGGGGGGCTTTGGCGCCCCGACCTTCGGGCACTTATTTTTGGGCGCGGCTGTGCCCGCGGCCTATTTTTGGCACACGGAGACCCCTCGCAAAGTCTCGCCCCATTCCGAGTCCGGCGGACGAACTTCGCCAGCCCCACCCCCCAAGGCTATAGCCCACCCATTTTTTAGGCATTTTTCCGCAGGGGGGCTTTGGCGCCCCGACCTTCGGGCACTTATTTTTGGGCGCGGCTGTGCCCGCGGCCTATTTTTGGCACACGGAGACCCCTCGCAAAGTCTCGCCCCATTCCGAGTCCGGCGGACGAACTTCGCCAGCCCCACCCCCCAAGGCTATAGCCCACCCATTTTTTAGGCATTTTTCCGCAGGGGGGCTTTGGCGCCCCGACCTTCGGGCACTTATTTTTGGGCGCGGCTGTGCCCGCGGCCTATTTTTGGCACACGGAGACCCCTCGCAAAGTCTCGCCCCATTCCGAGTCCGGCGGACGAACTTCGCCAGCCCCACCCCCCAAGGCTATAGCCCACCCATTTTTTAGGCATTTTTCCGCAGGGGGGCTTTGGCGCCCCGACCTTCGGGCACTTATTTTTGGGCGCGGCTGTGCCCGCGGCCTATTTTTGGCACACGGAGACCCCTCGCAAAGTCTCGCCCCATTCCGAGTCCGGCGGACGAACTTCGCCAGCCCCACCCCCCAAGGCTATAGCCCACCCATTTTTTAGGCATTTTTCCGCAGGGGGGCTTTGGCGCCCCGACCTTCGGGCACTTATTTTTGGGCGCGGCTGTGCCCGCGGCCTATTTTTGGCACACGGAGACCCCTCGCAAAGTCTCGCCCCATTCCGAGTCCGGCGGACGAACTTCGCCAGCCCCACCCCCCAAGGCTATAGCCCACCCATTTTTTAGGCATTTTTCCGCAGGGGGGCTTTGGCGCCCCGACCTTCGGGCACTTATTTTTGGGCGCGGCTGTGCCCGCGGCCTATTTTTGGCACACGGAGACCCCTCGCAAAGTCTCGCCCCATTCCGAGTCCGGCGGACGAACTTCGCCAGCCCCACCCCCCAAGGCTATAGCCCACCCATTTTTTAGGCATTTTTCCGCAGGGGGGCTTTGGCGCCCCGACCTTCGGGCACTTATTTTTGGGCGCGGCTGTGCCCGCGGCCTATTTTTGGCACACGGAGACCCCTCGCAAAGTCTCGCCCCATTCCGAGTCCGGCGGACGAACTTCGCCAGCCCCACCCCCCAAGGCTATAGCCCACCCATTTTTTAGGCATTTTTCCGCAGGGGGGCTTTGGCGCCCCGACCTTCGGGCACTTATTTTTGGGCGCGGCTGTGCCCGCGGCCTATTTTTGGCACACGGAGACCCCTCGCAAAGTCTCGCCCCATTCCGAGTCCGGCGGACGAACTTCGCCAGCCCCACCCCCCAAGGCTATAGCCCACCCATTTTTTAGGCATTTTTCCGCAGGGGGGCTTTGGCGCCCCGACCTTCGGGCACTTATTTTTGGGCGCGGCTGTGCCCGCGGCCTATTTTTGGCACACGGAGACCCCTCGCAAAGTCTCGCCCCATTCCGAGTCCGGCGGACGAACTTCGCCAGCCCCACCCCCCAAGGCTATAGCCCACCCATTTTTTAGGCATTTTTCCGCAGGGGGGCTTTGGCGCCCCGACCTTCGGGCACTTATTTTTGGGCGCGGCTGTGCCCGCGGCCTATTTTTGGCACACGGAGACCCCTCGCAAAGTCTCGCCCCATTCCGAGTCCGGCGGACGAACTTCGCCAGCCCCACCCCCCAAGGCTATAGCCCACCCATTTTTTAGGCATTTTTCCGCAGGGGGGCTTTGGCGCCCCGACCTTCGGGCACTTATTTTTGGGCGCGGCTGTGCCCGCGGCCTATTTTTGGCACACGGAGACCCCTCGCAAAGTCTCGCCCCATTCCGAGTCCGGCGGACGAACTTCGCCAGCCCCACCCCCCAAGGCTATAGCCCACCCATTTTTTAGGCATTTTTCCGCAGGGGGGCTTTGGCGCCCCGACCTTCGGGCACTTATTTTTGGGCGCGGCTGTGCCCGCGGCCTATTTTTGGCACACGGAGACCCCTCGCAAAGTCTCGCCCCATTCCGAGTCCGGCGGACGAACTTCGCCAGCCCCACCCCCCAAGGCTATAGCCCACCCATTTTTTAGGCATTTTTCCGCAGGGGGGCTTTGGCGCCCCGACCTTCGGGCACTTATTTTTGGGCGCGGCTGTGCCCGCGGCCTATTTTTGGCACACGGAGACCCCTCGCAAAGTCTCGCCCCATTCCGAGTCCGGCGGACGAACTTCGCCAGCCCCACCCCCCAAGGCTATAGCCCACCCATTTTTTAGGCATTTTTCCGCAGGGGGGCTTTGGCGCCCCGACCTTCGGGCACTTATTTTTGGGCGCGGCTGTGCCCGCGGCCTATTTTTGGCACACGGAGACCCCTCGCAAAGTCTCGCCCCATTCCGAGTCCGGCGGACGAACTTCGCCAGCCCCACCCCCCAAGGCTATAGCCCACCCATTTTTTAGGCATTTTTCCGCAGGGGGGCTTTGGCGCCCCGACCTTCGGGCACTTATTTTTGGGCGCGGCTGTGCCCGCGGCCTATTTTTGGCACACGGAGACCCCTCGCAAAGTCTCGCCCCATTCCGAGTCCGGCGGACGAACTTCGCCAGCCCCACCCCCCAAGGCTATAGCCCACCCATTTTTTAGGCATTTTTCCGCAGGGGGGCTTTGGCGCCCCGACCTTCGGGCACTTATTTTTGGGCGCGGCTGTGCCCGCGGCCTATTTTTGGCACACGGAGACCCCTCGCAAAGTCTCGCCCCATTCCGAGTCCGGCGGACGAACTTCGCCAGCCCCACCCCCCAAGGCTATAGCCCACCCATTTTTTAGGCATTTTTCCGCAGGGGGGCTTTGGCGCCCCGACCTTCGGGCACTTATTTTTGGGCGCGGCTGTGCCCGCGGCCTATTTTTGGCACACGGAGACCCCTCGCAAAGTCTCGCCCCATTCCGAGTCCGGCGGACGAACTTCGCCAGCCCCACCCCCCAAGGCTATAGCCCACCCATTTTTTAGGCATTTTTCCGCAGGGGGGCTTTGGCGCCCCGACCTTCGGGCACTTATTTTTGGGCGCGGCTGTGCCCGCGGCCTATTTTTGGCACACGGAGACCCCTCGCAAAGTCTCGCCCCATTCCGAGTCCGGCGGACGAACTTCGCCAGCCCCACCCCCCAAGGCTATAGCCCACCCATTTTTTAGGCATTTTTCCGCAGGGGGGCTTTGGCGCCCCGACCTTCGGGCACTTATTTTTGGGCGCGGCTGTGCCCGCGGCCTATTTTTGGCACACGGAGACCCCTCGCAAAGTCTCGCCCCATTCCGAGTCCGGCGGACGAACTTCGCCAGCCCCACCCCCCAAGGCTATAGCCCACCCATTTTTTAGGCATTTTTCCGCAGGGGGGCTTTGGCGCCCCGACCTTCGGGCACTTATTTTTGGGCGCGGCTGTGCCCGCGGCCTATTTTTGGCACACGGAGACCCCTCGCAAAGTCTCGCCCCATTCCGAGTCCGGCGGACGAACTTCGCCAGCCCCACCCCCCAAGGCTATAGCCCACCCATTTTTTAGGCATTTTTCCGCAGGGGGGCTTTGGCGCCCCGACCTTCGGGCACTTATTTTTGGGCGCGGCTGTGCCCGCGGCCTATTTTTGGCACACGGAGACCCCTCGCAAAGTCTCGCCCCATTCCGAGTCCGGCGGACGAACTTCGCCAGCCCCACCCCCCAAGGCTATAGCCCACCCATTTTTTAGGCATTTTTCCGCAGGGGGGCTTTGGCGCCCCGACCTTCGGGCACTTATTTTTGGGCGCGGCTGTGCCCGCGGCCTATTTTTGGCACACGGAGACCCCTCGCAAAGTCTCGCCCCATTCCGAGTCCGGCGGACGAACTTCGCCAGCCCCACCCCCCAAGGCTATAGCCCACCCATTTTTTAGGCATTTTTCCGCAGGGGGGCTTTGGCGCCCCGACCTTCGGGCACTTATTTTTGGGCGCGGCTGTGCCCGCGGCCTATTTTTGGCACACGGAGACCCCTCGCAAAGTCTCGCCCCATTCCGAGTCCGGCGGACGAACTTCGCCAGCCCCACCCCCCAAGGCTATAGCCCACCCATTTTTTAGGCATTTTTCCGCAGGGGGGCTTTGGCGCCCCGACCTTCGGGCACTTATTTTTGGGCGCGGCTGTGCCCGCGGCCTATTTTTGGCACACGGAGACCCCTCGCAAAGTCTCGCCCCATTCCGAGTCCGGCGGACGAACTTCGCCAGCCCCACCCCCCAAGGCTATAGCCCACCCATTTTTTAGGCATTTTTCCGCAGGGGGGCTTTGGCGCCCCGACCTTCGGGCACTTATTTTTGGGCGCGGCTGTGCCCGCGGCCTATTTTTGGCACACGGAGACCCCTCGCAAAGTCTCGCCCCATTCCGAGTCCGGCGGACGAACTTCGCCAGCCCCACCCCCCAAGGCTATAGCCCACCCATTTTTTAGGCATTTTTCCGCAGGGGGGCTTTGGCGCCCCGACCTTCGGGCACTTATTTTTGGGCGCGGCTGTGCCCGCGGCCTATTTTTGGCACACGGAGACCCCTCGCAAAGTCTCGCCCCATTCCGAGTCCGGCGGACGAACTTCGCCAGCCCCACCCCCCAAGGCTATAGCCCACCCATTTTTTAGGCATTTTTCCGCAGGGGGGCTTTGGCGCCCCGACCTTCGGGCACTTATTTTTGGGCGCGGCTGTGCCCGCGGCCTATTTTTGGCACACGGAGACCCCTCGCAAAGTCTCGCCCCATTCCGAGTCCGGCGGACGAACTTCGCCAGCCCCACCCCCCAAGGCTATAGCCCACCCATTTTTTAGGCATTTTTCCGCAGGGGGGCTTTGGCGCCCCGACCTTCGGGCACTTATTTTTGGGCGCGGCTGTGCCCGCGGCCTATTTTTGGCACACGGAGACCCCTCGCAAAGTCTCGCCCCATTCCGAGTCCGGCGGACGAACTTCGCCAGCCCCACCCCCCAAGGCTATAGCCCACCCATTTTTTAGGCATTTTTCCGCAGGGGGGCTTTGGCGCCCCGACCTTCGGGCACTTATTTTTGGGCGCGGCTGTGCCCGCGGCCTATTTTTGGCACACGGAGACCCCTCGCAAAGTCTCGCCCCATTCCGAGTCCGGCGGACGAACTTCGCCAGCCCCACCCCCCAAGGCTATAGCCCACCCATTTTTTAGGCATTTTTCCGCAGGGGGGCTTTGGCGCCCCGACCTTCGGGCACTTATTTTTGGGCGCGGCTGTGCCCGCGGCCTATTTTTGGCACACGGAGACCCCTCGCAAAGTCTCGCCCCATTCCGAGTCCGGCGGACGAACTTCGCCAGCCCCACCCCCCAAGGCTATAGCCCACCCATTTTTTAGGCATTTTTCCGCAGGGGGGCTTTGGCGCCCCGACCTTCGGGCACTTATTTTTGGGCGCGGCTGTGCCCGCGGCCTATTTTTGGCACACGGAGACCCCTCGCAAAGTCTCGCCCCATTCCGAGTCCGGCGGACGAACTTCGCCAGCCCCACCCCCCAAGGCTATAGCCCACCCATTTTTTAGGCATTTTTCCGCAGGGGGGCTTTGGCGCCCCGACCTTCGGGCACTTATTTTTGGGCGCGGCTGTGCCCGCGGCCTATTTTTGGCACACGGAGACCCCTCGCAAAGTCTCGCCCCATTCCGAGTCCGGCGGACGAACTTCGCCAGCCCCACCCCCCAAGGCTATAGCCCACCCATTTTTTAGGCATTTTTCCGCAGGGGGGCTTTGGCGCCCCGACCTTCGGGCACTTATTTTTGGGCGCGGCTGTGCCCGCGGCCTATTTTTGGCACACGGAGACCCCTCGCAAAGTCTCGCCCCATTCCGAGTCCGGCGGACGAACTTCGCCAGCCCCACCCCCCAAGGCTATAGCCCACCCATTTTTTAGGCATTTTTCCGCAGGGGGGCTTTGGCGCCCCGACCTTCGGGCACTTATTTTTGGGCGCGGCTGTGCCCGCGGCCTATTTTTGGCACACGGAGACCCCTCGCAAAGTCTCGCCCCATTCCGAGTCCGGCGGACGAACTTCGCCAGCCCCACCCCCCAAGGCTATAGCCCACCCATTTTTTAGGCATTTTTCCGCAGGGGGGCTTTGGCGCCCCGACCTTCGGGCACTTATTTTTGGGCGCGGCTGTGCCCGCGGCCTATTTTTGGCACACGGAGACCCCTCGCAAAGTCTCGCCCCATTCCGAGTCCGGCGGACGAACTTCGCCAGCCCCACCCCCCAAGGCTATAGCCCACCCATTTTTTAGGCATTTTTCCGCAGGGGGGCTTTGGCGCCCCGACCTTCGGGCACTTATTTTTGGGCGCGGCTGTGCCCGCGGCCTATTTTTGGCACACGGAGACCCCTCGCAAAGTCTCGCCCCATTCCGAGTCCGGCGGACGAACTTCGCCAGCCCCACCCCCCAAGGCTATAGCCCACCCATTTTTTAGGCATTTTTCCGCAGGGGGGCTTTGGCGCCCCGACCTTCGGGCACTTATTTTTGGGCGCGGCTGTGCCCGCGGCCTATTTTTGGCACACGGAGACCCCTCGCAAAGTCTCGCCCCATTCCGAGTCCGGCGGACGAACTTCGCCAGCCCCACCCCCCAAGGCTATAGCCCACCCATTTTTTAGGCATTTTTCCGCAGGGGGGCTTTGGCGCCCCGACCTTCGGGCACTTATTTTTGGGCGCGGCTGTGCCCGCGGCCTATTTTTGGCACACGGAGACCCCTCGCAAAGTCTCGCCCCATTCCGAGTCCGGCGGACGAACTTCGCCAGCCCCACCCCCCAAGGCTATAGCCCACCCATTTTTTAGGCATTTTTCCGCAGGGGGGCTTTGGCGCCCCGACCTTCGGGCACTTATTTTTGGGCGCGGCTGTGCCCGCGGCCTATTTTTGGCACACGGAGACCCCTCGCAAAGTCTCGCCCCATTCCGAGTCCGGCGGACGAACTTCGCCAGCCCCACCCCCCAAGGCTATAGCCCACCCATTTTTTAGGCATTTTTCCGCAGGGGGGCTTTGGCGCCCCGACCTTCGGGCACTTATTTTTGGGCGCGGCTGTGCCCGCGGCCTATTTTTGGCACACGGAGACCCCTCGCAAAGTCTCGCCCCATTCCGAGTCCGGCGGACGAACTTCGCCAGCCCCACCCCCCAAGGCTATAGCCCACCCATTTTTTAGGCATTTTTCCGCAGGGGGGCTTTGGCGCCCCGACCTTCGGGCACTTATTTTTGGGCGCGGCTGTGCCCGCGGCCTATTTTTGGCACACGGAGACCCCTCGCAAAGTCTCGCCCCATTCCGAGTCCGGCGGACGAACTTCGCCAGCCCCACCCCCCAAGGCTATAGCCCACCCATTTTTTAGGCATTTTTCCGCAGGGGGGCTTTGGCGCCCCGACCTTCGGGCACTTATTTTTGGGCGCGGCTGTGCCCGCGGCCTATTTTTGGCACACGGAGACCCCTCGCAAAGTCTCGCCCCATTCCGAGTCCGGCGGACGAACTTCGCCAGCCCCACCCCCCAAGGCTATAGCCCACCCATTTTTTAGGCATTTTTCCGCAGGGGGGCTTTGGCGCCCCGACCTTCGGGCACTTATTTTTGGGCGCGGCTGTGCCCGCGGCCTATTTTTGGCACACGGAGACCCCTCGCAAAGTCTCGCCCCATTCCGAGTCCGGCGGACGAACTTCGCCAGCCCCACCCCCCAAGGCTATAGCCCACCCATTTTTTAGGCATTTTTCCGCAGGGGGGCTTTGGCGCCCCGACCTTCGGGCACTTATTTTTGGGCGCGGCTGTGCCCGCGGCCTATTTTTGGCACACGGAGACCCCTCGCAAAGTCTCGCCCCATTCCGAGTCCGGCGGACGAACTTCGCCAGCCCCACCCCCCAAGGCTATAGCCCACCCATTTTTTAGGCATTTTTCCGCAGGGGGGCTTTGGCGCCCCGACCTTCGGGCACTTATTTTTGGGCGCGGCTGTGCCCGCGGCCTATTTTTGGCACACGGAGACCCCTCGCAAAGTCTCGCCCCATTCCGAGTCCGGCGGACGAACTTCGCCAGCCCCACCCCCCAAGGCTATAGCCCACCCATTTTTTAGGCATTTTTCCGCAGGGGGGCTTTGGCGCCCCGACCTTCGGGCACTTATTTTTGGGCGCGGCTGTGCCCGCGGCCTATTTTTGGCACACGGAGACCCCTCGCAAAGTCTCGCCCCATTCCGAGTCCGGCGGACGAACTTCGCCAGCCCCACCCCCCAAGGCTATAGCCCACCCATTTTTTAGGCATTTTTCCGCAGGGGGGCTTTGGCGCCCCGACCTTCGGGCACTTATTTTTGGGCGCGGCTGTGCCCGCGGCCTATTTTTGGCACACGGAGACCCCTCGCAAAGTCTCGCCCCATTCCGAGTCCGGCGGACGAACTTCGCCAGCCCCACCCCCCAAGGCTATAGCCCACCCATTTTTTAGGCATTTTTCCGCAGGGGGGCTTTGGCGCCCCGACCTTCGGGCACTTATTTTTGGGCGCGGCTGTGCCCGCGGCCTATTTTTGGCACACGGAGACCCCTCGCAAAGTCTCGCCCCATTCCGAGTCCGGCGGACGAACTTCGCCAGCCCCACCCCCCAAGGCTATAGCCCACCCATTTTTTAGGCATTTTTCCGCAGGGGGGCTTTGGCGCCCCGACCTTCGGGCACTTATTTTTGGGCGCGGCTGTGCCCGCGGCCTATTTTTGGCACACGGAGACCCCTCGCAAAGTCTCGCCCCATTCCGAGTCCGGCGGACGAACTTCGCCAGCCCCACCCCCCAAGGCTATAGCCCACCCATTTTTTAGGCATTTTTCCGCAGGGGGGCTTTGGCGCCCCGACCTTCGGGCACTTATTTTTGGGCGCGGCTGTGCCCGCGGCCTATTTTTGGCACACGGAGACCCCTCGCAAAGTCTCGCCCCATTCCGAGTCCGGCGGACGAACTTCGCCAGCCCCACCCCCCAAGGCTATAGCCCACCCATTTTTTAGGCATTTTTCCGCAGGGGGGCTTTGGCGCCCCGACCTTCGGGCACTTATTTTTGGGCGCGGCTGTGCCCGCGGCCTATTTTTGGCACAAGCACACGGAGACCCCTCGCAAAGTCTCGCCCCATTCCGAGTCCGGCGGACGAACTTCGCCAGCCCCACCCCCCAAGGCTATAGCCCACCCGTTTTTTGGGCATTTTTGCGCAGGGGGGCTTTGGCGTCCTGACATTCGGGCGCTTACTTTTGGGTGTGGCTGCACCCGAGGCCTATTTTCGGAACACGGAGACCCCTCGCAAAGTCTCACCCCATTCCGAGTCCGGCGGACGAACTTCGCCAGCCCACCCCCCAAGGCTATAGCCCACCCGTTTTTTGGTCATTTTTCCGCAGGGGGGCTTTGGTGCCCTGACCTTCGGGCGCTTACTTTTGGGCGTAGCTGCACCCGTGGCCAATTTTTTGCACACGGAGACCCCTCGCAAAGTCTCGCCCCATTCCAAGTCGGCGGACGAACTTCGCCAGTCCCACCCCCCAAGGCTATAGGTCACCCGCTTTTTGCGCATTTTCCTGCTGTGGGGCTTTGGCGCCCCGACCATCGGCTTCTTATATTTGGGCGCGGCTGTGACCGCGGCCTACTTTTAGCACACGGAGGCCCCTCGCAAAGTCTCGCCGCATTCCGAGTCCGGCAGACGAACTTCGCCAGCACCACCCAACAAGGCTATAGCCCACTCGTATTTTGGGCATTTTTCCGCAGGGGGGCTTTGGCGTCCCGACCTTCGGGCACTTACTTTCGAGCGCGGCTGTGCCTGCGGCCTATTTTTGGCGCACGGTGACCCCTCGCAATGTCTCGCCCCATTCCGATTCCGGCGGACGAACTTCGCCTGCCCCACCCCCCAAGGCTATAGCCCACCCGTTTTTTGGGCATTTTTCCGCAGGGGGACATTGGCACCCCGACCTTCGGGCGCTTACTTTTGGGCGCGGCTGTGCCCGTGGCCTATTTTTGGCACGTGGAGGCCCCTCGCAAAGTCTCCCCCCATTCCGAGTCCGGCGGACGAATGTCACCAGCCCCAACCCCCAAGGCTATAGCCCACCCGTTTTTTGGGCATTTTTCCGCAGGGGGGCTTCGGCAGCCCGACCTTCGTGCTCTGATTTTTGGGCGCGGCTGTGCCCACGGCCTATTTTTGGCACACGGAGGCCCCTCGCATAGTCTTGCCCCAATCCGAGTCCGGCGGACGAACTTCGCCAGCCCCACCCCCCAAGGCTATAGCCCACTCGTTTCTTGGGCATTTTTCCGCAGGGGGGCTTGGGCGTCCCGACCTTCGGGCGCTTACTTTTGGGCGCGGCTGTGCCCGCGGCCTATTTTCGGCGCACGGAGACCCCTCGCAATGTCTCGCCCCATTCCGAATCCGGCGGATGAACTTCGCCTGCCCCACCCCCCAAGGCTATAGCCCACCTGTTTTTTGGGCATTTTTCCACAGGGGGGCGTTGGCACCCCGTCCTTCGGGCACTTACTTATGGGCGCGGCTGTGTCCGCGGCCTATTTTTGGTATACGTAGGCCCCTCGCATAGTCTTGTCCCATTCCGAGTCCGGCGGAGCCCCACCCCCCAAGGCTGTAGCCCACCCGTTTTTTGGGCATTTTTCCGGAGGGGCATTTGCGCTCCGACCTTCGGGCACTTATTTTCGTCGCGGCTGTGGCCAAGGCCTATTTTTGGCACACCGAGGCCCGTCGCGAAGTCCCGCCCCATTCCGAGTCCGGCGGACGAACTTCGCCTGCCCCACCCCCCAAGGCTGTAGCCCGGCCGTTTTTTGGGCATTTTCCCGCAGAGGGGCATTGGCGCCCCGCCCTTCGGGCACTTATTTTTGGGCGCAGCTGTAGCCGCGGCCTATTATTGGCACACGGAGGCCCCTCGTAAAGTCTCACCCAATTCCGAGTCCTGCGGACGAACTTCACCGGCCCCACCCCCCAAGGCTATAGCCCACCCGTTTTTTAGGCATTTTTCCGCAGGGCGCTTTGGTGCCCCGACCTTCGGGTGCTTATTTTTGGGTGCAGCTGTGCCCGCGGCCTATTTTTGACACACGGAGCCCCCTCGCAAAGTCTCGCCCCATTCCGAGTCGTTCGGACGAACTTCGCCAGCCCCACCCCCCAAGGCTATAGCCCACTCGTTTTTTGGGCATTTTTCCGCAGGGCGCTTTGGTGCCCCGACCTTCGGGTGCTTATTTTTGGGCGCGGATTTGCCCGCGGCCTATTTTTGACACACGGAGCCCCCTCGCAAAGTCTCGCCCCATTTCGAGCCCGGCGGATAAACTTCGCCAGACCCACCCCCCAAGGCTATAGCCCACCCGTTTTTTGGGCATTTTTACACAGGGGGGCTTTGGTGCCCCAACCTTCGGGCGCTTATTTTTGGGCGCAATTGTGGCAGTAGCCTATTTTTGGCACACGGAGGCCCCTCGCAAAGTCTCGCCCCATTCCGAGTCCGGCAGACGAATTCGCCAGCCCCACCGCCCAAGGGTATAGCCCACCCGTTTTTTGCGCGTTTTTCTGCGGTGGGGCTTTGGCGCCCCAACCTTCGGGTGCTTATTTTTGGGCGCAATTGTGGCAGTAGCCTATTTTTGGCACACGGAGGCCCCTCGCAAAGTCTTGCCCCATTCCGAGTCCGGCGGACAAACTTCGCCTGCCCCACCCCCCAAGGCTGTAGCCCAGCCGTTTTTTGGGCATTTTTCCGCAGAGGGGCATTGGCGCCCTGCCCTTCGGGCACTTATTTTTGGACGCAGCTGTAGCCGCGGCCTATTATTGGCACATGGAGGCCCCTCGTACAGTCTCACCCAATTCCGAGTCCTGCGGACGAACTTCACCGGCCCCACCCCACAAGGCTATAGCCCACCCGTTTTTTGGGCATTTTTACACAGGGGGGCTTTGGTGCCCCGACCTTCGGGCGCTTATTTTTGGGCGCGGCTGTGCGCGCGGCCTATTTTTGTCACCCGGAGACCCCTCGCAAAGTCTCGCCCCATTCTGAGTCCGGCAGACGAATTCGCCAGCCCCACCCCCGAAGGCTATAGCCCATCCGTTTTTTGGGCATTTTTCCGCAAGGGGGCATATTTTTGGGTACCCCGACCTTCGGGTGCTTATTTTTGGGCGCAGCTGCGCCCGCGGCCTATTTTTGGCACGCGGAGCCCCCTCGCAAAGTCTCACCCCATTCCGAGTCCGGCGGACGAACTTCGCCAGCCCCACCCCCCAAGGGTATAGCCCACTCGTTTTTTGGGCATTTTTCCGCAGGGGGGCTTTGGCGCCTCGACCTTCGAGTGCTTATTTTTGGGCGCGGATTTGCCCGCGGCCTATTTTTGACACACGGAGGCCCCTCGCAAAGTCTTGCCCCATTTCGAGGCCGGCGGATAAACTTCGCCAGACCCACCCCCCAAGGCCTATTTTTTGCGCATGGAGGCCCCTTGCAAAGTCTCGCCCCATTCCGAGTCCGGCGGACTATCTTCGCCAGCCTCACCCCCCAAGGCTATAGCCCACTCGATTTTTTGGCTTTTTTCCGTAGGGGGACTGTGGCGCCCCGACATTCGGGCGTTTACTTTTGGGCGCAGCCTATTTTCAGAACACGGAGACCCCTCGCAAAGTCTCGCCCCATTCCGAGTCCGTCGGACGAACTTCGCCAGCCCCACCCCCCAAGGCTATAGCCCACCCATTTTTTGGGCATTTTTCCGCAGGGGGGCTTTGGCGCCCCGACCTTTGGTCACTTATTTTTGGGCACGGCTGTGCCCACGGCCTATTTTTTGCACATGGAGACCCCTCGTAAAGTCTCATCCCATTCCGAGTCCGGCGGACGAACTTCGCCAGCCCCACCCCCCAAGGCTATAGCCCACCCGTTTTTTGGGCATTTTTTCGCAGGGGGGCTTTGGCGCCCCGACCTGCAAGCACTTATTTTTGGGCGCGGCTGTGCCCGCGGCCTATTTTTTGCACACGGAGGCCCCTCGCAAAGTCTCGCCCCATTCCGAGTCCGGCGGACGAACTTCACCAGACCCACCCCCCGAGGCTATAGCCCACCCGTTTTTTGCGCGTTTTTCTGCGGTGGGATTTTGGCGCCCCAACCTTCGGGCGCTTATTTTTGGGCGCAATTGTGGCCGCAGCCTATTTGTGGCACACGGAGGCCCCTCGCAAAGTCTTGCCCCATTCCGAGCCCGCGGACGAACTTCGCCTGCCCCACCCCCCAAGGCTATAGCCCACCCGTTTTTTGGGAATTTTTCCACTGGGGGGCTTTGGTGCCCCGACCTTCGGGCGCTTATTTTTGGACGCGGCTGTGCCCGCGGCCTATTTTTGGCACACGGAGGCCCCTCACAAAGTCTCGCCCCATTCCAAGTCCGGCGGACGATCTTCGCCAGCCCCACCCCCCAAGGCAATAGCCCACTCGTTTTTTGGGCATTTTTCCGCAGGGGGGCTTTGGCGCCCCGACCTTCGGGCGTTTACTTTGTGGTACGGCTGTGTCCGTAGCCTATTTTCAGAACACAGAGACCCCTCGCAAAGTCTCGCCCCATTCCGAGTCCGGCGGACGAACTTCGCCAGCCCCACCCCCCAAGGCTATAGCCCACCCGTTTTTTGGGCATTTTTCCGCAGGGGGGCTTTGGCGCCCCGACCTAGATGTGTATAAGAGACAGCCCCAAGGCTGTAGCCCACCCGTTTTTTGGGCATTTTTCCGCAGGGGGGCTTTGGCGCCCCGACCTAGATGTGTATAAGAGACAGCCCCAAGGCTGTAGCCCACCCGTTTTTTGGGCATTTTTCCGCAGGGGGGCTTTGGCGCCCCGACCTAGATGTGTATAAGAGACAGCCCCAAGGCTGTAGCCCACCCGTTTTTTGGGCATTTTTCCGCAGGGGGGCTTTGGCGCCCCGACCTAGATGTGTATAAGAGACAGCCCCAAGGCTGTAGCCCACCCGTTTTTTGGGCATTTTTCCGCAGGGGGGCTTTGGCGCCCCGACCTAGATGTGTATAAGAGACAGCCCCAAGGCTGTAGCCCACCCGTTTTTTGGGCATTTTTCCGCAGGGGGGCTTTGGCGCCCCGACCTAGATGTGTATAAGAGACAGCCCCAAGGCTGTAGCCCACCCGTTTTTTGGGCATTTTTCCGCAGGGGGGCTTTGGCGCCCCGACCTAGATGTGTATAAGAGACAGCCCCAAGGCTGTAGCCCACCCGTTTTTTGGGCATTTTTCCGCAGGGGGGCTTTGGCGCCCCGACCTAGATGTGTATAAGAGACAGCCCCAAGGCTGTAGCCCACCCGTTTTTTGGGCATTTTTCCGCAGGGGGGCTTTGGCGCCCCGACCTAGATGTGTATAAGAGACAGCCCCAAGGCTGTAGCCCACCCGTTTTTTGGGCATTTTTCCGCAGGGGGGCTTTGGCGCCCCGACCTAGATGTGTATAAGAGACAGCCCCAAGGCTGTAGCCCACCCGTTTTTTGGGCATTTTTCCGCAGGGGGGCTTTGGCGCCCCGACCTAGATGTGTATAAGAGACAGCCCCAAGGCTGTAGCCCACCCGTTTTTTGGGCATTTTTCCGCAGGGGGGCTTTGGCGCCCCGACCTAGATGTGTATAAGAGACAGCCCCAAGGCTGTAGCCCACCCGTTTTTTGGGCATTTTTCCGCAGGGGGGCTTTGGCGCCCCGACCTAGATGTGTATAAGAGACAGCCCCAAGGCTGTAGCCCACCCGTTTTTTGGGCATTTTTCCGCAGGGGGGCTTTGGCGCCCCGACCTAGATGTGTATAAGAGACAGCCCCAAGGCTGTAGCCCACCCGTTTTTTGGGCATTTTTCCGCAGGGGGGCTTTGGCGCCCCGACCTAGATGTGTATAAGAGACAGCCCCAAGGCTGTAGCCCACCCGTTTTTTGGGCATTTTTCCGCAGGGGGGCTTTGGCGCCCCGACCTAGATGTGTATAAGAGACAGCCCCAAGGCTGTAGCCCACCCGTTTTTTGGGCATTTTTCCGCAGGGGGGCTTTGGCGCCCCGACCTAGATGTGTATAAGAGACAGCCCCAAGGCTGTAGCCCACCCGTTTTTTGGGCATTTTTCCGCAGGGGGGCTTTGGCGCCCCGACCTAGATGTGTATAAGAGACAGCCCCAAGGCTGTAGCCCACCCGTTTTTTGGGCATTTTTCCGCAGGGGGGCTTTGGCGCCCCGACCTAGATGTGTATAAGAGACAGCCCCAAGGCTGTAGCCCACCCGTTTTTTGGGCATTTTTCCGCAGGGGGGCTTTGGCGCCCCGACCTAGATGTGTATAAGAGACAGCCCCAAGGCTGTAGCCCACCCGTTTTTTGGGCATTTTTCCGCAGGGGGGCTTTGGCGCCCCGACCTAGATGTGTATAAGAGACAGCCCCAAGGCTGTAGCCCACCCGTTTTTTGGGCATTTTTCCGCAGGGGGGCTTTGGCGCCCCGACCTTCAGGCACTTATTTTTGGGCGCGGCTGTGCCCGCGGCCTATTTTTTGCGCATGGAGGCCCCTTGCAAAGTCTCGCCCCATTCCGAGTCCGACGGACTATCTTCGCCGGCCTCACCCCCCAAGGCTATAGCCCACTCGATGTTTTGGCATTTTTCGTAGGGGGACTGTGGCTCCCCGACATTCGGGCGTTTACTTTTGGGCGCAGCCTATTTTCAGAACACGGAGACCCCTCGCAAAGTCTCGCCCCATTCCGAGTCCGACGGACTATCTTCGCCGGCCTCACCCCCCAAGGCTATAGCCCACCCATTTTTTGGGCATTTTTCCGCAGGGGGGCTTTGGCGCCCCGACCTTCGGGCGGTTACATAGATGTGTATAAGAGACAGGTCTTGCCCCATTCCGAGTCCGGCGGACGAACTTCACCATACCCACCCCCCGAGGCTATAGCCCACCCGTTTTTTGCGCGTTTTTCTGCGGTGGGGTTTTGGAGCCCCAACCTTCAGGCGCTTATTTTTGGGCGCAATTGTGGCTGCGGCCTATTTATGGTACACGGAGGCCCCTCGCAAAGTCTCGCCCCATTCCGAGTCCGGCGGACGAACTTCGTCAGCCCCACCCCCCAAGGCTATAGCCCTGTCTCTTATACACATCTCCCGTTTTTTGCGCGTTTTTCTGCGGTGGGGCTTTGGCGCCCCAACTTCGGGTAGATGTGTATAAGAGACAGGCAGAAAAATGCCCAAAAAATGGGTGGGCTATAGCCTTGGGGGGTGGGGCTGACGAAGTTCGTCCGCCGGACTCGGAATGGGGCAAGACCTGTCTCTTATACACATCTCCCGTTTTTTGCGCGTTTTTCTGCGGTGGGGCTTTGGCGCCCCAACTTCGGGTAGATGTGTATAAGAGACAGGCAGAAAAATGCCCAAAAAATGGGTGGGCTATAGCCTTGGGGGGTGGGGCTGACGAAGTTCGTCCGCCGGACTCGGAATGGGGCAAGACCTGTCTCTTATACACATCTCCCGTTTTTTGCGCGTTTTTCTGCGGTGGGGCTTTGGCGCCCCAACTTCGGGTAGATGTGTATAAGAGACAGGCAGAAAAATGCCCAAAAAATGGGTGGGCTATAGCCTTGGGGGGTGGGGCTGACGAAGTTCGTCCGCCGGACTCGGAATGGGGCAAGACCTGTCTCTTATACACATCTCCCGTTTTTTGCGCGTTTTTCTGCGGTGGGGCTTTGGCGCCCCAACTTCGGGTAGATGTGTATAAGAGACAGGCAGAAAAATGCCCAAAAAATGGGTGGGCTATAGCCTTGGGGGGTGGGGCTGACGAAGTTCGTCCGCCGGACTCGGAATGGGGCAAGACCTGTCTCTTATACACATCTCCCGTTTTTTGCGCGTTTTTCTGCGGTGGGGCTTTGGCGCCCCAACTTCGGGTAGATGTGTATAAGAGACAGGCAGAAAAATGCCCAAAAAATGGGTGGGCTATAGCCTTGGGGGGTGGGGCTGACGAAGTTCGTCCGCCGGACTCGGAATGGGGCAAGACCTGTCTCTTATACACATCTCCCGTTTTTTGCGCGTTTTTCTGCGGTGGGGCTTTGGCGCCCCAACTTCGGGTAGATGTGTATAAGAGACAGGCAGAAAAATGCCCAAAAAATGGGTGGGCTATAGCCTTGGGGGGTGGGGCTGACGAAGTTCGTCCGCCGGACTCGGAATGGGGCAAGACCTGTCTCTTATACACATCTCCCGTTTTTTGCGCGTTTTTCTGCGGTGGGGCTTTGGCGCCCCAACTTCGGGTAGATGTGTATAAGAGACAGGCAGAAAAATGCCCAAAAAATGGGTGGGCTATAGCCTTGGGGGGTGGGGCTGACGAAGTTCGTCCGCCGGACTCGGAATGGGGCAAGACCTGTCTCTTATACACATCTCCCGTTTTTTGCGCGTTTTTCTGCGGTGGGGCTTTGGCGCCCCAACTTCGGGTAGATGTGTATAAGAGACAGGCAGAAAAATGCCCAAAAAATGGGTGGGCTATAGCCTTGGGGGGTGGGGCTGACGAAGTTCGTCCGCCGGACTCGGAATGGGGCAAGACCTGTCTCTTATACACATCTCCCGTTTTTTGCGCGTTTTTCTGCGGTGGGGCTTTGGCGCCCCAACTTCGGGTAGATGTGTATAAGAGACAGGCAGAAAAATGCCCAAAAAATGGGTGGGCTATAGCCTTGGGGGGTGGGGCTGACGAAGTTCGTCCGCCGGACTCGGAATGGGGCAAGACCTGTCTCTTATACACATCTCCCGTTTTTTGCGCGTTTTTCTGCGGTGGGGTTTTGGAGCCCCAACCTTCAGGCGCTTATTTTTGGGCGCAATTGTGGCTGCGGCCTATTTATGGTACACGGAGGCCCCTCGCAAAGTCTTCCCCCATTCCAATGCCGCGGACGAACTTCGCCTGCCCCACCCCCCAAGGCTATAGCCCACCCATTTTTTGCGCGTTTTTCTGCAGGGGGGCTTTGGCGCCCCGACCTTCGGGCGCTTATTTTTGGACGCGGCTGTGCCCGCGGCCTATTTTTGGCACACGGAGGCCCCTCACAAAGTCTCGCCCCATTCCGAGTCCGGCGGACGAACTTCGCCAGACCCACCCCCCGAGGCTATAGCCCACCCATTTTTTGCGCGTTTTTCTGCGGTGGGGTTTTGGAGCCCCAACCTTCAGGCGCTTATTTTTGGGTGCAATTGTGGCTGCGGCCTATTTTTGGTACACGGAGGCCCCTCGCAAAGTCTTCCCCCATTCCGAGGCCGCGGACGAACTTCGCCTGCCCCACCCCCCAAGGCTTAGCCCACCCATTTTTTGGGCATTTTTCTGCAGGGGACCTTTGGCGGCC
>MKYO02029334.1:0-60562 GCA_002013955.2 Citrus medica
TTTTTTTGTTTTATTTCACTCTTAATGTCAATTTACAAGTTCTATGTAATTTTTCTAAGTTTTTGTTTTGTTTATAAGTTCTTCTTACAATTTACAATTCCAACATTAATTTACTCATTTTTCCATCAATTTATTAGTTTTATGTGTGATTTACACATTTTTTGTTTTATTTCACACTTAATGTCAATTTACAAGTTTTATGTCATTTTTCTAAGTTTTTGTTTTGTTTATAAGTTCTTCTTACAATTTACAATTCCAACATTAATTTACTCATTTTTCCATCAATTTATTAGTTTTATGTGTGATTTACACATTTTTTGTTTTATTTCACACTTAATGTCAATTTACAAGTTTTATGTCATTTTTCTAAGTTTTTGTTTTGTTTATAAGTTCTTCTTACAATTTACAATTCCAACATTAATTTACTCATTTTTCCATCAATTTATTAGTTTTATGTGTGATTTACACATTTTTTGTTTTATTTCACACTTAATGTAAATTTACAAGTTCTACGTCATTTTTTCTAAGTTTTGTTTTGTTTACAAGTTATTCTTTCAATTTACAAAATCAACATTAATTTACCAATTTTTTCATTAATTTACTAGTTTTATGTGTGATTTACACATTTTTTGTTTTATTTCACACTTAATGTAAATTTACAAGTTCTACGTCATTTTTTCTAAGTTTTGTTTTGTTTACAAGTTATTCTTTCAATTTACAAAATCAACATTAATTTACCAATTTTTTCATTAATTTACTAGTTTTATGTGTGGTTTACAAATTTTTTGTTTCATTTCACATTTAATGTCAATTTATAAGTTCTTTGTCATTTTTCTAAGTTTTTGTTTTGTTTACAAGTTATTCTTTCAATTTACAAAATCAACATTAATTTACCAATTTTTTCATTAATTTACTAGTTTTATGTGTGGTTTACAAATTTTTTGTTTCATTTCACATTTAATGTCAATTTATAAGTTCTTTGTCATTTTTCTAAGTTTTTGTTTTGTTTACAAGTTATTCTTTCAATTTACAAAATCAACATTAATTTACCAATTTTTTCATTAATTTACTAGTTTTATGTGTGGTTTACAAATTTTTTGTTTCATTTCACATTTAATGTCAATTTATAAGTTCTTTGTCATTTTTCTAAGTTTTTGTTTTGTTTACAAGTTCTTCTTGCAATTTACAACTCCAACATTAATTTACCCATTTTTCCATCAATTTACTAGTATTATGTGTGGTTTACACTTTTTTTTGTTTCATTTCACACTTAATGTCAATTTACAAGTTCTATGTCATTTTTCTAAATTTTTGTTTCGTTTACAAGTTTTTCTTACAATTTACAACTCTAACATTATTTGAAAGCCTAGGCCCGATCATAGTTGCTTTCAAAATTTTTTAATTTTTAATTAATTTAAAATTAAAAAATGGACATTTGACTAAAAAGTTTAAAGTAACATAAAAATAAAAAACTCACTTAAGATCGCAACCATATTGTTATATAAATAATAAACATATATAAACAATGTTTTTAAGTTTTAGAGTCAGGTCAAGCATGTAGGGCCTGAACCCTAATCTAAATTTAATTGGGTGCTAATATTTAGGCTTGAGTCTGATCCTAGACCCTTAAATTCAAGTCAAAGTTTAGAAAATCCGGGTCAAGTCAATCTGACTAAAAAGTCAGGCCAAGTATTTCTTGCATGTATATATGTTTGCATCTTAATTTTTATTTTTATTTATCATATAAACTATTCTATAAATTTGTTTGCTACAAACTAATGTAACATAATTCATTTAGTTAAGTTAAGTTATGCCATCAAAAGTATCTAATTTCAAAATGTATGATCTCTTTTCAATTTTTTTTAACCCAAGAAATTAGAAAAATACGCAATCATAGTTCAACATAAATAAAGTATGAATATAAATGTCATAGGAGTAAGTCAAAGATTGTATAATTTTTAGATAAAGATCAAGTAATTAACAATTACAAGTTGGGTAGTTATTAGCCAAGAATTGGTAATGGTTGGGTAAAGAGAGATGGGTAATGAGCAGGTAACATGGAGAATAAATATCATCTTTTAAGGATGTTTACGACTTATTTTTAATGAACTGTTATATGACTAGAATTACTCAGTGTGATGTCATATTTATAGAATTAAGCCACTTTTATGGCATAAACAATATAATTTCCTCAGCATGCATGAGCATGTTAATATGAACAATAGAAATGAAACCATCCTAATTAACGTGAATGAGTGATTTTAAAATAAATCAGTTATAATAAATTTTTTTTAAAATATAATAATTCTTTTTAATTTTAATCGGTTAACTTTTACTTATAAAAAAATGTTAACCAGGTTGTAACTTGTTGAAAAAATAAAATTTATATGATTATAATTATTATGTGCCGTTGATCTAATCTAACGGTACATAATAATTACGGTATTGATAACGTAATTTTAATCACGGTATCATAAAATTTTCCTTTATGTTAATTTGATATTGATGTTCCAACCATATAAAAAATTAATGGAAAAAGAAAATGGGCGTCGAAAGTTATTTTTTTTGGGCGCACATAGGCCCACCAACTGTACCTAAATAACTTGCGACCCAGGCCACCTTCTTCGGTAAGTAAAAGTAAGGCTATTATTATCTTTAATTAATTCAACTTAACTTATATTTATAGATAAACTACTTGTGGTCCTTCCTTATAACTACTTTGCCGTTTCTTAGTGATCTTTTTTTTTTGTGTAAGCTTTAATGACAGGTGTATTGTGTTGTATAAAATTTTGCCCATATTTATTATTATTGACAGATGAACAACAAATCCATGGACCATGGCCGTCCTTTGCAAATTGGCTAATCACAAAAGAGGTTAATGGTTGGTGGGGTAGGACTTTCATTGGCTTCTTATTATTATTAGTTGATGAATTTGTATATCTTTTATTTCATAAGATTGGTGATGGTGGCATTAAATGCATTTATCATGTAAGAAGAATCTTTTGATTAAATAAAATGTCTTTGTAAGGATTCATTGGGGATGCAACGAGGATCCGTAGCTGTTGCAAGTTTTAGGTTCCACTTATACGGGGTACAAGTTTTTGAGAACATCTCATTCTCAGGCTGCTTTCTAGTGGAAAAGCAATCAGTGGGTTATGGGCAATCATAAAAATTTGATTGGAGTGAGGTTGTCTTGTATTGGATCATATGGACTGATTTTTGCAGCAATGATCTATTTTTAATTCTGAGGCTGTCGTCAGTCAGGCTATCAAGCATTTTCCAATTGGTAGTGAACAAAACCAAAGAGTCAAACGGAGCACACCAAAGCATGCTCGTTACTAATTAATTGAATTGATTTTAATCGTGTGATCGAAAGAAAATGAAATTTCAACTTCAATGATTGCGACTAGGGAGGAACCGGAAGCAACCAGAACTGTTGCCGTTCACATGATTGCCACTTCTCTATTTTATTCGTTGAAGAACTGATCATCCACCAAACTATCCAATAAAATAAAATAAATGGAAGAAATGAAACCCCATTTTTAAACATATATATATATATATATATAACGTAGATGAATGGATTAAGAATTCAAATAACCAATTAAATAAAAATAAATATGCTTAAAATCACTCAGGTTAACTCTTAAAAGTAAACAAAATATGCTTAACACAGTTGTCAAATGAAAAGAAATTTCATTGAGTTTTGAACGACGCTCTTAACATTGTTGAAAACACTAATTCCCTGTTAGACTATATATAAATCGTAATGACATTTAATTTGTATGTTTAACACGTTATTAATCATAAACCAACAAGAGGTTTGCCATTTTAATAACCTTAAAACACATATAATAGAGTAATTGACTAAATGATTAGAATTTTAAAAAAAAAGGAAAAAGAAAGAAAGATTATATTATAAGTTCGATTCCTTGGCAAGATCAGTTTGATACAACCTATGAAATACTAGTAAAATATACAAGCCAAGATGGCTAATTGGCCATAAATAATTCCGATATATCCTTCCATTTTATTTTGATTTTCTCGACTATGGATATTACTTGCAAAATTAGCTCTAATGATATTATAATAAATAAACGATGGATCATGTAATGTACGCGAATCAAAAGCGTGACGGCTGGTGCAAAGGCTATATCCGCAGCCTACTTCAAGTGCGGTACAATTAGTTGCGTGTCCGGCTTCACTTCTTCTTCTGCTCTACCATCCAACAAACCCCAGAAAACTGAAACCAATCACACAATCCCCCACGTGTTAAAACACTTTATTTGAATCACTAATTTTACATGATATAATCTTCTCATCNTGCAGCCTACTTCAAGTGTTGCGTGTCCGGCTTCACTTCTTCTTCTGCTCTACCATCCAACAAACCCCAGAAAACTGAAACCAATCACACAATCCCCCACGTGTTAAAACACTTTATTTGAATCACTAATTTTACATGATATAATCTTCTCATCACATAAGAGTTCCAAACAGTACAAATTAATTATCATCACATGACCATTACATTTGTAATTAACCAATGAGATGTTTGCAGATTCGGATCGGACCGGTAGCATAAGAGATGAATACGTGCTGTCAGAAAAAAGAAAAAGAAAAAAGAGAAATTGAAAATTGACCTGATGATGCTTCAGAGCTTGTTCTAATTAACGAACAAAGTTTTAATTTCCGGGAAAGACAAGGCAAAATCAAAACGAATATTTGCCCATCTAGAGGTTATAAAGTCAATTGAGATAAGTATTTGTGAAGGTAGACGGAATACACACAAGACAAGAAGCTGAGTGTTGAACAACAGTTTACTATGAAATTCAGTTACCTGAGAGAACGGACGGCGAGATGCTGGGAGAGAACATGGAAGAAAAAATTGGCTCCATGAAGGAACACCACAACTCCCGTACAACCCAGCACAAATAACTCCATCATCCTCTGAATCACAAGATTATCTGATCAAATTGATAAGCAAAGCTAATAAAGCTTCGGAATATGTGTGTGAGTGTGTGTGTGTATGCTTCTGAATTATATGTAAGCGCTGATAGAGAAGACCAGAAGAATAGATTATCTAAAAATAAATAATTAAATAAATTATGAAAAATTGGAAGCCGAGTATGGTTGAATGAATCAAGTTTATTTATAATTGTGCTGGATGCTGACGTCAACATCCATTTCTATCCTTTCGTATATCCCACCACAAACAACGCGACCGACGATGATGATGACGTCGATGCCCACGATTGACTAGTTACTTGCTACACTCTACATTCACTTTTATGTATGTTGTATTTATTTGTTTATTTATTACACGCCTTCTTACTTCTGCTTCTTCTTCTTATTATTATTATTATGCAAATTTAGTGTTATTATTATTATTATTATTTAATTATTATTATTATTATGTGACAAAGAAAAATTTATGCCACCGGAATTTGGCGGTAAGCTTGTATGAGGGAGGGTAATATTATTTTATGTTTTGTCAGTGTGAACTGTGAAGTAACCGACCATCGGGATAGCCGGATAGGACAACGGTCCATTGACATTGGCCTTTATCTTTTACATTGGAGATGATGCTGTGAGTCACCACCGACTAGGACTAGCCAGCAGTTGCTGCCTTTTCTCCTTTTTGTTTAAACTCGGAATAATTATGAGGTTCACATTTCAGAGTTCATGCATAAACTATAAAATTGTAAGGGCATCTAAAAAAATAAAAAACTCTTTAAATAATATTTTATTATTTATTTAAATAATTATATTAATTTTTAAAATTTTTGAAAACAATTCAATTAAAAATTTTTAAATAAAAAATAATTTTCTCTTTAATTTTATAAAATTATTTTCTTTTTTTTTTTAAAATTTATATTTCATTATTTTTATGAAAAAAACACTTTAATTACTATTTATTTTTTCTTTAAAAAATACTTTAAACGGTGTTCACACTGTCCCATATTATCGCATTGGAGATATTTGTTAGAATAAATTTACAATTATATACAATTAAAAGTCAATTACATTTTCATTCTTATCTTAAATGATAAATATTAGTAAACTCTACAAAGGTTAAAATATAAAGCTCACTATATCCAAATTTCCTTGATTTTATAAATTAAGACAAATATTTATTTGCTGCCACATCCAACAACATTAAAAAAAAAATTATACTAACCACCAACATTATTATTATTATTATTATTATTATCTCTTCGAAGAGATATTTACCATGGGGAAAGTAAACAGTAAACAGGTTATCCTTGTGATCGAGAATATCTTGTTGCTCTTCCTGGGAAAAACGATAAATTAAAAAAAAAAGTATAAGGGAAATTTGATCAAATTTGACCCTCAAGCAACAACTACAATTTTAATGAAAAGTTTTTCTTTTCTAAGTTGTGCTAATGAGTCGGTCATGCAAATGATCAAGTGGGAAGAAACACAGAGAGAATAACACGAAATGGCACTAGAGTTTCCTCAACTAGTCCTCTTCGCTCTTACATCAACAACATGCAATATGCTGTCAATTTGGATATTTTATATGAATTACGAACCATGCCGAAGGGAGCATTTCATGTCCACTTCTGCAGATACAAGCATGAGCTCAAACCTTGAAATGATGATATGCTGGAAAATTGCATAAACAATTGTAGCAATTCAGCCACTCGCCATAATTTAAGTTTTCATTTTTCAATAAATTGGAAGACTATTGTTTATCCAGAAATGCAGTACATCTGGAGATGAGAAGCAGCTGAGGATTGGGCCATTATCACGAAGCACCAACTCTTCAGCCGGTTCCACATCAAAATAAGGAATTGATTGGCTGGTTAATTTATGTAGAGCTATTAAACTCCCTCCCAGATATACCCATGTGAAGATTTTGAGTTACTCCTTCCATTATTTTCAAAGTAAACTTACCGTCTCCATTAGTCAATCAACAGAGTTGACAGAAGTAGATCTTGCACAAAACTGGCTCTCCCAGCACCTTGCCTAATCCTTTTTTCCCGCTCTTCATGACTCAAAGAAGGATCAAAACTGTCATAAAAAAATAGATAAAGCAAGGAAAGAGAAACAGAGAGAGAAGGAGAGAGGTTAATATTTAAATCCAAAAGACAGTAGTGAAAGGTGCTCAGCTTATGCATTGGGCATTAAATGGGGGCCTGTGTCTCAGGTATGCATTGGTGCCAAAAAGCAGTACCTTGTTTTCCACATATGTGTTGGTGCAGCACTTTTTGCACTAGTATCTTCAGGACTGGTCACAACAGATTTTGAAATTTCCTCAGCTTCTGATGAAGGAAAATTCAAAATAAGAGAAGAAAGAAAAGGATCGGTAGCTGCATTAGAGATGTTAGCATTGCTAGACCGATATCCACTACCCCCTAAAAGCACTTGCAGATGAGCTTCACGAAGATCCCGGCCCAGGAGAGAGAGTGCCTGACTGCTAGGAATTGCAACTCTACGTAATCTGCGACGTCTCTGCAAGTAATCTTCAGTTAAAAGAAAACATAGATGGTAACCAGTTTTGTCGGCATAAATACAACCCGAAATTTTTGCAACACATTAATTAAAGAAAAAATTTTTTTATATATATATATATATCTATCCCAAATTTTCCATCATAAAGGATATCTTGAACAAGTGTCCATGCTGCAAAGTAATATGACTTAACATGTCCCGTGCAACTTTAACCGAGCAAACGGGACAAACCTGAAAAGGAAAAGTAGATGCAGCATAAGAGTCGTAAAGAAGCATCAAACAGGACTGCAAATTAGTCAAAGATATCAGCCCACACCAAATCAACGGTTATGGAACAGTTGAATAGCAAATTCAAGATATTAAAAAGTTTGCTCTTTTCAACATTATTATTCTTATCTGCATTTTTTTTTTCGATTGATGCACTTTGGATTGAAAAGATACAGAGGAAAATGGATCGCATTCTCAGAAGTTGGAATGAATAAAAGGCCAGCACAACACAGTAATCCTTCAATCAGATTAACTATAAGAACAAGAGTGAAAAAGAGTGGCTTAAACCTTCTCACAAACTAGTTATTATTTATATAGTTGAACAGTATTTTAGGCTCAGAAACAATCCATCCTCATCCAAATTTGCCAGTTCATTAACATGGGATTTGTAAGTTTTATACTGTCTAAATATAAGCATAAAACGAGTTTCTATGGTTTTAGAGTCAAAGATCTTTCCATCTTGGGCACCTACCCAGATTTCTCATATGAAAGGTTCTCCAATTGTCATCCTCCACTCCTTCAAAACTCACAACATATTGGACACACAAGTGGCCTGGAAAAAGGAAGAAGCTATGCAGATGGTAGGGCAAAATAATTTCAAACATGAGGTAAGCTCCTAAAACTACAAGAAGAGTGTCCACGTTTTCTGATTAATTAGTCTACTGAAAGTTGTGATTTTATTCTTCATCATCATTATAAATAACGTAACATTTTACATCAAAACATAACGAGTTGCAAACCAAACGACTGGGTTTCATCTTTCCTCATTACTCCATGCACAAATGAAAATGCAAGCATCATTATAATTACATGGAAAAAAATATCTTCTGGTCCCCAAGGGTCAAAAAGGAAATCAAAGATGTAGTAATAAAATCAATAAGAACGAACGTGGGATAAATATCCCAAGGAAACATATAAAGCCAAAAAAGAAAACAAAAGATCATTTGAGGCAATGAATCAGAAAGTCAAACAGAAATTTTACCAAATTAAGCAACACCACAGAGATGATAAATTTTACAAAAATTACAAAATCAAGGGACCAAACTCCAAAGTACATGTAACAATCATTAAACATATCCACAGCATAAATTCATGCTATTATCATTATTATTTAAAAAAAAGAAAAGAAAAAGAAAAGAAACTTACGGTAACTTTGGACTCGCAGGAGTGCTCATCTTCGAGATGCGAACACAGCGACGCTATATCAAAATCCTCATAACAGTACGGACATGGAAAATCAGGCCGTACATCATCTTCTACCTCAAAATCATCTATGCTCAGCCGATCTATAATTTTCAAAATAAATAAAAATGAAAATGAAAATAAGTTCACTAAAAAAATAAAATAAAAACATTTACGTAACGGATCCATATTTAAAAGGGAAAAAGGAGCGAACCTATTTGAGAGCTCTGATGATGATGCTGCTGCAACGTGTACTGACGCTTGGCGGCGGCCAGACGAGAGGTCCAGAAATCGGAATCCATTGGAATATTAGAAACTGAGTCGCTGCTGCTTCAATATTATTATTATTATTATTATTATTATTATTATTATTATTATTGATTATTAATGATTATTGTTATTATATTTGATATTAAAAAATGAATCTCGACAAATAAACAAGATGAAAATTTTGTTCGTTTAATCTCTTGGCAAAGATCTCTTCTCAGGTTTCTTTGACTTGTTCTTTGGAGTTGTTTCAGGTTTGATTGTGGGCGAGCTTCAGATACGAGCACAAAGAGAGAGAGTAAGATAAAATAAAACAAAATAAAAACAAGAAGAGAAAAGAAAGAGAGAGGCGGTAGAGTTTTCCTTTTCTGTTTTTTTTTTCCCTTTTAATCTGAAATATACATTTTTATTTCTAATAATTTGATGGACGCATGTTTTTATGATAAAAATTGACTTTTTCTTTAATTATACTCTTCTTATTCTGAGGTCTCTCTCCAAATAAGGATGACGATTGAACCAAGGAAAGGAAGGACAGGACGAAAATGAGAGAGAGAAACTTATGTGTGGTAATAATGACGCGCACATGAGGAAATAATAGAGAACAATTTTCCGTTTTTTTTTTAAATTTTATATTTCGTTATTTTTTACAACGCGTTTTTCTTTTTCTTTTTTCAGTTTATTAGTGGTCTTAAAATTTGGAAATTTTGCTTTTGAGTTTCCATTTTGTTGACCCATTTCTCAGCCACAACTTACTTCTTGTGGTCTGATGGATATCCGATATTCCTGTTTGGCTTTGGTCTTGGATGAGAGTTTTTTTTTTTTTTTTTCAATTTTGGATCTCACAATAATAATATTTACTGATGATTTTTGTTGTACAATTTTGTTTGAAATAAAATAAATAATAATTATATTATTTTTAAGACAAAATCTTAAAAATAAGATATAACCAGTGTTCCAGCAACAAAGGTATTTGGATGTATATGCTTGTTTGTTTATTAGAGGAACTAAAAATAAAAAAATGATATGTAGATTAATAAAATATTAAGCAAAATATAAAAAAATTCAGATATGCCTAGATTATTGATGAGACCAGTTCAATTGTAGCCAATGTATTATTACGAATAATGCCGACAACTGTAGATTAATTGATGGATTGGTATATTTATTTCCTAGGTCTAGGAACCACGGCAATTTAGTTTTAATAAAAAATAAGGTAGAGTATATATAGAATTTGCAACAAATTAAAGGTATCATCAATGAATTTACAAAAACCTTTCCTAAAACAGATTATGTAACAAAAAATAAAAAAATTAAAATAAGCAAATAGCGGAATCATTTTAATACGGTGTCGTATTTCTTTGATTGAGAATGGGAAAGTGAAAAAAATGAAATTGCATAAATTCGCGGCATTGAAGGATATCATCAAACTCCATGACAAGCTTTGCCCACGACACAATCGATCAGTTTGTTATTTGTCCAGGAACACAAAAACACAATCCAATTCCGATCCAACGGAACTATCAGAAACTTGTTGTTCTGTTTCTTTAAAATTTTATTTAACAAACTATTTTCTTAGATTCGAATCAAATTTCAAATGGCAACAAGAACAACAAAACAGCAGCAAAAAGCCCAAAAACAACAGCAAGGCAGCAGCTCCGACACTAATGCTAAGGTTGTCGAGAAGAGAAAGCCTGTGTTTACAAAAGTGGATCAGCTAAAACCGGGAACCAATGGTCACAATTTGACCGTCAATGTCTTGAAGTCCGAACCCGTTTTGCCTAAAAATCGTGCGGCTTCCCCACAGCTCCGCCAAACCCGAATCGCTGAGTGCCTTGTCGGTGACGATACTGGCACCATCCTCTTCACTGCCCGCAACGATCAAGGTCTCCTCTCTCTTCCTTTTTTTAATTATTGGCATTTGTCAATGTATGTATTTTTCTTTTTATCGAGTAATAATGTACTAAGATTTCGATGATTTTTGGAATTTTGAGATCAACTTATGGCTACCTCTTTTTATTTGTTTTTTTTGTGCTTATAAAATATGATCATAGCAAGTTTGGAACTTTCTAATTTTTCAATTGCATTTGTTCTTGTTGCGTGTTGAGCTGCTCGAACAAGAGCAATGTGTCTTCTCTCAAAATGTTAAAATGGTAAGATTATGGATTTTCGGAGGACCCAGATGTGTTTATATCTTCGCTTGTTCTTATTGAGCTTTGATTTTCATAGTGATTTGGGGTTTTGGCTGTGAATCAATTATGCATAAATCAACCCTATCAACATTGTTTTCATTCTGCAAGTCTTTTATTATTGATGCTATTTCATGTATAATGGTTTTGCCATTCAATTAATACTTCCGTCCACCATTTTTTTTTTTCCTCAAGATTCTTGTTTTCAAATCTAGTGATCGTTTTTCAAGACAATCTTCTTTTGTTCTCTTTTGCTTAAAATTTTCGATCTCTAGATTTGTTACTTACAAATGAATTTGGTTTTTCTTTTAGTCGTGATAGACGTGTTTGGCACTCATAAATTTTATGTAGTGTTGATGATGGTTAATATAAGAGCACCTTAAGAAAGAGGGTAAGATAGGATTTTTAGACTGAAGCTTGGGTTTGAATTTGGTTGCCAAGTGCCCAGGCATCCCACTTTTGGCTAAAATGCTTCTGCCTGCAACCATCAAGCTGAATCTTTCATCTCCATGCACATGCTATCAGTACTTTTGCTTATTATGCTAGCCGTTTCTGTACTTTGCAAATGGACTCTTGCTAAGCTTTATGCTTTGCAATTGCAATTCTGGGAATGAGCCTGCCTGCAAGATACTGTCACCATGCTTTTTTTCTTGAGTTTCATGCTTTTGTCAAATCTAATTCTAGATGCGCACACCAATATGATAGGTGATGCTATATTAACCCTCTACGATTAGCGATTGATTATCATGTTATAAATTATTGGTTTTTTCTCTCAACAATATGTATGCTGATATTATCTCCACTCCCAATATTCTGAGTGAAAATGGTGGGTGTGTTTTCTGTGCAGTTGACTTGATGAAGCCGGGCACCACAGTAATCCTCCGTAACGCAAAGATTGACATGTTTAAGGGGTCTATGAGGATAGCTGTTGACAAATGGGGCCGCACTGAGGCCACTGAACCTGCTAAATTTGTTGTTAAAGAAGACAACAATTTGTCCCTTGTTGAGTATGAATTGGTGAACGTGGTTGAAGAATGATCCAAGAAGCTCTTCCAAATGATCATTTCTCATCTGCTTCGTTCATGGCATATTTATGTTGCAATTTTCCAGTGGCTATAGCTTTGTAAACAAATCTAATTAAGGTTGGATTTTTTTTTCTCCATTTGATTAATGTCTTTGGGTAATCTTGTGCTATCATCAGCCATTATGTCTAGAACTGGGGAAAATAAATTATCCAATTCTAATATAATTTTCTCTTTCTTTTGCCCTTTTATACAACGAAGGTTGTCTCAAATTCTGAGTTTCTCTTTCAGTTAGCTGGTCGGATGTATACATGATAAGTGGAAGTTGATTTTTCACAGCTGATTACTATCCTTTTGTGATAGTAAAAACCATGTTTGGTTAAAATGCCAGATGAACCAGAAATGATAAACCAAATATCTTCGACTTTCATACTAACATAAAAAAGGACAGGATTAGTTGCCACATCCACACATACTAGACACTACGCAGACTGTCATCGAAGCTGACTACTGACCAGAGGGGGGAAAAACCTCCTAAATGGTAAATCAGCTCAAGAAAAGGCTCCATAGATGTAATTTTTAACAGGAAAATCTCCTAAATGGCAAAAGTTGCCAAACCAATCGATTCCAAGAGATAGAGAAAACAATCATAAATCTTTAGATCATTTTCAAACAAATAAGTAAATAAATCTTTAGATCAAAGAACTTAAGTCAAAACTATGTTGACTTATTTCCACAATGTACCTACTTCCAATCCTTGCCCTACCACTTGAGAACCAAGAGGAACAATGCCTCCAGCAAGTCTTACAATTTCAGAATAAAATCCATGGAGACTACGATCATTGCACCGCATCCAAGAAACAACTATCATCCATCTACAATACAAAAAGCACAAATTTTACTACTGAATGATATACATTGTGCCGCAATGTCATGGAAATTAACCAAAGATAAATCCAATCACTCGAACAAGAATATTATTGAAACAAAAACAACTAGCTGGGTAGAGTTAAGATCAATGACTACAAAGTTGTGGCAAATGAAACACGAATGAGACTATGAGAGGCAGTAACAAAATCTCCAAGTTAAACACAATAAAGAGTGATGGCCAAAAACACTTGAAAGCCGAAGTCAAAAGATAAAAAAGAAACGCGAGTGTACAAATGGGGGCTAAAAGACAGCTGCTGAAAAAATAAATTCATACCTTGTACCTAGCTCCTCCGATTTATGATAGAGTAAAGATGGAAGCTATACTATCTGATTTGCTAACTTTATGCACTATTTGGTGCAGACTAAAGTATAATCTTGCCCGGTGCATCTGTCTTTGTGCACTCAATTTTTATTGTATCTGACACAAACATCTTAACTGACCATTTAACAAATCTCAAGTCCTTCTCTAAGTAGGACATGCTCACTTTGTTAAAGTGGGGGATGCCACTAAAATATAAAAAAACACATATTTAATACATTAGAGACTTTTTTTTATCTGTTAGTATATTGAAATATGAGTTTTTTTATTTGTTAGTGGCATCCTCGCTTTGTTAAAATGAGGATGTCCACATTGGAGACTTATTCAACAAATCTCTGTGTTCATACACTCAATTTTATCGTATCTGATACCAATATTTTAATTGACCATTTAACAAATCACTTCATTTCATAATCAATGAAGGTTAAAAAGTAGTGTATGAATCACTCAATTTCATAATCAATGAAGGTTAAAAACAGTTTATGAATCACTCAATTTCATAATCAATGAAGGTTAAAAACAGTGTATGGACAATCATAAAAGTAAGCAGAAACTGCAATCCGTGGACCAAATATATCGTGAATGGAATTGAATAAGTTTACAAAAATACATGTAATAGAAAGTAAACACTAACAGATACAACTAAATTTCCCAATGATATACCATATTATCATAATTATCAAAACCACTATAAGACAATCTTATTTGGATTATGATAACATTAAGAAGCATCGGTTTATAATTTAGTTCCTTCCAAGTTCTTGAATCAAAATTTCAATCAGCACCTTGTTGACTTTACTAGGCAAAAAGCATCTAGAAATCCAACTAAAAAGCTTTATTTCGCCACCTTGTCTTAGAGCGCATGTACAAAAACTTTTCCCGAACTCTCTTGACATTCATCATACATCATCATTGCAATCTGAGTGAATGAGATAAATTAGTATAGTCCACATGTATCTATACTGGCATGAAAATGAAGAGAAGACTAGGTTCAAGTTAAGTCATAAACTCAGACATGCCATTTCTAGGGTCCAATCAACAGAAAATCATTAAAGCTGTTCAGCCATCAGCCAAAAGAAAAGTATTGGAGTTACGTACACAATAATTTAACATGACGAAGTGAAAAGGAAGAGCCAAATTTCATGCATTATGGAAGCTGTTTTGCAAGATAACATAAATCGATTCCCACGACATAAAAAATATGAAAATAATACGAGAACTTGCCAAAGAACCTATCAAACTAAGAGATTTACTAAAGCTTAAAAAGTATTTTATTGGTTATATCCAAATCCACAAATTTATACATAGTGTTCAACTTCATGCCTCTCCACATTCCTTTAAAAAGACAATGTTATTACCTAACCTAATTAGAGTCACTCCATCTCCTGTTGCTTGATCTTCATCTAGTCTTGTCTTGCCCTACAAAAGGAAAGGATATGCATTCTTTCATTGTACGCCAGAGATAGAGAGATGGGTTTACCAATCTTGGTAAAGACAAGAAATAGTTCAGATAAAGAGGCAAAAAGATTGTAAAACCTTTGACCTTAGGAGTTCATGTTCAACTATTACTTGCACCTAATTTCTTCTGGACAATGACCCACACACTAGTTTTCATTTAATTTATGATTCAGTTTAAATGCCTAGAGAAGAGTATGATTGAAAGCAAGTTTAGACGTGAATTTCCTGCAAATGTCAAATCACCTCAATACGAAGATCAAGTATTCTCAAAAGGGAATCCTAATTTCATGTGTTTAAGATGACAGAGTAGTCCTGATCAAATTACCAATTCAAAATAAGCCCAAAAACACAATTGGTTTGAGTTGAGTGACTAAACAGGAAACACTCTTCATCTTAAAACTGTGGCCTTCTAGTCCAAACACAGCCTTCCCTGACTCAAGCACAAATTTCAGTGAACTGAACCTTAATTGGACCCTCAAGATAACATTATGTGCAGATTAAATAGCGCCTACGTACAATGATCTATAAAACAACACCCCACTCCATAGCCAAAATATTACATGACCACAGTGACCAATTTCCATGGTTCAAATTAAAGTCAAATTGATAAAAGCAGATCAAATGAACAAAACAACATAAAAAATCAAATCAACAATCAACCAACAAACCGAATACAAATAAAACCCGGATAAAAAAATAATTGAATATCAAGCAGTAGCTCAAAACACTGAAATAAAAACATACATAAAAGCTAAAGGAATTACCTTCAGAGGTCCAACCATAGCTTCGACGAGAAACAGAGAGCATTGAAGTGAGCAATGCAGAGGCAGTGGCAGTGTGAAACGGCAACATCGTTTCGACGCAGCAGCTCAATTCCACCGGCGACCTTTCAATTAAACACAAGGATCACTCATTTATCAAGCATTAGCCAAATCAAAACTATATGGATGTATTAACGCACTGATGGAGATATAAAGAGAGTTGGGTTTTCAAGTTTATTACCTGAAAAGGCGTTGAGATAGGGGGTTTTGTTTTGGCATTCGAAAAGGAGAGCTGGTGGGTGCGGCTTTGGGTTTGATGCCCGCAGCAAGCCTGCCCGAGACCGCAGCTCTGGTGGTGGCTGTTGACCGCAGAACGGATCTGGCAGCGGCGACAGACATGGTTTTGGAGTTTATGGAGTTCGGTTGTTCTCTGACTCCGAGGGTTTTGGTTGGGTTTTTGAGGTAGAGGAGATTTTCAGCGCTGTGTGTGCTGTCGTACGAGATTACGGGTATACGGTATACCACAACCGTTGCTAGTTTTTGTGGTGTGCCACGTGTCATTCTGATGTTTAACGACCTTTTATTTTTAAACACATATGTTTACGTTCTAACATATTATCATATGTACAATAAAAATCTTCTTTTTTTTTTCAAAAAAAAAATTAACTTGTCGAAGCTCGAAACCGGTTGTTAAAAAATTAAAATACAATCACTTAAATTAACCTTGGCTTCTTAGAAGAGGGAAAAAAAGAAAGAAAAAAATCTACTGTGCTGGTGCCACTGCTCAATTTCTTTTCTTAGATTTAAAAAAATTAGGAGTAACCATTTCGCCCAACAGTCAAACCCAGTCTGGTCCTACGGGAAATCAGTTGTAGATTCGTTAAGTTAAAAAAGTTCTAATCTATTTTGATTTAATTAGATTGTGGTCTAAAAAAATAAATAAATTATCGCCTATAAAAATAAAAAATAAAATTTTAATATTCACACTCCGTGTATTTATCATTAGAAAAATGATAATTAAACTAAAAGACAGATCCACAGAGACGACAAAAAAGAGAGGAGCTATTTCTGTCTTCATTTTATCTTCCCTCAGTCTGAATAGCAGTCCTCTTATCATTATTATGAGAAAAATCACATCAGATAAATATTGTCATGTTGCAAACTCAATTAATTTTCTATCTAAGTAGCCCATTTGGACAAAGAAGTGCAAGATGCTGGTTTTCCATTTATGATGTGAATCGAAGAAAAATTTCAACAAGTTAACAATGAATCCTCTAATTTTTGGATGAAGAACCAAAGACAGCAGAAGGAAGGGCTACATTTGATGTGAATGAGTGTTTATTGATTGATCCCGCGTGCGTGTATATGCATGCCAGTGTCACTTCAGCTGAGGCATTGATCGTTTGGTCTCATCCCATGACCATCATGTGTTACCGTCTTGGTTTTGATTCTGCTTCTGCTCATTTTCAGAAGGGGAATGCAAATTCCATGTCCTTTACTCGTGTCAGAGCTTGTTCGTCTTATTCTCTCATGTTCTTCGAAACGGATTGCATTTGGGAAGTACAAGCTTCTTCTGTTTCCAGCTTTGAATCCAATTAGCCGGCCTAGCGATACGCTATTATCCTGGAAGAATGATGCTGTGGACTGACAAACAATTATCCATATGTATTACAAAATCTTGCTTCAATCTGAACTATGATCTAGAAAAAAATAATTTTTGTGTGTATCTATATATATAGAGAGCAGTTTTGCATTATCGTGACAAGTCTTTTAATTGATAGATGGAGTTCAAACCGGGCGGCTTATGCAGCTACAAGGGCTATATCACAGGAGAATATATGCACAGACAAAGAACAAATAACAGTGAAAAGGGAGAAGAGAAGGACACGCTACGCTGGTAAAATTAATTTACCTCAGTGTCAAGGTTGGAGGATGAGAATGAGGAGAAACTGATTGCGCGGACATGAATAGAGTATGGTTCTTCGGCTGGTGCAGGTGCAGGTGCCCGAACAGCCTGTGACTGCAAGCTCTCCGTCACTCGAAGTCTCGTGCTCATAATCTCAAGCCCGAGAGGCCACCCAGTTGACATCTCATGTTCCTGGAAATTTCTCATCAATTAACTCATACCGGTATGCAGATGATAACATTTGCACATGTTTTCATGACTGTTTCCATAGTTTTGAATCATGTAAACCAAAAGCCAAGCAAATAACTTCAAAAGAACCGGAGTTGACATGAATGAGACAATTGCAATGATTTTACAGACGGTTAGTGGTACGGAAAGGCTAATTGACAAGGGAAATAGTATCATCAAATGAATATACAGAAGTTGGAATGAGTAAGATTTTGGCTATTTCATGATGCTGTTTCTCTGCCTCGCTTCTTCCAAACTTGAACCTAGATGATCTAAGTACTTCAATGTATTTTACAAAATCTAAATGACCTCTGACTAGTATTTCTCGTTCAGTAGAATGCAACATGATCTTTTTATTACGCTATAATTAAACATAATCACAGACAATCAAACCTATATATATGTGCATCCAAATTAAATGATCGAAGTACTTATCGGGGGTAGTTGGAGAAAGCACCGACAAATGTTTTTGCAGCCCAGTCATACAAATATAGGAAGATGGAGAACCCAACTTCAGAGCACGCTAGACCAGTTCAAAAATTGCCATATATAGACACCATTCTTTGATTACACACACAGTTCCCAGAGAAATCATATGTAGGTTAAAAAAGAAAAATCCATAAGCGAACAGAACATAACAGAACAGACCAGAGCAGATAATATCTACAGCTTGTCATGAGCAAGAAATCGAGGAAAGCAACTCGACTTACTGTAACATACACAACAATCAAATAGTGGCAATAGTCATTAGTCAGACAATGTAAAGAACAGAGCTTCGACTCCACATTCTTGAACAATTCATAAATGATATTCTTTTCATGAATTTGCTGCAGTCACTCAGTGACAAAATAATCGAAACAAAAAAGCATATACACAGGATAATCAAAATAGAACCAAAAAAAAATTAATAATAATAATACAGAGGAAATTAAGTACCTACCTCAGTGGCCATGGGACTCGAGCAGTCTGCACAAGGAACCAAAATAGAAGGCGAAGTTAATAGTGAATTAGTGAGCATAGAAGTTATAAATTGGAAATATCAACAGAGAGAAGGTAGAGAAAAATTATTCCTTAAACATGAGACAATAAATGAAGCTGGGGCCCACATGGGCGTTGTTCAGCTATTCAAGTCGAGTCACAAGTTGAGTCGTTCATATACCAACTACTACTACGTCATAATTAGTTGGATTAACGACTGATAAGCACGTACATTCAGACACAATAACAACGTTTTAACCGTTTAGTTACCGCCATATTTCAAACCAACTAGTCATTATCGGGCCGGGGCCGAAGGCCAGCCCAGCTTGGAATTAAAAAAAAAAAATCACAATCACTTGAGAAAGAAATTATTGGTATTTTTAATATTAATCAGTGGATTATGCGAATAGCTTGGGGAAATCGGCCCTTAATTGAAGAAGGTGATCTTGGCGTTGGCATGGGTGGGTGCAATAATAAAAACGAAGTTGTCGTATATATCTATATCACTAACACCCCGAGGCCAACCTAATTGAGCTCCTCTCAACTCTTCCGAGCTGTAGGCCCAGAAGAGCTCCAATCCATAGAATAATTAAATAAATAATTTAAAATAATGTGGGAGAGAGAACAATTCCAGCGGATACGGATTCCTTTCCTAATTACTGGTGGTAGTTAGTTTCAACACATTTTTAAATTGTTTCTTTTATTATGAATTCGTCTAGAGATTGACCATACGTTGCATAACTTTGTAACACATCCTGTCGTACACAGCACATTCCCAATGATTTCAACATTACTAGTTCAAAATGCTACTCGTTACCGAAAATTCTTGAACCACGTATAAATAAATAATTATATATATGACTAATATATCTTTCCAGCCTTAGCCCTTAAAGTGATAGAGTCCTTTTATCTTGACTTATCTCGTGACATATGGTATTCAATATCGCTATCTTTACCTACGTCTGATATGTATAACTTGTTGATGCCGAAAAACGACCTCAACAGCTGAATTTATTTCTTTTGGGGAATTACAGCGCGAATCCAAGCTCAAATGCCAATATGACCGCAATTTTCTGTACTTGTCAACCAGAAAACACGGTTAGGATACGCCGGTAGGGTTCCGGCACAGACCCTTCGATGCTTAAGTCAGAAATTGAGTATAAAGAGATAAAAATGAGAGAAGAATTGTGAAAGAGTTTAAAAGAAAGGAATTTTTGGATAAAGGAACTAAAAATCTAATAAGTTCTGTTAAGACTCTTAGATAGGTCACTTATAGAGTTTTTGGTTGATTTTTCCTGACCCCCTCACCTGATGCACTCTTTAGTTTAAATAGACTATTCGTCGTGTACGGTTACCTCCTTAACTTCAGCTCGCTTTTTTCAGCAGTTGTAAGTGGTTGTCAGTTGGAGGTGGTTTAAATAGATCGTGGCACACAACTTCCCTATAAATTAGGCCACGTTCTCTTAACTAGCAATTTTCCATGTCAAGCTAATTCTCAGGTAACAGTTCCCAGAGAAATCATATGTAGGTTAAAAAAGAAAAATCCATAAGCGAACAGAACATAACAGAACAGACCAGAGCAGATAATATCTACAGCTTGTCATGAGCAAGAAATCGAGGAAAGCAACTCGACTTACTGTAACATACACAACAATCAAATAGTGGCAATAGTCATTAGTCAGACAATGTAAAGAACAGAGCTTCGACTCCACATTCTTGAACAATTCATAAATGATATTCTTTTCATGAATTTGCTGCAGTCACTCAGTGACAAAATAATCGAAACAAAAAAGCATATACACAGGATAATCAAAATAGAACCAAAAAAAAATTAATAATAATAATACAGAGGAAATTAAGTACCTACCTCAGTGGCCATGGGACTCGAGCAGTCTGCACAAGGAACCAAAATAGAAGGCGAAGTTAATAGTGAATTAGTGAGCATAGAAGTTATAAATTGGAAATATCAACAGAGAGAAGGTAGAGAAAAATTATTCCTTAAACATGAGACAATAAATGAAGCTGGGGCCCACATGGGCGTTGTTCAGCTATTCAAGTCGAGTCACAAGTTGAGTCGTTCATATACCAACTACTACTACGTCATAATTAGTTGGATTAACGACTGATAAGCACGTACATTCAGACACAATAACAACGTTTTAACCGTTTAGTTACCGCCATATTTCAAACCAACTAGTCATTATCGGGCCGGGGCCGAAGGCCAGCCCAGCTTGGAATTAAAAAAAAAAAATCACAATCACTTGAGAAAGAAATTATTGGTATTTTTAATATTAATCAGTGGATTATGCGAATAGCTTGGGGAAATCGGCCCTTAATTGAAGAAGGTGATCTTGGCGTTGGCATGGGTAGGTGCAATAATAAAAACGAAGTTGTCGTATATATCTATATCACTAACACCCCGAGGCCAACCTAACTGAGCTCCTCTCAACTCTTCCGAGCTGTAGGCCCAGAAGAGCTCCAATCCATAGAATAATTAAATAAATAATTTAAAATAATGTGGGAGAGAGAACAATTCCAGCGGATACGGATTCCTTTCCTAATTACTGGTGGTAGTTAGTTTCAACACATTTTTAAATTGTTTCTTTTATTATGAATTCGTCTAGAGATTGACCATACGTTGCATAACTTTGTAACACATCCTGTCGTACACAGCACATTCCCAATGATTTCAACATTACTAGTTCAAAATGCTACTCGTTACCGAAAATTCTTGAACCACGTATAAATAAATAATTATATATATGACTAATATATCTTTCCAGCCTTAGCCCTTAAAGTGATAGAGTCCTTTTATCTTGACTTATCTCGTGACATATGGTATTCAATATCGCTATCTTTACCTACGTCTGATATGTATAACTTGTTGATGCCGAAAAACGACCTCAACAGCTGAATTTATTTCTTTTGGGGAATTACAGCGCGAATCCAAGCTCAAATGCCAATATGACCGCAATTTTCTGTACTTGTCAACCAGAAAACACGGTTAGGATACGCCGGTAGGGTTCCGGCACAGACCCTTCGATGCTTAAGTCAGAAATTGAGTATAAAGAGATAAAAATGAGAGAAGAATTGTGAAAGAGTTTAAAAGAAAGGAATTTTTGGATAAAGGAACTAAAAATCTAATAAGTTCTGTTAAGACTCTTAGATAGGTCACTTATAGAGTTTTTGGTTGATTTTTCCTGACCCCCTCACCTGATGCACTCTTTAGTTTAAATAGACTATTCGTCGTGTACGGTTACCTCCTTAACTTCAGCTCGCTTTTTTCAGCAGTTGTAAGTGGTTGTCAGTTGGAGGTGGTTTAAATAGATCGTGGCACACAACTTCCCTATAAATTAGGCCACGTTCTCTTAACTAGCAATTTTCCATGTCAAGCTAATTCTCAGGTCGGACAAGAGAATTTCAAGGTTGGATTACTTCACTTTTAAATTAGACAGCTGAATTTCTTAGTCGCTCATATAGCATTGATGTTGTATTCTTAAACTAGGTCATTCACATAAAATCTTAGGTCGTACTTGTAAACTAGGTTGCCAACATAGGCTCCAGGTTGTATTTATGAGGCCAGCTCAACAGCAATAAGTTATGAGTTGATTAGGATCGACTATATTTTGAGACACTATTAGAAAAATCCAACTTAAACACCAGTCCCCTAGTTTTTAATACCGGAAAGTCATTGATGGTGTTGGAAACTAATAGAAAATTTTTCTTAAAACCCAACATAACTTATATCTCAAGTGATTTGCACTAATCAATTTTTTTTCTTTTATTTTTTCTTGGTGTTAATTGCATTTATTTTTATATCATCAATGTGATACTCTTACTACATCTATCAATAAATGATATATTAAGTATCACATCACTCAACTATGTATATATAGCATTATTCATTATACTTTTTTCCTCAGTTGATGATATATAGATTACAAATTTTAGTACTAACTTGCGATTCGCAAAACCATCTAAAATGTGTAAAACTTGAGGACGGTAAACCAACAGTATACATGAAAAAGAAGAAAAAATGAATTGTTACAAAAGAGGCCCATAAGCCCAACACAGTATCAGACTCTTGTACAAAACGGACCCGCAATTTGGTTTCTCTTGTTGGGCCTCGCTCCTCAGGCCGTTATTAAACAAAAGCAATCAAACTTTCTGAGCTATTAACCCCCGTACCAAAATCGTAGGATACCCATATTCGAAACAACCCAATTAAAAATATTTTTAAATTTTGGTCTCACAATTCATCTAACTTTTGTTTCAAAAACAAGTAAACAACCCTTAAAAAACCTCACATCCCATTCAAGAACAATTTATCTTTCTAGATTTTTTTATTTTTTCCTTGTTGATGCATGCAAGTTGTTCAACCCTCAATTATCAGTTCTATAAGAATGGCAATTTTTGAGCTAAACCAGGTGAAAATTTTGTAACTTCTTTTAATGATTTAGGTTCTAGAATAGGAGAGATAAAAAGGGACATTAAAGAAAAAGGAATAGCTAATTGAAGGTTGCATAGATCTTTTAACTTCACGCCTAAAATGAGAATTAAATGGGGTCATCAATCTTCTTTGAGCAAATACTGATCGATAGGAACAAAACAAAATTAAACAAGAGGAAGTAGAGAAAATGGTTCTTTAGATATGCAGAAATATTTGTAGAACAATTGTTTGGAGAATAAATTGAAATATTATAATTTTTAAATTTTTTAATGAACGTCGATATTTGACCCCCTCAATTTATCTATGAAACTCCTATTTTTCAATTTATCATATTTATTTTCAGAAATTATTCCTATTAAATAAATTATTAAAAGAAATATTTTCTTTTGGTTGGGGTTATTTGAACCCAGCAAATTTCTCTCTACACTCATTTTTAAAAATAAATTCATTATTAAAATTAAAATTTTAAAAATCTCAAAATTGTCTCTTACTAATCACTTTCTCTCTCTACCTTACAATTGTATATTTTTTTTATCTACTCTCGCGTTTTAAAAACTAAACACTTAATTTTACTTTCTTTTGAATTCATTTTTTAATCTTTCTTGATATATTATGATCTATATTTCATGCTTTCTATATATAATTTTTTATTATATTTAAGCTTTTATGGTTGGCAAATATTAATTTCTTAATATTCATTAACTGCATGGCTGATAAAAATTTATTGAAATTCATTTTTTAAATGATGGATCATGTTCCTCTTAATTAGTAATATCAATTACTTACCGCTAAAAGGATAATTATGAAATGAAAAATAGAAAAAAGAAGAAGAAGAAGAAGAAAGGTTTAATTAAAAATTAAAAAAATTATTTAAATAATAAAAATTTTAATTTAAAACATGGAGAAAATAAAAAAAAATCAATGGGTTCAAATAGTTTCAATTGATATGAAGTACTAAATACAGGCCCAGTATGAATACAGAGAGCTAAACGATTCATTTGGCCAACTATATATATATATATATGCAAGTATATGTGAGTAAATCAAATTTAGTACAAAACATGACATTTTGATCCACCCACTTCAATATTTTAAAATCGTGAGCTTCTCAGTAGGTAGTTATTAAATTTCATCTCATGCACGCCCCTTTTTTTTTTTTAAATTTTCTTCTTTCCTTTTTTTTTAATCTACATTTCACTGAAAGATGCTATTTAATACAAAAGATGCTGCTGAACACAACAAGTTCAGAAATGATGAAATAGAGAGTGGGGGAACAACTACGAGTGGGTGGGTATGATGATGACTAGTGCTAGTGCTAGTGCTAGTTTTAGTTAATTAATTAGTCAACTAAAATGTATAACCTCAAATGTAGAACTGCTTCTTCTTCTTCTTCTTCTTCTTCTTTGATTTTCATTCTTCTACAAATTACACGTTCCTACTTTTTTCCATCAATTTCTGTCCTTTGTAAAGGCATTTAGTAGAGAGTTGTAACAACTGGGGCAATCAAATATCATTTGGGTTCGTGTTAGTTGGGTAATTAGGAATTAGGGCCACTTATATTCCCTTTTTTTTTTTTTGGTTACCATTTTCAATTGATTTGTTAAAACCTAACTTTGAAGTTTGAATCATATATAACCGAATTCCCTTCTAAAATGACAAAGATTAGTCAAAAGGGCAAAGCCAAAAACAAAGTTAAAGAAAGGCAAAGTCATCCCCGTCGATCACGGAAGAAGACAAACGCAAGGGGTGCATAATTTTTGTTTCTTTTTTAATCGCTCCCCTGTTTTGAATATTTACTCCTCGATCCCTTATACTAAGTGACTTTTTGTTACGAATGAAAATGAAATGGCACGGTGGCCCTACGAGCCCTATCTGCGGCAGAGGCAGAGGCAGTGGTTGCCAGTGGGTTACCAATTCAGTACTCTGTAAGTGTTTTGGTGGATAGTGGATGGGGACACCCTTCTAATTAATTGTTGCCGAGCTGATATTGACTTGACAGTTATTCTATCTCTCTCAACCAAATTTCCAAGCACTAGAAAAACGGATTTTATGAAAAATTAGTTCACATTTTGGTGGATTATTATTATTAGACCGGCTTGGTTCAGGCACTAGGAAGCTAGACTGGCCCAAACGGGTTCTCAATCCCTCACAGTAATATAATGGTGATTAAAGTCCTAATGAATAGATAAACATGAACGAAGCTATAGATTATATATATATTTTGGCTTTACAAATGGATGTAGATAAACATTTAATAATTAAAGCTATAGATTATAATTGAAGTCCCAATGAATAGATAAACATTTAAGTCACATATTTATGAATATATAATTAGTTATGAGGTTTAATAGATAATTAGTCCTGATGAATATATAATGTTTTTATCAATTCGCACTATTATATGTCCACAGTTGAACAATTATACAATTACTTTTAAAGCTAGCAAAAGCAAATAGGACGACGGTATCTTCTTTCTATCTCGGTGCTTTTGGATATATTAATTTTATCATAGAGTATTTATAAAAAGAAGAGAAAAAGCATTATTTGCCTTCCGCTTAATTTGGCATTCTGCTTTCAGATCGGGCGTAATTCAAATTAAAATTGTTCAAACACATGCTTTTGTCGATCACATAGATGTGAATAGAGAGATACCAGTAGGCACATCTTGAAGAGACAATAGCAAGTGCTTTAATTTAGTGCCTACAAACTTAGGCACTGCCTATACGTTTGAAAAATGAAACTGAAATTTGCGGTGCTAGCTCGGCGCTAGGTGCTGGCCAACGCATGTTTTCATTGTGTAGCACGGCAAATCACAGAAGCCCTTGGTTTCAAACTTGGAATTCAATTCTTGTTGCGATTTTTGTCCTTTATTAGGAGTTAAAAAAAAATTTCCCCCCATCAAAACGCAAGACAAATCCAATGGTGGTAAGGATTAAGGGATATACACAGTATATATATATATATATATATATATAGATGTAGAAAACAAAAAGGAAACATCATGTATATATCCTCCACTCCTTTTTTGGACTGCTTGGATGGTGATGTGTGTGTATGCACCGACAAGGTTGAAGCTCTTAGTTAGAGCAGATCCGAAAATACACATTGAACCCAATATCAATTAGGCATTGCTTTTCGTCGGCAGTTATCAGATAATAAAAGTTAAAATAATTAAATTTTAACTAAGGAAGGAGACTGATTGAGATGATTCTGCTGCATGCAAAGACTCCCAACTCCTTCTACCAATTAATTAAACCGAAAGCTTTGCTTTTACAATTTTGTAAACCATGAGGAACACGCAAAGACCAAATCAAATTAAAGACTGAAGATCTATCTCCTATTAATTACTGCTACTAAATTGAGCTGATAAATAAACAGAAAAACTAGAGAGATATATATATATATTAAGTAAAAGTATACACTTTATTAATTAATATTCAATGTTCATAAACAAAGACAAAACAAGCTTATAAATTTCATACCTTAGCTTTTTCAAAGCAGCATGAGTGATGAGACTATGCAAACCCCGAAAGTACACGATAACAAAATGAACAACAAGAAATCCCAGATATAATAAAATAAATCTATTTGCTTACTCTTTCCTATTAATTAAACATAACTTAGCATCTGATCAACACCACGCACATAATTGTAGACCGGCTACAGGCATCATGTTCAGGGGAGTTCATCAAACTCGTTCTCTTCATTCTGGAAACCTTCCAAGGAGTTATTGTTATTGTACTCGTAAGTGTTCTCATTGTAGTAACCCCTCGAATTCTGCTGCTGCTGGTACTGATTTGGATTGTAAATTTTCTCGTTGTTGACGTCGTAATAGTACTTGCCATTCTCCAAAAACCTCGTGTCACTCATCCCTTTCTTCTCAACATTATTGTTGTTGAAACTGTTCTGGTTGCTTCTGTAGCCACTTTCTTGGAATTTCGAGTCACCCAACCTCTCTTGCTCTGTCTGAAAACCGTTTTTGTTGTAATAGTATCTGTTGTTATTGAAGTTGTACTTGTTAGGGTTGTTGTAGTTGGTGGTGGGAGTTTTGTAGGGTTCAAAAGTTCCGGTGGGGGTGCTGGTGATGGGGGTTGTGTAGGGTTCGTATTGCACGGCGGCGGAGGTGGTCGGAGTAGTGTAAGGTTCGAAAGTTCCGGTGGGGGTGCTAGTGATGGGGGTGGTGTAAGGCTCGTATTTGACGTCAGCAGCAGAGGTTGTGGTGGGGAACTGATCATTATTTTTTTGGCCGTACAACCCGTAGCCGTTTTGAGTCTCTGGGATGAAAGTCGGCTCTTGTTGTTTGTTGAGTGCTGTCGTCTTTTGGGTCTCGGGTACAAAGCTCGTAGGCTCTTGCTGTTGCTTGCTCAAGCTTTGTTGCTGTGTGTTGTCGGGTGTCACTTGAACATAGTTGTTGCTGCTGGAGCTTGGAACTTTGCTGAAGAACTGGCTTTCTCTGGCATGAACTTGCACAGAGAAGAATGCCAGTAGACAAATGAAACTGACGAGTTTTGCTGCAGAAAGAGCCATGAGTAATGGCAAAGGTGTGGGAAAGGACACAAGTCTAGACTGTCTAGTAGTAATGGCCTGGCCGCCTGGGAGCTAAAGCTTTGCTTATACAATATCTTTATATAGAATGACCTGTGGAGAGTCTCTCCTTTGAGGATTAAAATAATAAAATAATAATAATAATAAAATCTCTCACCTTCTCTTAGGTTCAATTTTTTCTACTAATTAGTTGAAAATGGGACTGTAGAATGGGCGATGATTGTGGTCCCTTTGTGGCCCCACTTTACAAATCCGCTCTTTCATATCTGTTTCATTTTTAATCATACTGCTGAGTGCTGACCCTTCAAGAAAGTTTTTTTGCAGCTCTTTACGCACATCCATTGCGCAAAACGACATGAATAAATATAGGCCAAGTTATGTGCTGAGAGGAGCCCCTCACCCTCTTTTCATTATTCTTTTTTTTTTTTTCCCTTCCTCCGTGTATTTTAAGCAAATTAAAATTGATTTAGCTTTATAAAGCATAATCAAACAAAAACTAGCCCCAAAGCTAGCAAAGAATCCCGAGGTAATTAACTAATCCACCACAATGATTTGAAATGCTACAGTAGTGAACCCTCAGTTACTCGTGCACTTAATTAACCTGTGGGGTTCATGATTATTCCCTAAAATGGGGGAATTTTTTTTTTTTTTTTTTTAGTTACTCAATGCAATCACGAAAAAGCTTTGAGGGGAAGGGTATAACGGGGATTTCAGATGATTAGGGGTGACCGAGTAATTATGCGTGGATTGAGGAGTGGGTTTGGGGCAATGGAGCCGTGGGGCCGTCATATAATGGCATTAAGTGCTCGCAGCATGTGCCCTGGACGCTTTGTCCAACACTATGGACTATTGATGATGGACCCTTAACTCCACGCGACTCACGCGCCCGTCCGAGTCCGATATTACGGTGCTTCCACAGTTCAGACTTGGACCCACAATCAATCGGGAGCCCAACCCTTTCTCTAATCCTTATTTGCAATATTTCAATTATTTATTTATTTTATCCTTCATAATTATTATTAGATCTTTCGTTATTTTGATTTGAGTGGAGAAAAAGTTAATTAAAAAAAAATAAGTTACAACACTTTAGGAATTGTAACCGGTAAGATTAGTTAGAGGTGAATTTTTTTTTTTTTTCCTTTCTATACTTCTATTGCCTTCTGTTTTAAGCAAGCAAGATATTAGGATTAACAGGATCATTAATGTTGTCAATCAAAGGGGAGTTGGCCAATTACCCAACAATCACTGTCCTGAAATGAGCATATGCTTCCTTGTGGTTGCGTAATCATTTATTGGCTGTCGAGTGTGGACATATATTTACATGGGCTGGTTGGCTGGCTTCTTTTGACATTTTGACTTACCAAGGTAACATCATAATTTGTGTTGGCAAAATAATACGGCTAATTGTTGGTTTACATCTTTTCGTGTTGCCCCATCTAAAATTTGCATAGCTGGTCATTTTTGATAGCTAGTGCACAATGAAATCTGAGGTCCTATCTTTAATTAAACTTAACTATTCTAAAACTTCAAATATTAAGAAATTACTTTGTAAAAGAGTTGCTTTAATTTACCAAATTAGTGAGATGGGTTCAGGCTTATCCAATGCATGTATGGACTGAAAGCTAATAAAGCAGCAAACAATTCAATGCTAACAGCTAGAACCATAGTAATGGTGAAACGTCCTGCAAGATCGGTGCAACAAACTTAATTCATCTACATGATACGGACCAAGAAAAATTGAAGGAGAGCAACTAGATCCGCTTAATTATTTTCATCCGGATTTGGGCATTATACTTACAACTTTTTATTTCGTTACCTAATGACTCGATGAAATTTATGATAACGATTGGCGCAACAGCTCAAGGTTGGAGGCAAGGAAAAGTACCTATAATAATAGCTCGGTCTAAAGTCAAAATAACAAAGTAAAAAAAAAAAGAAAAAAAAAGGAAGAAGTTTCTATTTCATATACACAAGGCAATCCATGTGTCAACTCTCTTTTTTTCTTTTTCCTTTTATCATGGCACATATTTCAACTAAGAACATGGCCCCTCTTCCCACCTAAGCCCAAGAAGCACAAAAAAAAAAGAGGAGAAAGAAAGAGAGAGATGGAAAAAGATTTTGCAGTGATTAAATGTAGGTTCAAATTTTCCTAAAGCAAAAACTTAAATAGTAATGAGTAGTGCGTAATAAAGCAGTAAAACTAAAACCTTGAAGAAGCTGTCCGATGACTGATGGATGATTGCCGGTAAAGTAAATTGTGCACTAAAAATCTTAAAACTATAAACGTTGTCGTTTTCTGGGCGGGAGATGAGGCTCTGAGACGGTGTAATGAATGGTATAGTTAATAGTTTGGGTATATTCTTTAAGTACAGTAATATGGTTGGTCATTGATGCATTGGTGGGCTATGAGAAAGTAACACGTCGTGAAGAGCAGTTAACAAAATTTCAGATGAAGAGATAAACAATTAATAAATGAAAGAAAGAGGCGGTTACATTTTCACAGAAATGCTTTATTAACTTTGTCAACATATGTGTTGGACCAATCTACCAAAGCCTTTTTTTTTTTGGCTTTGCTTTGTGGGGGGGTTAAGTGAGTTTGTTTGTTAATTTGTTCCGTGATCAGCGCAAGGGGAGTTTCCTACTCGACTCCAAGGCGAAAGGGAAAGACAGAGATAGAATATAAAGGAGAAATTTGTCCGTGCAATTTTGTTTTCATTTTCCGATTGCAAATATTCGTTATTTCCTCGTCTCTTTATAATTATTACGGCACGGCCCCCGGGCCCCGGGCCCCTCTACGATGCTTTTTGGGTCACAGTACCGGGCAAGTGAGGCTACTGACGAGCTTGGGCTTGTTGTCCAATCTTGCCCTCAACGGGTCTACAATTGGACGGGGTGTTCAACTTGCCGAGTGTTGCATTGCAGTGGTCATGAAATAAAAAAATGACCCATTGAGATCAAAATCCAACTCTGAAAGTAAAATCAACACAGAAAATTTGCTGTTGTTACAGAACTCAATACTAACAACGGTTACACAAACAATCGTCCATCATTTAAAACCCATGTCACTGCAATACAAAGTGAAATCAAGAGCCATTAGCTGCAAATGGGTCCCAAAAGAAGAGAGATAACAACAAAATATTAGGCACCAAAATAGGAATCAAAGGATTGACGTGACATCCGAGCCGTTTTCTTCGCAATCGTTTCCTAACATACTCTCTTTTCTCCTCATCTCCCCACTTAGCTTCCTCCACCCCCTTTGCCAGAGTCAAAGGCGGAGGCTGCTGATACGGGCACTTTGATCTCCAGGAAGTCTGAGGAAGCCCAAATCCCGAGACCCTTCTGAGGAATAGAGAGAGACCCCACCTCCAGTGAATATAACGAAATTTGGTGCAGAAAACAGGAGGATAATCCCAGTTCAGGTAGCATGGGATTTGTGAGGAGACGAACAACTGTGAGTGGAGCGGCGGTGAATTTGTGGGGCTTGTCAAGACGTGTGTCAAAGCTTGCAGTTTTTGTTCCCATGTTGTGCCATCCATCACTAAATTGTTCTCAATAAAGCCCTTTAGCTGAAATATGAGCCATATATCTGAGTCTGATTATAACCGAGCAAACTATTTGTCTTTTTAAGTTGTGCCAAATATTTTGTAAAATCATCTTTCGTCCACAAAATTGTCGGTGTTCTTGCTCTCGCCACTTGCCAATTGATTGCATGTAAATTAAAGGGCAAAATCTTTTATTGCCTTTAAAGTTTTCACATCATAAAAAATGAGAATTCTCATTTACAACAAATGACAACTCGGGCAGAATTGACATCGTTGAAGAATTTTGTGTGTTGTAAATGAGAAATTTCTCATTTGACACGAGAAATTTCGTTTGATAACTATTGTTCTGGACAAGATTTCCGTGCAACTCGAAACTGACCAAAGTTGCCAGGTCAACGACACGGTCGAAAATTTTGAGTTCTAAGAACTTAAGGTGAAATGTCTTTAATATCCTTAATATTTTGCATTTAAGATAATGAAATGTGGAAACAACTCTTTCAACCTAAGAGTTCAACTTCATGTTGCTACAAATGGAATTACATCAGTCAGTCAAGTATGAAGAATCCATGCACCACTAGAGGTAGCAGCAAATTAAATGGTTAGTAACTGGCATTCTAAACTACTACCAGTAAGATACTTGACATGAATTAATTCATGTGACGAGGAGTCAGCAAGACGACGAGCACAGCACAAGCTATTCCTTTCTTTCTGGAACTTAAAAAAGAAAACGACTGGTTTGGACGACAAATATCCTCTTCCTGAGAAGCAAGTTGCCTCCTTAAAGAGCAAAACTTTCTATAACTTGCTGAATTGTGATGAAAGCAACACCCATGCAGCCAATATTGGGAAGGTGATTAAAGCAGAAGCCTAGAATGCCAGAAATTTAGTTACATTAGACGATCAAGAGTGAGATCTGGAACGTGGATGACAGGATCCACAAAGCCGAGTCAATAAAAATGATATCAATTACCAAAAGGGGTAAAATCTACAAAGCTTACCACAAAAAATACCAGTTCCTCATTGGCAAGAGCTGCGGTCAATTTGTTTTTTACCATTTCTTGCTTGATGAATCCTTGCAACTGCAAATAGAATGTAACATAGGGTTAAATCCTGTTTATCCATATGAACGTGAAAGTTCTGCTGCTATATCTAAACTATTAGGGTTCCTCGGACTGGGTGTGGCTTAGGCAATGTAGTGACCGGACAATAAAGCAGTAACTGGTAATTTCTAGGTGCACGAGTGCTCGCAACCTCTGTATTTGGTTCAATGACAATGTCAGAAACAGAAAATTAACCAAGCTTTTTGTGTTAGCATTGCATTTAAAGTTTTTCTAAAGGCAAAACACCTGTCAGTGATTCAATGGAAAATGGCACACATAATTACAGCAATATAGTTTCGAATATCCCTAGTACAGCAATAAAAGTATAATTTTATCTTTCAAACGACAACTCTGTATAGTTTAGTTTAGAATAGTTTAGAATATCCCTAGTATAGCAGTAACTGGTAATTTCTAGGTGCACGAGTGCTTGCAACCTCTGTATTTGGTTCAATTACAATGCCAGAAACAGAAAATTAACCAAGGTTTTTGTGTTAGCATCACATTTAAAGTTTTTCTAAAGGCAAAACACCCGTCAGTGATTCAATGGAAAATGGCACACATAATTACAGCAATATAGTTTCGAATATCCCTAGTACAGCAATAAAAGTATAATTTTATCTTTCAAACGACAACTCTGTATAGTTTAGAATATCCCTAGTAAAGCAGTAACTGGTAATTTCTAGGTGCACGAGTGCTTGCAACCTCTGTATTTGGTTCAATTACAATGCCAGAAACAGAAAATTAACCAAGGTTTTTGTGTTAGCATCACATTTAAAGTTTTTCTAAAGGCAAAACACCCGTCAGTGATTCAATGGAAAATGGCACACATAATTACAGCAATATAGTTTCGAATATCCCTAGTACAGCAATAAAAGTATAATTTTATCTTTCAAACGACAACTCTTTGCTTAGCAGATGTGAGTGAGTGAATACAAACCTCATGGTGAAACTTTTTAAAAGCCAAAAAGAATCGCTTAAATTGATGTTGAACTTGAGACATAAAGGAGATCAAAATAGACCCTTTGCCTGGTAAATAAGGTACCAACATCCCAGTGAGCTTTGGAAGATGTTTTTCAGAAAAGTCTTTGACAAACTGCAATTCACGTGGAAAATTAGAAATATGCATCATATTATGAAAACTATTGAATATAGACCAACAATAATAAATGGATATGCAAAGATTAAGACTTTACCAATATTTTCTTTAAAAAGTTCAAATAAATTAACAAAGATGGATTAACATCTCTGCAAATTTCCAACAATTGATATTACCTTCAAGAATGTGCATCTGGCATACATCAGTTGCCTTTGGACGTTTGCTGCCCTCAACTATAAGAGAATCATCAGCAAAAAAGGAGATAATAAGAATAAACTGTCAGGGCATCAACAGAGATTCACACAGCCTTATTTTCCTAAATTCTGAAGAACTGAGAATATGATTGAAATAACTTTGGACGACCATGCATACTTGTGCCATGTGAAGAGCCTGCTCAAGATGTTGAATCTGAATCCACTGTTCTGTAACAATCTCTGAAATCTAATGGTGACAAACAAATCAATAGAAAGCCATGTAACAAGCTCAGATCCTAAAATGTCATCTAAAAACAATGAAAAGAATACCACCATTGATGAGTTAGAACCAGCGAGACAGGAAGTCGTCACCAAATGATATGGGGATGAGCAAAAGCATTCACCTTTTCAACTTGTAAAGAAACCTCTTCCAATCTGTCCTCAGCATCCAGAGCTTTCGATTCTAAATTGTGAATATCAAAGTTGTTCTTCCGGGAAGCAGCCCATAGAAGTCGTATCTAGGCAACATTATCCTACTTATCAAATCAGTTAAACGATCAACAAGTGAAAAACAAAATAACAATTATAAATACTACCATGTATTTTGAGAAAGGCGATGCACCAACAGAAAGATGAATATCCTATTCGTGACTAACCTCTTCTTCCAGAGCATTTAGCCTTTCCTCAGCACGGGACGAGTCATCCTGCAATTGAACCGTATGCATTGTCAAAAATTTAATGTGACACAAAGATTGTCTATCCGTCGAAGAAATTGATTCCAAAGTGCGCAAATCTACATTTATATTGCATCATTTGTATGCTTCACTCAATAATAATCCAAAACACGGATCGATCGGTGCCAAACAGCGCCTAAGGATTGAAGAGAAGAGGCATAGCACCTTGATTTTTGAAAGAAGAGATTGGAGATGGTGGATCTTATTCGTCATGTCATCAACTAGCTTGTCGCGCTCCTCTATATAATTACTCTTGCCATTTACTTTCTTAATGCTTTCCTCTAGAATGGATTCTGTGAGAACAGAATAACGCGATGGAGTCTAAAATATCACTATAAAATTGACAACGTCAACATTATCAAAAGATGAACTAGTAAACACTAAAGAGAGAAATTACCTAATCCGGCAATTTTGAGCTTGGCATCCTGCAATTCAGCGATCAAATGCTGCTGGCTGTGTTGTTGATTTTGAGATGTAAGAGTGAAAAACCAAAATAAAATCACCAAAAGGAGAGTTAGATGAGCTGCAGCTGCCATTACTTTTCTATTTCCACTCTCTGTTACTTTTCTAGATTTTGATTTGGTACTGAAGATGAAGGAGAACTAATAAAAGACCTCGGAATCGGATTGCTTGGTGGCCTGTTTTCTTGTTCTTTTTTTTTTGATGGACGGTATTCACTTCTTCAGTTTCAGTTAGGACGTGGTGCACACGTGGCAAGCGCCGCTTAAAGGAGAGTAGAATCTGTAGCATTCACCACCACTGTCCATAAAAAATAGTACGAAAAATAATACATCATCATTATAAAATGAAAAAAAAATCACTATAAAATAACTTTTTAAATCTTTTTGGCTTTCGTATTAAATATAATTCTATTTTCAATATAGATAGCATTGCATTTCATCATTTGATTTGACCCCCCTCATCAATCATCTCACAATACAATCAATTTTCTACCTTTTTTTTTAAATCACTAACATACATTATACAATTAGAAACTTATCAATATTTACATTAGAACCATTCTAATCCAAATTTATACCCTCACAAATTTAGAAAGAATATTTGTTTCACTTTATATTTGTTTAAAAGAAACTTTGAAAATACTCGTTAAAATTATCAACATTCCATCTAATATTCACAAAGTATATGAATTTTATACTTCATTATTAACGGAGTTAGAATCTTTTAACAAAAATAGTTTAGCAATATAAAATGTCAAAAAATTAAGCTGCAACAAAATATTAAGGTATAACGACTACAATTCTTAAAATTGCTAATTGATAGGTGCTAATGAAGATGTCATCTAGTTATAAAAGGGTGTAGCTTTGCAATTTTTTCTAATATTACTTACAATAATTTTTCTTTCGTTTTTAAGTTCAAATTATATTCCAAATTTATTTGACATTGAAAACTTGATAATATTTTCATATTTTAAAGTAGATTACTTACAATAAGTTTTGAGTATTTTTGAACTTTCATTAAACATTGGGTGACAATCTAATAATTTCCCAATATTTAACAATAGTTTTTACTTATTATTATTTTAGAAGTAAATATTCTTATATAAATTTCAAATAAAGATCAAAATTTTGCAGTTTTAAAATATTTTTTCAAATTATTAATATTATAAATCATAATATCAATTTTTTTCTTATGATTATAAAATGAAAATAATTTTTTTGCAATTAACAATTCATATTATGAATAAATAATATATAATTTAGTTGAACAAAATTAACTTAAGTAGCATATCCCACAGGGGTCATGGACTAGGAGATGGCCTTATTAGAGTTAGTGATGTAATGCTATCTTGGCCCAACTTGGACCAAACATAAACTTGGATAAAAAATTATCCGATACCATGCTTAATACCACCACCGAACATGCCTTAAATTTCCAACCAGAAAACTGGAATCAAATCAACCTTTGGCTCTGCGGCGAAAGCCACGCTGAATACCCAAGAATAAGCAGCGTGACCTAGATACAACCGTTGTGAACAAATTTTTCTACCACTAATAATATTCTTTGCATTATACACACAAGAAATAAATTTGGAGTCAGCTAGTATTTCAAAAACAAAATAGGAAAAAAATAATAATATAAATAATGGCGAAAAATACCTCATTGCTGGCTAGCTTACAAATAATAAGCCTCAATTACATGGATTACAATGCGAATCTAATTACTTCTAACTCCTCGTTCTGAACCCCGATAAAATTCAGAAGGGGTGTGTTCTTTTGCTCCCCTATACAGAAATTCCGCTAGAAATTCCGCTACAACACCAAAAATATATTGCAGCCTGTGTACCAGCAGCAATCCCATAAATACAATTATCAATCACTATACTCTGAAGCAGCAGAGTCAACACCATCCTCGATTCCATTCTGATCAGAGGCCTCACTCATGTCAATATTTCCCTCCGAATATTCATCCACTGCTTCTTCAATGCCAGCATCATCTCCAAAAGCATCTTCTTCCTCATCACTTACTTCCATCACATCCCTGTTCCAGCCATTAGCAGCACCATTAAAACCAACTTCCCAGTTTCCTTGCTCATATTCCACTGCTTGAACATTGTCATCGGAGTCCACAGCTTCAGCACTGTTGCTGTTGTCAGCATCCTCCATATTTATCATCCTTTCTTTTCCAACACCCCATTCCTCTTCATCCAAGTTTCTATGTAATCCACTACTACTGTCAGGGATAACCATATGACCCATTTGGCCCTGAAATGTCTCATTTTTAGATGTCCTATCGGCTCTCTTCCTAACCGTTCGGCGACCTCGACCATTTGTTCTTAATCCCTGCTGTTTCAGTCGGAGATTTAAACCCTCATGTTCTCTTGCAGTCCGCCTGCCAACATCAGCAGTGATACTCGGAGTTTTTTTATGATACTTCCTACTCCATCCATGGTCACGATTGCCTTTTCCACGTCTATAGTTTTTCCGTTTTCCAGACAGGTTAGAGTAGTTCTCTTCTTTCACAAGTCTATCTTGGTCCAGTTCTTTTAGAACAACCTCTTTGCTCTTGAGAGGTAAATATCTTGAAGGGATCTGCACATATGGAAAAATGGGGGGGGTTAGCTGTTCTATTTTTTCTCATTTCTCCCCTAGAAAATGATGATTATAAATAGCTGTCTTATCAAATACACATATGGCCAGATACAAGTTTGACAGAACCACCAGGGAATTTTTTGATTGCAGGGTTGAGAGTTTTCACTGGCACACTGAGCTACAAGGTATCAGATTAAAATGAAATGGCATAAGAACTCACAACTCGTTCGTTGGCTTCCTTATCTTCTTCAAAGTGCTCAGGTTTTTCTGGCTTTACATACATTATGGATGCATCAAGTTCCAAAAGCCTGAGAGCCACAGCAGCAGTGGTTTTTGGTATCCATGGAAGTATAGGAACCGACCAAGGGTCAGCACATGTAAAAGAGGAGCCCAGTAATTCCTTTGTTGTCTCAAAGTTCGAAGATAAATATGATCGCTTTATGCCACTCTCAAGGATGGTCAATAACTGCAAAAGAAACTCTGAGTGAGCCACTCATCCAACCAAAACTTAAATGTCAACTTACATATATTGCAACATACACAATTTTGCATGGATGCACAGATAGACATAACTACACAAGAACTTGATTATGTAATGGTAGAATAATGAACGAAGGGATTTTTTATTTGATTAAACTTCCAATTTTACCAGTCACAAAAAAAGGAAATTATACACAACCTGTAAAACTTCTTCAGCTGATGATGACATGTTCAACTTCATTCCCCAAGTCTTTCGACGCTCGTCTGTCCATGATGCTTCCAGTGCTTCTGGTGGTATGTACGCCTGCCAATCAATAAATACAAATTATATATGAGCATAAACAAACAATAATTATCAGCTCTTTGAAAAGCTGAAAGATATTATTTAAACATAATTACTTTCAAGAAAATCCAAGTCTTCTCAGTCTCACCTCAATCACAGCAGACAAGGGCTTAAGCAATCGAATTCCCAGAGGAAGAGAAGAATCAGACACGTGTATGTCTCTTAGACCTAGCTTCGTTTTCTCTTCACACTGAATGAAATGTTCTGAAAATTTAGAACTCTTATCAACTGCAGCAAACGTCCGGTGACAAGAAGAGCAATGGGCATCGTCACAAAGATAAGAATCAAGACACACATCACAAATGACCAAAAGCTGCCTGCACCTTGTCTTCTCATTTTTTGAGGCACAAAGTGATAGTGAATTGAAGCATTCTCTCCACATCCACCACTGAAAATCTTGGAACCTTTCCAGGGCAGCTTTCTTCTCGATTTCATTTCTCCCAAGCTCAATTCTGAAAGAAGAAGATGTCTCAAGTGTATCTGAATTTAAACCACAAACTGTACTACTGGGACTGTCAGAACTAGCAAAATCAGGATCAACATCCATTTCAGCAGCTTCATTTTTAATAGCAGTCCGACTTTGACCTACAGTATCAATGCCTTGCAAGTTCCTTCTAACTTTATCTTTGAAGGACGTCTCAATCTTTTGCAACATTATGCGCAAATGAGATTCCCTAGTCCCGCGTGCGTCCAAAGACGACAATAGAGCATCAAAGGCCTACACAGATAGAATAGAGTCAATAAAAGCATTAAACAGATGCAAATATACCAATCATGTATGCTACATCTTCCTAAAGATATCTTGTGTAGATAGCGTAGATAGACTTTCAAAATAAATAAATAAATAAATAAATAAACAGCAGGCACATTAATTTTAGTCATGTAGTAAGTAACGTGGAACAGGTATACAAACAAACAATAACAAAATACATAACAGCAGGCACATTAATTTTAGTCATATAGTAAGTAACGTGGAACAGGTATACAAACAAACAATAACAAAATACATAAAACAAATTGACAAAAACATGCATGCAATAAAATCATTATATGAGCATATAGTTAAAAGTAATTTGATATAACATCTAGTAGGAAAGTTACAATTACATATTTGTACAAAAATTACCTCTACAGTATCAATAAGCCTCCAAGTTCCATCATGTAATTCAACGAAGATTCTTCCAGAACAAGGATCATTTCTAGAAGCAGATGTAGCAAACTGCCAGTATCTATTACGTCTGCGATCTTGACCGAGAGGCAAGGACCTGTATACATACATCTCTTCTGCCATATGGGCAATATAAGCTTTCAATTGTGAGCGTGACCTTTTTGAAGCATATCCATGTTGCTGGGTCGCAAGGTTATCCAGACCAGTAGAGGGATCTTGAACTGCTACGGTCCTTTCATTAGGGAATTCACTTAGATGATTCTGAAAAACTTGAGAACCAAACATGGGTTTTTGATCTTCTGCAAGGCTTGGAGATGCCTCATTCTTATTATCTACAAATACCGGTAATGGGCTTTGGCCACCCTCCGCTGCAGAACTAGCTAGATGTGTTTCAGCTTTGCTTCCCATTGGAGGTGTAAAATCTAGTTTAGTTATATTCTCTTCTTTCAGACGGCTTTTGTCTAATTGGGCTTCAGCCCACATTTGCTTTTTAAGAGCATTGGCTGCTTCCAAACGATCCTGCAGATCTCTCAAAATCAAATTACATGCAAAGAAAAAGCCAGAAAAGGAAAAGAAAAATAAACAAAGCAGATCAACTGATTAAAAAGAAAAATATAGGCTTACCTCAAGAACAGCACGAATAGAATTTCCTTCATTTGCAACGCCAATTAAAGCAACAAGGGCATTAAGACGCTCCTCCACACTCAAATGAGAATAATCACCCTCAGCTAGTCCTTGGATCCATGATTCACCAGGCTTGCTTTCATCAATCTCAATATTTTCTTGATTGAGATGACTGGCTCCAAAATCTTCAACAGCAACATAGTTATCAGCAGTGCCTTGACATCTTGCATCCTTGGAATCATTTAAAGAAAAGGATGAAAAACCTTTGTCAACCTCGTTTTGCACACTTAATGCAACATCGTTGCAGGCATTGTCTTTTCCACTCACTAAACAAGTGTTGGCTTCATCATATCGATCAATATTTTTGTTTGCACTTGAAGGGGTTGCTAAGTCTTCAACTTCAGGATCCTCTTCAACATCACATTCTGAATCCTCGTCTCTTTCCACATCATCAGCATCTTCTCCACCTAAAAACCCATTTTCAAATATTCGAATTTTCTTTCTGGCAGCTGCAAGTATTGCTTCCGCATCAGCAGGATCCTTCCTAAAGGCAGGTCGTACACAATATGTTGAAGGAGCTATCCTTTCAAAAAGTTTTGTATCCCTCGTCAATGCAACAGATATTGATGCTTCTGGGGTCTTGCTTGTTGTAAGGTCCCGAAGTCCAGATTTCTTTCAGAAAAACCGATAAATCAGGAAAAAGCACAGAGGACAAACAGCTAACTAATTTAACAACAATCTAAGCTCACCTGAATCTTGTCTGCAAGTTCTAGCACAGTTAATCCCTTGCTTCCCTCAAGTGAAAGAACATGAAAGGCAGCAAATTTGACAGTTCCAGGAGTCAATTTATGCCGAGATCTTCGTGGAAGTAACAAGCCTTTTTCTCGCATCCATGCAAAGGCATTTTCAGCTGCTGAACCATTACGTATGGTAGAAACAATGTCTTCACAACCTTTTCCCTGAAATTACATACGACTATGTTTTGAATAATCAAGAAATAAAAATTGGCACAAATATTCATCTGTTAAGTGCCTAAATGTGATCAACCCTTAGAACCTGATTCAGCCACATTTGACATGTAATGCCAATACACCTAATATACAATTAACTCCACTGACATATCTAACAGTTTCAGCAATTCTATCATAGCTGCAGTCACTGAATCAAATATATTCGAGGAGAATGCTACTCTGCCACTATTACTCTTAACCAATGATGTCCCAAAAAACTAAAAGGCAACCACAATCTTTTAATTAATCGGACACTAACTAGAGCATAGGCAAAGCTAACATTCTGAACAAGACACAAAACAAACTATAGAGCTGCCCAACAATATTGGCAAGGGCCAGAGATTCTTCTAACAGGATTATCCACTGGTGTTAACAAAGAGCTTAGCAACCTCTAATGGAAGTTTTATGTGGTATATCTCAGATCATCACTGTCATGTCTCTACAAACAGCTTCCACGTCATGTCCTATACCTAATATTACCATTATGAACAATAACACACCAATTTCAAAAAAATTATGTTCAAAAGTAAAATTCGAACCTCATGATTATCACCTACATTGGCCCATTTACTACTCCTTTTCTTCAACTTTGGCCCAAATCCTGCAGATAATGCTAATTGCCGAAATATTTCATGCCAAGTTAAGGGATTTAGAAGCTGCTGCCAATTGCATATGTCGAAACCCCAGGCATATGCCTGATAGATAAAGAAAGATAAAAAAGCGTTATCAACAATGTAAAATAGTAATTATGGCAAATAACTAACTCCGGTAAACATGTAAGTGTAAGGCAGAGCTTACCCCTTCAATGATCCGTGGATGTCCACCTTCAGGATTAGCAGCACAATATTGATTCATTCCTAATCCAGTAGAAGGCGTCCTGGCAACATCTTCAATATCTTTTATTATTGATTTCAGCAGCGCAAGATGAATCTCACCCAACAACCTTGATTCCTGAAATCAAAATGACATGAATTGAAAAAAGAATGTTACATGAAAATAAATTTTAATTGTGCAAAAATGTGAATTAAAAGAAAAAGAAATACACATAACTCACATGGTCATGAAACGCTTGCACAAACTCATCAAGAGTAAAAGGCCATAGCCCAAGAACATCAGCAAAGGTAATAAAAAATCTCCAAACCTGCAAAACCCAAGTCAACCATTGGAACCTCAAAAATGAAGGCATTGAATTCATCATACTAGTTTCAGTTATCTTTCAGAGAAACAGTGAAGAGAAAAGAAAACAACAGGAAAAAGCAAGAAAGAAACACCATCACATTTGAGGCTTTAACGAAGCAATAAAAACACCACAAAGATAAAGACTCAATTCTTGGCATAGAGTTGTAAGCTAGACTAATGCCCAATAAAAACAACAGATGACATGATGGTAGACCGGTCCCCAATACAATAACCAACAGATCACGTGATATGTTGTATAACACCACAGGTTATACAACACAGCTTATGACAGAATTGTCAAAATCAGGCACAAGGAAAACCTGTTAAAAGGCATCTCATGAAAGGGCTTAAGTAACAAAACGATGCAGTTATTTAATAACCCCACCAATAAAATAAATAAATGAATTAAAAAAAAGGTGCACAAATAAGAAATAAATAAGATAAAAAGCAAATGAAAAAAAATTAAGAATACATAAGTGTTATTATTTCATACCATGAGAAGGTTCCCGACATTTTCCTCTGAATCACTCCATGGTTGAACCGAAAACGGCCGTTTTAGTTGCACAGTCTTGGGAGGGAACACACTTAAAGAATCTAAGGCAAAAAAATTGCACAGCAGTGCTCAGGAAAACTAGCAAAAAGACAATGGAAGAACACTATCATAGTTAATGAAACGAAAGCCACTAAAAGAAAGAACGCCTCATGCTTATCATCTTAAATAAGATAGAAAGGTTATAAAGATCCCAGAAAATCGTTGAATGAAGTAATGGCAGGAAAAGATGTAAAACCATATTTACAACCATAAAACGAATGAAACATCATCGATTTTCTATCAAGGAACAAGGTCTGCATCTACATAAATAGAATAAAATAAAATTTGGCTCTGGATTTCAGTTCCTGTGGCAACTGTTTAGGGTCATGAGGAGAAAATAACATAAATTCCAAGAATAATGTCCACAAATTCTCACAAATGCAGATAAAAAATCATCATCATTTCTCTGATTGGGTCTTATTTTCAGAAACCTTTTAAAGCTTGATATTTTATAGTCTCATAATAATTTCATTCATTGGTTTATTCCCAGAACATAGAAGCGAAAAGTCAACCCAAAAGAAAAAGGATAAAGGACAGTCAATCAAGTAAGCGCATAAGAAAGATATATCAAGCAAGATATACCTCGGAAAGAATCGAGGTTCTGCAAGGTTTCAAGGTCAAGATGAATTATTGAGGACAATCCTTTACTGGCAGCAGCCAAATCCATGAGTTCCAATTGTTCATCCTCAATAAGATCCATAGATTCTTTAGCCATTTTGCGGGCAGTTGCCTTCTCAATGGCAACTTTACGTTTAGCTGCCTGTTTCTCCATGCGAAGCTCTTCTTTGAGCCTCCTTTTTTCAGCCTATGAACAACACCCCACAGAGAGAAAGGTTCAGATCATTTATCCAAAAGAAAAACAATAAATGATGCGATGAAGTGTAGATTCAAATTATTGTTATCCTCTCAAACTTACTCTTAAGTATTCTTTCTGTAGAAATTTTTCCCTCCTTTCCATTTCGCGTTTTTGCTCACGCAGTGATCGCTCTTCCTCTCTCTGTCTTTCACGCATCAACCTTTCTTCTTCCTTCCTTCTTTCACGCTCATGCTTCTCCATTTCTTTTCTCATTCTTTCCTCATTCTAAGAATGCAAAATAGATAAGATAAGCATATGAAAAGCTATTGGTTCCCCAACATGGCACAAATCAGGAGTAGTACAACAAAACCTTTCGCCTCAGATTATCTTGTCTTTCAAGCTCTTTCTGTATCCGAATCTCATTGGCTTCAACTTCCCTTGCAATTCTAGCTTCGTCACACTACAAGATGCAACTTAAAATGCAATCACTTAACTCTCGAAATTTTTCTAAAAGAAAAATATGAAGCTGTACAATTCTAGGCTGAATATTGTAACCTTCCATCGATTTCCAATAAGCAAGTAAGGGATACCTTGCGTTTCTTCTCCATACGTTGCTCAGCGTCATTATTGAAAGTTTGCCCATCAGACAATAAATAAGGATCTTCAGTTCCAAAAATTGGGTGACTGGTAGACTGCACATTTTTTCTATTATTTGAGGTTGATTCCCGTTGTAGGAGAGAGTCTTCACCTCCATTCGGTGATGAAAAAATGTGTGCTGGCTTGTCTTGTTGAGATAAAACACGAACACGAGCAACATGGCCTTGAACACCATGAACTCTTGATGAGGGTTCATTTGCATGAAGAAAAGAAGTTCTAGCTCTTGAACCATCAATCGGTGAACCATGAAAATAAGGTTGGTCTGAGAGAGACTGATATTCATGGTGAGCCCTTGGGATGACCTGGAATTAGATTCACACAACTTCAACAATGAAATTTATATTAATTGCAAAAAATCTAGCATTTACACTAGAAAAAAAATAAAGAAAAAAACAATGTCCACATGGGGAAAAAAATAAACCCAGGATAACACAATCAACAATATAAAAAGACATACAATGTCTTCATTTTCTGTTACAAGAACAAGATATCTATAGATGCCTAAGAAGCAACTTTAGCATGCATTCTGGTAGTGTCTTCATTTTCTGTTACAACAAGATATCTATAGATGCCTAAGAAGCAACTTTAGCATGCATTCTGGTGGAGAAAAAAGAAGGAAATAGAACCAAACAGCAACTGAACAATATTCTTTATTGGAAGGAACCAAATGACAGAACAGTATAAGATCCAAAATTCACAAGTAGCAATCACAACACAAATGCGCAAGAAAGCGAAGAAAACCTCAAATGAAACAGATCAAGTTTCAGGCATCAAACTAATAATTGTTGCCAAATAATTTCAGCTGAAAAAGAAGACCACTTTAGATTTCAGTTAGAAAAAGGGATAATATTGATATAAAACTACACAAAGTTTTAATTGAAAACTGAAACCGCTAATAACAATATCCAGTTCATTCAAGCCAGTGTTATAGAAGCAGAACAGAGAAACTCTTAATTGCTGACATTAGTAAAAAGACCTAGACTAATGAACTCCAAAGGCATGTTGAGCATCCAAATAAAAATGCAATCTCACAGATTTAACTATCAAGTAGCTTGCCAAATATATTAATTAGAAACATCTAAGCAAAGAATTGAGAAACCAACTTTATTTGACTTGGTATCATATCGATCATATATTTTGCTCTCATAAGGATGCCCGGACCGCTTCTGCTGCTCAGAGCTTCCTGCTTCATATGCAGTAAGGTTAAAAAAAAAAAAAAGAATTAGCAGGACCTCTATTTGCCATAAAATCAAAATATATTAGATAAATCTTCTTAAATGAAGACCTTATACCAAGGCATTGTTGCATCATTGAAATTCGTGAAAACCAGGAAGGTCAATAACAAAACATATTACTTTCTAAAACTAATAACCGAATGCATAGCTTATGGTTCTACCTATTGGCGCCCCAAAAGCATCCGGTGGCAAGGAATCAAACTCCATTCCAAGAATTGGCCCATCCTCTCTCAATGGCTCCCCTAACTGCGCTTCCACACAGGCTATCGCTCTGAGTTCCATTATTGACTGTTGTGACTCATAAGACCTCCTTACAATTGGCATATCATCCATTAAACCTCGAGAAGACTCCACTGCATTCCTAAGCTCCATTAAATAAGGACTCGAGCCTGATCCTGAGCCCGAGGCATAATCACTCCCAGGCTCAGCCCCAGCTCGCAACTCATCTATAGGAGATTCTGGCATTACCACAGCCACATTTTTTCGCATTTTTTTTGGCGGATTCTCCTTTTCCTTCTTATCCTTCAATCTTCTGTGACAAAACCACATCTGCAACTGTCGATCAGATAAGCCTAATTTCTCAGATAGCTCAGCTCGAGTAGACTCAGATGGGTATGTCTCCGCTGAATCAATCAATCAAAAAAAAAATCAACAAATTGAACCAACAATCTAAACAAAATTTAAGTCATATAACACCAAATTAAATAGTAAATAAAAAATTTAAACGTACATATGCATGAAAGGAAATAACATACATATTCAGAGAACATACGAACTGAACAAAGAAATCAAACTGAATTCAACATATGGGAGCTAAATACAACAAATATAGAAATTTTAGCGATCACATAAAAAAAAAACCATAAAAAAGAGAGATATTTGTACGAACAAGCATAGGCTTTCTCGAGGGTTTCGAGTTGAAACGGAGTCTTCATCTGTCGTTTGGGTTTTCCTTGTTGACCTTCATTAGAATTATTATTATTATTATTATTGACAACAAATTTTTTACATTCATTACTTTTCTCGGCGTCTGAATCGACCTCCATTGAAGCCACCACCAGATCACACAAAATCTAGGGTTTCTTTCTTCAAAGAAAAAAAGAAATCTACTTTATTATAGTTTCTCTCTCCAAAACGAAATATCGTGTGAGTGAAGAAAAGGGGGAGAGGCAGAGAAGAAATAACAAAGAATAAAACGAAAATAATATGAATGCGAAGAATAATAAAAGCAACGACGATGAATGATGATAAGAGATGAAAGAGAGATTGAGACGAGAGAAGAATAAAATTAAATTTAAAATTTAATATTGTCAATATTAATGATGATGATGATGATAATAATAATGATAATAATAATAATAATAATAATAATAATAATACAAATGAGAAAACAAAGTGAAAATAGTAAAAAGCGAAATCAGGAACAGAACAATAGTAGTAGTCCTTCTTGACTCTAATTACAACCCATTCCATTTTTTGTTTTTTTAATTTTCTTAAGACTTATTGATTTTGTTTTTCTTTTGTTTTTATTGAATGGTGTGAGTGAGTGTCAAACTGAGGCCTTGAATATTTGATGTGGGCTAATAACAAATGCAAAAGAAATCAACTGTTTCTTTTTTTCTTTTCTTTTTTCCTTTTTTTTTTAATTTTGATTTCCCTTTTCTCGGTTCTTGATGTTTAAAAAAAGAAAAAGAAAAAAGTATTTATCAGAATATTTATTGGATGTTGCTTTTGGGTTGGAATGAATTGAGAAGTTGTTTGTTCTGTGGTTTGCGGCTTCAGGATCTTTGGGTGTGCGATTTATGTTTGACATTCTAGTTTGCGCTTTTGTGGGGCCCAATTGTGTTGGGCTGGGCTTTTATACCTTGGGCTTTAAATATAGTTTAAGCCTTACGAAATTGACGACAAGTTGTTCTTCATTCAAGTACGAAATTGACGACAAGTTGTTCTTCATTCAAGATATAAAAGACACGTCGTTATTTTACTTTTAGAGAAACTGACAGGTCATTCGTGGGTTATGAATGAAAAAATATGAAGTGCGACCGACGGATAAGTAGAGAGTAACATCGTCCGCGGTGATAAGAACAAGTCAACCACTAGCATAAGGCATGGACGAGAAATCATCAAAGCATCAACGACAAACTTGGTCTTACAAATCATGTGCAGAAATAACTTTTTGTACACAAAAGATTACTCGTTATGCATTCTGATTCACGATTCACTAAATGGTATATAGGTCTCATTAAAATTTCGCTACCCAAATTGACAGTTGATACACAGGATGCCTGCAAACGAAACTTTATTCATAAGCAATTTTTAGGATGATATCAGTATTTGTTCTGATCCGTCGTTCGGTTAGAGCTCGACCAAACAATAAAATCCGCCCTCATAAAAGGATGATATCAGTATTTGGTCTCATCCGTCGTTCGGTTAGAGCTCGACCAAACAATAAAATCCGCCCTCATAATCATATTATTTTCATTAACAAAATGCAACCTTTGGTGATTAATAGTAAATAATTAACAGCTGATGAAATTCTAATATTCACATATTTCATTATTCTCACTTTCTGTAAAACTCTTCAGAACTGCTAATTGAATTATATATAAGCTTGTTTTGAGAGACGGAAGCAAGTGACACATTATTATCAGTCAACATGAGCTGATTGCAAATTAGCAAATTGTTTGTACTCTGAATTAAAGAAAATTTATTATCAAAAAATAACCTCACAGCCAAAGAAATACACTCAATTTGTTATTTTGATCTCTGGGGGAAAAAGTAGCACGACTTTTACATCGGGACCTTTCCTCATTCACATGCTTCTTTTCTTCTCATGCTGCTTTCATTTGCTGCAAAAAGAAAGGAAGAAAAGAACTTTGCATTAATGCTAAAATCTCCAGCTTAAGTCCCAACAAACGCTTGAAGTGTACAAAAAAACTTAAGAAAATATTTCCTCCTTTCAAATAAAATAAAATATATATAAAAAAGAGGTGTCTTGAGTGTGTTTTGGAAAATATATGACTTGTAAGTAAATTGGCATGTAAGATTTATAACGCTAACAAATCTTCATATTATTTTCCTTTCAGAAAAATAATAATAGTTATAAAGATATTACTCTTTGAGTGTATTTTGGGAACACAATGAAATAGAGCACAGCAATTTGCTGATCAACTTCAGCTCCCCTCGCTCTCTTTGTTGAAAGAAAATAAAGAAAATGGACTGCTTTTATCTTTAGTTTCTAGTCACCCACATTCATAATTTGTACACCTAAGAATTAGAGAGCTAAAGCTGATATCACTTTATCAGATTGGCGGAATTTTCAGAAAATGGGCATAGATTCAGATATTTTCAGACTCAACTCCATGTGAATTCTACTGGCTATATGTGTGTGTGCGTGTGTGTGTCAGTGTGGTGGTTATATAATAGAATGATACTCACTCGTTTCTCTTCTTCCATTTGGGCCTTGATGTAAGAGTAGGCTGCCACTCCAGCAATTGCAATGACTGTTCCAATACCAGTTTGGGTTGAGATCTTGTTGCCTGCAATGAACAAATTGTTTAAATATTACATCTCAAATGAGTACTAGTACTAAGAATAAAATACGAAATACTTATATGTGATAAGGAAAAGAAATGATGAAATCAATTTGAAGTCATAGACTTACCAAAGGCCAGGATTGAGAACCCAATCACAAACACACGTTTCAGCACATTGCCAACTGCATGAGTAAGAGGTGCAACCCTCTCCAAGGTGTTGGTAGCCAACTGAAATTCCAAAGGGAAATCTTATTTATTTATTTATTTTATTATTATTTTCATCACAAACACCAAATTATGATATACTTTTTACTAAACAGTCATAGCAGTAGGGACAAGTAGAAAAAGACTAATTGAATAATATTAAACTAAATGCTGGAAAAAACACTAAACAAAATGATTCATAGATTGAACAAGGAACTAACTTAATTTATACAAATCACACATTGCAGCAAGTCAACAAGATGCATACCTGATTGTAGAGGTGGTAAAACATCCCCACCCAAAAAAGATCTGAAATGAACTTGACCATGCCCACTTTGGAAATTGCATCACTTAAGCCATGCTTAATCAGTTGAGGTCCCTCAACCTATAAAATCAAAATCAATGGAGATAATGATGAACAAAAACAAAACAGATAATGATAAAGAATAAATTTAGGACAGGAATCATGAATGGTCTGAAAGTTTCCTTTTACTCACAATGATGGCTGGTGGAATACAGACAAAGAGCGCAATGATGGAAATATAGGCATAAATATTAGTACTGTCCATATCAGTCTGCATAAGAATGAGCAATAGTGATTTGTGAAAAGGAGATTATTTTTAAAGTCCATTAGCAGCAGCTTTGCATGAAGAACAACAAAGAGTTTCATAAAAAATCACCATGGCTTTCTTGGAGTAGATACTCCTGTAAGTAAACGATATGTTGGAAATCATAGCACTAATGAAGCCCGTCCAATTGAACGACAGCTCAGTCAATGATGCCATTGACACTCCTGCAACGATCAGTAATCAGACACAGTCACATTATGCATAAAATCCGAGCTTCCTATTGAATTTAATGAAAAAGAAAAACGCCACCATACTGGCAAGAGATAGGGAGCCTACCAATAACCACAGGAGCAAGAGACAGCCACAGAGTCAGAGGCAACTGTTGGCCTAGAATGAATTGTGAAGCAGCAGCGTTGAAGAAGGGCTCAAGAGCTGAAAAGAAATAAAACCAATATATAAAAAACAGATTCAGTTGTGAAGTGTATAGAAGAAGAGACATTGATAGTATAAAATGATTTTCCCCTTGATCCGCATAATGCCAAATGTCACCTTTGATGGTATGGGCAAAGGAGACAGCAACTGCTGCAAAAGACACGTTGCTGGTAACATGGCCCAATGCATGACACACAGCAACAGGGATTAAGAGCTTCACGAGTTTTGAATCAATAGGCTACAAAAAAATACAGTTATGTGATATTATGAGTACACATTTCTGGGAGAAAATCGCAATGAGACAATTGAGAACTCAACGTTGCAATAAAGATTATTAATTTATGACTCAACATAATAATAATATCAGTCTTTTAAATCAAACATATGTCTGACATGATTAATCAGTTTCTACCTGCAATTGTTTTCCAAGCTCGGCATTCAAAAGTATTTAAATTCCTCTTAAGCTTCCAGAAAGCATGCTACACATGGGCTGATGCACAGCTACTGTAATGTGTGATCAAGACATGTTTAAATATTTACATTTTTATTAATTTTTTAATCATGAATGTGATATGTAATCAATAAAACTCTCAAAATCAAAATCATTTCCAATGACCTTGGTAATGCAAGAAGAAATACACAAACACCACGTGGCTAAGCAAATATTAATTCATTCATTCATATGAATCGAATCGAACCAGCAGCAGTTCATACATCGTCAAACACTGTGAATATGGCAAGTGGAAAATGGAAAGTCTACCGAAAATCAAAGAAATCGATCTCAATGAAATACTAGTGATCAATTAGCACAAATTAGTGGGCTTTAATAGGTCCACTTACAGCTCGCTTGGGAAGGCCCACAGCCCAGCTCACCAAACAGTAAACCACCCCAACCAACAAATGAATAACGGACACAAAACTGCACAGAACAAACTTTCATACGTAAAACGGAAAAGGGTTTTGATAAAATTCACATTGTCAAACAAAACGAAATCGGAAGTGTGAACCAAACGAAGCGAACTCACTAAGGATATGGGAAGTAATTGTAAATCCTCTTGTTAAGAATGTTGAATATCACGTTCAGGAAGTACCTGCAAAAAGGACAGTTCCGTCATCTCCCGCCGCAAGTTTACAGAACTTTCTGACTTGCAGACGATTTGACAGTTAGAACGGTTAAAGAGGTCACGTGACTTACCACATGAAGAAGAAGAACCCGGTCACGAGGGCCGGATACCTGTCAAAGAATCCGACCGGAGCAGCTCCTCTGCAATCACCACCGAGTCAGAGAGAAAAAAAAACGAATTAGTACTGAGTTAGCAAACACGAGTTGACCAAGTCAGAACGGAGGAGACGGACCTCACCCGGCGGAATCGCTTCCTTCGGCAGGAGAAGAAGCGGTGGCGAGGATTGGACGGAGAATCTCCTTTTTTCCGGCGAAAAGACCAGCCGGAGCATTGGAGCTCTCGAGGAGCAGAGCAGGACGTAGCTGTCTTCCCCAAATGACATTCCCGCCTTCACCAACGGCTCCAATCGGCTTCAACGAGATGAAGCTGACGTTTTGGTGGTTCTCACGCGGCGATCTTCGGAGGCTTGAAATGGTGGCGGCGGTGGTGGCGCGTGACAGCACTCGCGACTCCATCGTGTCACCGCTGTGGCTACTTTTGAGAGAGAAACAAATGTGGTTTTCGTAGCCTGTGTGAGCTGTTAACGAGAGAGAAGGAAATAAATGTGCTCCGAGAAAGATATCTTGCGCGGGGTAGAGCACGTGAACAGTTATTTTTAGCGGTAAATTTCATTTTTTGTCTTCGTTGACTATTCATGATTCCTAGTTCGGTTACAGCACTATTAAACTGCATCGACCTACCTGATTTCTTTATCAAATGTTGATGACTCACTCAAAGGATGATGAACGGTGTGGGGTAGTTGAGGTGAGGATGATATAGTAGATTGAGGTGCAGATGAAACGGGGTGTATTTTTGTAAGGTGATATCAACTGGTGGTGAATTGTTGGAAGAAGAGGATATGTGGGGCCATCTTATCCTCGATGAGAGGCCGAAGAGGGAGGGCTTGTCTTGTCCAATCGAGGTGTCTGGCCCTGTTTTCCAAATCCTTATCATTTTTGCCGTGAGATGAGAGCTAAGCTAACCCGAGAAGGGGATGGAAACGGATGGTGAGTTATATATGATTTGGTATTGAGGTGTTGAGGTGAGTTACTTAAGGTATTGTTTAATATTGATTTATTATAATTTTTAAGATGGTGTTATTATTAAAAAAATTATAATTATAAAATAATAATTAATAGTGTGTAATAAATATAATTTTTAAATAAAATTTTTGATAAAAATAATATAAATTTTTATCATAAAATGGTTTATCAAATCAACTTAATTTTTAAATTTTAGTAATTAATGTTTACTAAATATTTTAATATTGTAATTTTTAAGTTATAATTATTTAATTTTAATATCAAACGCACGTCAATGTTGCAAGTTGCAACTGTAATTACGAATATTAGAATTATATATATTCTCAATACTATAGTCAATTCTCAAACCCTTGCCCCCTAGGTTTTCCGAAATTAATCATAAAATTTTAATAATAATTCACTGGGGTTATATCTGGTTGAAATGAACTCAATCTTATCAGTACAACGTGTCGTTTGAATGTTGTGTAAATGAGTGACATATCGTTTCATTTAAGCAATATTCCAGAACTGACAAATTGCCAGTGTCGTTCAAGACCATTAACTCTCACGTGTCTAAAGCATGCCTTACTTAAGCTTAAACGGCGAAGCTAGCAGTCGTTTAAGGAAGGCTTTATAATAGCACGTGAGAAGCTCGTGACAGGTTGGTTGAAAGGCCGTTAGATTTGGAGGGAAGTCTGGATCTGTTTCACCTGCATTTTCTGTTCTTTATATACGAGCTTGTTCTGGTGTTATGTAGCATAATCAAGGAGTGACAGATAAGGCATCTGTACTGAGAGAAAAGCTAGGCTGAGTGGTCTCTGTATTGTGTGTGATTTCTCTGTAACCTTGAAGCTTAATAAAACTGCTCTCTGTGTTGGTTTTCTCCAGTGGATGTAGGCAACCTCAACGGGTGCTGAACCACTTAAGCTCGGTGCATTCTTTGTTCTTTGGGCTGTGATCTTTAAATCTGTTCTTTGTTCTTTGTTATCGCAAATTGGATCTTGAGTCTAAAGGTCAGAGTTGGGTCTTGGGGTGAGATTAATCTATCAACTAAAGGGTTAATTTTGCAACAATTGGTATCAGAGCTTTAACTCTGATTTCAAGATTCAAGAATGGGTTCAAAAGTGGATCTTGAGAAGTTTACAGGGCAAAATGATTTCAATATGTGGAAGATCAAGATGGAGGCTTTGTTAATTACTCAAGGGCTGGGAGAAGCAATAGATCCAGTATCTAAACTTGAAGGAGGTGAGGCTTCATCATCTAAGACCCCAGAACAAGTAGCAGAGATGGACAAGAAAGCCAGGAGCACAATCATACTGAGTCTTGGTGACTCTGTAATTCGTGAAGTATCCAAAGAAAGGATTGTTGCTGGTTTATGGGCTAAGTTGGAGAACCTGTATATGACAAAGTCTTTGGCAAATAGACTTTACATCAAAAAGAAGATGTTCTCACTGAAGATGATTGAAGGGGCACCACTAACTGAACATGTAGATGAGTTCAATAAGGTTTGTGATGAACTGGAGACTATAGATGAAGGGCTAAGTGATGAGAGTAAAGCTTTGCTACTAATAAGTTCTTTGCCAAAGTCTTACGAGCACTTTGTGGATGCACTGATGTATGGGAGGCAAACACTCTCCCTGAAAGAGGTTAAATCTACTCTTGGCACCAAGAAGCTAAAAGATAAGCAAGATAATCCAGAAAGTGAATCAAGTGAGGGATTGATGGCAAGAGGCAGGCCTGAGAAAAGAGATAACAAAGGAAAGAAGCAAGGCAGATCAAAGTCTAAACAGAAGAATTTGAAGTGCTTTCATTGCCACAAAGAAGGGCATTTCAAAAGAGATTGCCCTGAAAGAAAGAACAAGAATAAAGAAACCAAAGAAAGAACAGGAAATGCAGCCATAGCCACAGAAGAAGAATGTAACTTTGAAACAGCTGGAGTACTCATTGCCACAAGTCAGAAACCTCAAGGTCAGTGGGTCCTTGACTCAGGTTGTACCTTTCATATGTGTCCAAATATGAGTTACTTTACAACATATCAGCCATGTGATGGGGGTATGGTTCTAATGGGTAATAACTCAATGTGTAAAGTGGCTGGTATTGGGACTGTTAGCCTTACGATGTTTGATGGTGTGATAAGGGAATTGACAAAAGTAAGGTTTGTTCCTGATCTAAAAAGGAACTTAATTTCAATTGGCATGCTAGATCAAACAGGTTGTGTAATTAAGGCTGAGAAAGGTGTATTGAGGGTAATTAAAGGCTCAATGGTGATCATGAAAGGTATAAAACAAAATGGTCTGTATGTGATGGATGGATATACTGCTGTTGGGGAGGCAAGTGTAACTGACAGTAGATGCAACAGATCAATGCTGTGGCATTTGAGAATGGGGCATATGAGTGAAAGAGGTTTGAGAGAGTTACAAAAACAAGGAGTGTTTGGGGTTGATCAGATAGGAGCTTTGGGGTTCTGTGAGGATTGTATTCTAGGCAAATCCTCCAGGTTAAGGTTTGAGACTGCAACTCATACCACCAAAGAGAAACTTGAATACATACACTCTAATTTGTGGGGGCCTGCACAAGTAAATTCACTAGGTGGGTGTAGATATTTCTTAACTTTCATAGATGATTTTTCAAGGTTTGTTTGGGTCTTTGCACTCAAAAGCAAAGATGGGGTTCTGGAAAAATTCAAAAATTGGAAAACTCTTGTTGAAAACCAGACTGGTCTGAAGGTAAAAACTCTGAGGACAGATAATGGCTTGGAGTACTGCAACAAGCTGTTTGAAGAATTCTGTGAAAAGAATGGTATTCAGAGGCACAAAACTGTCACCTATACTCCTCAACAAAATGACCTTGCTGAGAGGATGAACAGGACCTTGATTGAGAATGTGAGATGCATGCTAATCTACTATAAACTCCCAAAAACCCTTTGGGCAGAGGCTTTAAACACAGCATGCTACCTAGTCAACATGAGCCCATCAACTGCTATAGATTGTAAAACACCCATGGAACTATGGTCAGGAAGGAGAGCTGACTATACAAAACTCAGAATTTTTTGCTGCACAGCATATGCTCATGTGAAGCAGGGTAAACTAGAACCAAGGGCATTAAAATGCAGGTTTCTGGGGTATCCAGAGGGTGCCAAAGGCTACAGATTGTGGTGTGTTGACTCAAAACCACCATAGTGCATCATAAGCAGGGATGTAAGATTCCATGAAGAAGAGTTATTGAATAAACCAAAGAGTCCTGATAACAACATTGAATCAGGCACTGAGACTGATAAAGTGAAGTTTCAGGTGGAGCCTCAAAACTTGAAAGAACCTGAGCCTGAAACTGAAGGTGCTGAAGCAGAACCTGAGGCTGGTGTTGAACATGAACCAGCAGAAAGTGAAGAGGACACCTATCAGCTGGCTAGAGACAGAAAGAGAAGGACAATAAGACCACCTAAAAGATATGCAGTAGCTGACTTGATTGCATATGCTTTGAATGCTGCTCAATAACTGAATGATGATGAACCTAGAACCTACTAAGAAGCTACCACATGTGAAAACAAGCTGAAATGGAAGAGGGCAATGGATAAAGAGATGACATCCCTGATTAAAAACAAGACCTGGATATTGATTGAAAAACCAGACAAGAGGAAAACAGTAAGCTGCAAATGGATCTTCAAAATTAAAGATGGTATACCTGGAGCTGAACCTAGAAGATTTAAAGCTAGATTGGTGGCAAGGGGATGGAAAACTCTTGTTGAAAACCAGACTGGTCTGAAGGTAAAAACTCTGAGGACAGATAATAGCTTGGAGTACTGCAACAAGCTGTTTGAAGAATTCTGTGAAAAGAATAGTATTCAGAGGCACAAAACTGTCACTTATACTCCTCAACAAAATGGCCTTGCTGAGAGGATGAACAGGACCTTGATTGAGAAGGTGAGATGCATGCTAATCTACTCTAAACTCTCAACAACCCTTTGGGCAGAGGCTTTAAACACAGCATGCTACCTAGTCAACAGGAGCCCATCAACTGCTATAGATTGTAAAACACCCATGGAACTATGGTCAGGAAGGAGAGCTGACTATACAAAACTCAGAATTTTTGGCTGCACAGCATATGCTCATGTGAAGCAGGGTAAGCTGGAACCAAGGGCATTAAAATGCAGGTTTCTGGGGTATCCAGAGGGTGTCAAAGGCTACAGATTGTGGTGTGTTGACTCAAAACCACCACAGTGCATCATAAGCAGGGATGTAAGATTCCATGAAGAAGAGTTATTGAATAAACCAAAGAGTCCTAATAACAACATTGAATCAGGCACTGAGACTGATAAAGTGAAGTTTCAGGTGGAGCCTCAAAACTTGAAAGAACCTGAGCCTGAAACTGAAGGTGCTGAAGCAGAACCTGAAGCTGGTGTTGAACATGAACCAGCAGAAAGTGAAGAGGACACCTATCAGCTGGCTAGAGACAGAAAGAGAAGGACAATAAGACCACCTAAAAGATATGCAGTAGCTGACTTGATTGCATATGCTTTGAATGCTGCTCAAGAACTGAATGATGATGAACCTAGAACCTACTAAGAAGCTACCACAGGTGAAAACAAGCTGAAATGGAAGAGGGCAATGGATGAAGAGATGACATCCCTGATTAAAAACAAGACCTGGATGTTGATTGAAAAACCAGACAAGAGGAAAACAGTAAGCTGCAAATGGATCTTCAAAATTAAAGATGGTATACCTGGAGCTGAACCTAGAAGATTTAAAGCTAGATTGGTGGCAAGGGGCTTCACACAAAAGGAGGGAATTAACTTCACTGAAGTATTTTCTCCTGTGGTGAGACATTCTTCCATCAGAGTTATTCTTGCACTTGTAGCTGTTCAAGACATGCATCTTGAACAGATGGATGTAAAAACAGCCTTTCTGCATGGTGAGTTACAAGAAGAAATTGTAATGCAACAGCCTGAAGGATATGTAGCATCTGGAAAAGAAGATTGTGTTTGCTTACTGAAAAAAATCTCTGTATGGGTTAAAGCAGTCACCTAGGCAATGGTACCTGAAGTTTGATAACTTCATGATAACACATGCCTTCAACAGGTGCAGTTATGACTGCTGTGTGTACCTCAAGGAGACAAGAGGAGGAGGGATGATATATCTTCTGCTGTATGTAGATGACATGCTGATTGCATGCCATGATATGAGAGAAATCAATCATTTAAAGAAGTTTTTGAGCAAGGAATTTGAAATGAAGGAGCTTGGAGAAGCTAAGAGAATTCTGGGAATGGATATCATCAGAAACAAAAGCAAGAAGAGTTTGTTCCTAACTCAACAGAGCTACATTCAGAAGGTTCTGGTGAGATTTGGAATGAATGATGCTAAGCAAGTACAGACACCATTGGCAGGCCACTTCAAGTTATCTGCTGCTCAGTGTCCTCAAACTGAAGCAAAACAACAGAAAATGGCTTGCATACCCTACTCCAGTGCAGTAGGTAGCCTCATGTATGTCATGGTACTCACTAGACCTGATATCTCACATGCTGTGAGCTTGGTGAGTAGGTTTATGGCAAATCCTAGATATGAACACTGGAGAGCTGTTTTGTGGATTATGAGATATCTGAAGGGGACTCTGGAAGTTGGTTTAGTCTATGGTGGAGAAGACAAAAAGGGACACACATTGATTGGTTATGTGGATGTTGATTTTGCTGGTGATCTTGATAAAAGGAGGTCACAAACAGGGTATTTGTTTACTCTGGAAGGCTGTACAGTCAGCTAGAAGGCAACGTTACAGAATGTGGTGGCATTGTCCACAACAGAGGCTGAGTATACTGCAGCAGCAGAAGCTCTAAAAGAAGCAATTTGGTTGAAAGGGATGATAACTGAGTTAGGAGCAAAACAAGAGTCTGTAACAGTATACAGTGACAGTTAGAGTGCCATACATCTTAGTAAGAATCAGTCCCATCACGAGAAAACAAAACATATAGATGTTAAGTTGCATTTCGTGAGACTTGAGGTGTCAAGGGGAGCTGTAAAGTTGCTGAAGATTCACACTGAAGAAAATCCAGCTGACATGTTAACCAAGGTTGTGCCAACTGCCAAGTTCATCCTTTGCATGAACTTAGCAGGTATCTGCAGAGTTTAAGAAGCTGCAGAGGGGGAGAAGACAACGTGAAAAGAGAGAGCTGGGAGTGTTGAGTTCAAGGTGGAGATTGTTGAAATGAACTCAATCTTATCAGTACAACGTGTCGTTTGAATGTTGTGTAGATGAGTGACATATCGTTTCATTTAAGCAATATTCCAGAACTGACAAATTGCCAGTGTCGTTCAAGACCATTAACTCTCACGTGCCTAAAGCATGCCTTACTTAAGCTTAAACGGCAAAGCTAGCAGTCGTTTAAGGAAGGCTTTATAATAGCACGTGAGAAGCTCGTGACAGGTTGGTTGAAAGGCCGTTAGATTTGGAGGGAAGTCTGGATCTGTTTCACCTGCATTTTCTGTTCTTTATATACGAGCTTGTTCTGGTGTTATGTAGCATAATCAAGGAGTGACAGATAAGGCATCTGTACTGAGAGAGAAGCTAGGCTGAGTGGTCTCTGTATTGTGTGTGATTTCTCTGTAACCTTGAAGCTTAATAAAACTGCTCTCTGTGTTGGTTTTCTCCAGTGGATGTAGGCAACCTCAACGGATGCTGAACCACTTAAGCTCGGTGTATTCTTTGTTCTTTGGGCTGTGATCGTTAACTCTGTTCTTTGTTCTTTGTTATCGCAAATTGGTTCTTGAGTCTAAAAAGCTTAATAAAACTGCTCTCTGTGTTGGTTTTCTCCAGTGGATGTAGGTAACCTCAGCGGGTGCTGAACCACTTAAGCTCGGTGTATTCTTTGTTCTTTGGGCTATGATCTTTAAATCTGTTCTTTGTTCTTTGTTATCGCAAATTGGATCTTGAGTCTAAAGGTCAGAGTTGGGTCTTGGGGTGAGATTAATCTATCAACTAAAGGGTTAATTTTGCAACATATCTATTTATATTTTGTTAACTTTTTCATAATTATATCATCTACTGTTTCCTTATAAATCTACAAAACCTTATTCAGTAAATAGTTAATTAATTTTTTTTTTAAAAAAAAAAAACCGAGTGCCTTGCCCTCCGTGAGCTAAACACCTTTTTTGGTCCCAAGGGGTTTGGAAAATGAATATCATGACAAGTTGTTGGATGTGTCTTTCCTTCGAATTGAGGTAGGAGAGTAAACACATGTAAGGAATGATAACGACAGCTCTCATATTAATCAAATTTATGGCTTTTTATTTAAATAATAATAATACTAATAAAACAAAGTTATGGTTCCCATTATCTTTCTTTCTTTTGTAGTTTTCCTGGGGGAATTAAGGAAAAATAACATCTTGAGCCAATAGATAAACATATTTGCATCTAAGTATCAAAGGGGAAAAAAGAAAATTACATCGAGCATAGGATCAAAAACAGTTTCCTAATCCCTTATGGAGGATTTGATCGCGTTGTGATATTATTTGTAGATACGGGCATACAACTGGACCTACACTTGGGCCCAAATAAGGTTGGTTTTAATTGGGTTAAATGGCCATGGTCTACTGGTACTGAGTCCACTGATGATGCATTTACTTCCTGAATTGGGGAATCAGAATCCGAAATCGAAATGATTGATGATATTTACTTCATAAAATCAATTTAAAAATTAAAATTGAATTCGTGAGGTCCACCACAATTTGGGAATGAGACTATTTTGCTCTCCTTAAAATTAAAAATGTCTATATTGTCCTCATTTATAATTAATTAATATATTATTAATAATTATAGTTTTTGAATAAATAATCACAATAATTAATTTATTATGATTATAATTAATTTATAT
>MKYO02029334.1:76972-135804 GCA_002013955.2 Citrus medica
TTCAATATATAGATATTAAACGGGTTATTGGGTAACCCGATTATTTTTCCGTGTCGGGTTTGGGTCTCAATATTTTGACACGATTATTAAATGGGTCGGGTTTGGGTCGACCTAAATTTGACACGACACGAAGCTGATACGATACGAACACGACCCGATGACCCGTTTTGCCAGCTCTATCGTCGAGTGTATCTTTCATTAATTACTGAAAAATATTTTAAGGTGTGTTCGGTATTATTTTTTATTTTATAAAAATAAAAATTAAGAAAATATGTTTGGTGAATATGTTTGATAATAGTAAAATGAAAATATGAAGAGTGAAATATTTTCATTTTATAAAGTTTGTAAAGAAAAGTCGATAACACTAATTTAACTTTCTTAACTTGTCGGAGGTTGCCTCCTACTTTAATAATTTTTTTATTCTTAAGATTTTTTTTTATCAATATATGGTCATCTTTCTCTAATGCAACCTTCTACTATTTTTTATTTTACGTTAAAATTTTACGAAAATTTCATTTAGATTTCTAGTTTAAAAAAACAAAAACAAAAACAAAAACAATTATTTCCGTGGTTAAAATTTTTCTAATAAGAATTGGAGTTAGTTTACTTGTAAATAGATTAATACATTGTTTTGAATGAAAAAATTCTATATGTATTAGGTTTACAATTTATGCTACATCTGTTTTTCTTTTATATGTGATTTTTTTTATTATTGTTATTAAATGCTATTTTCTATACTATCTCGTTTGTATTTTCTAATTAATAATGATCATAGTCAATTTGAAAAAAAAAATAAAGCCCATATGCATCTAATTAAGAATTATTGAACTAAAACTTCTCATAAGAAAAATCTACTAAATAAATAATCATTGTTTTTTTTATATTTTCAACAAAAAAACCAAACGTGTTATACTGTTAATTTTTATATACTATTTTAAAAACAAACTACCAAATGTCTTATATTTTTAAGAACATCACATTAAAAACACACTATTTTTCTTCTCTACAAAATAGATAGAAAAAAGAATTGAGAAAAAAAACCAAATGCACCCTTATTTTCTTGTCTTTAGTTCTAAATTTTTTTATCTTTAATTTGATTTTGTATTATTATTATTATTTAGACATCACCATGACACCATCATAATTCAATTTATGTGTGTAAGAGATGAACGCTTGCGGGGGTTAAAATAAAAATATTGGTAAACTATGAATAGTCCACCAGGAAGCAGACAACTGTTGAGCATGCACAAAGGGAGTTGCAGGCATGCAGTAGCTTCGAAGGAATCTATCAGTTCTGCATTTTTGGTCCGAAAATTTCCTGAAGAACGTAATTAAAAGCCTGTAGGGTCGGTAGGGGTACTGGTCTGGGATATGTGGCTATGTTTAATGTGTCATGCAAGAGGAAAGACCTCGGAAGTTACCCTTACACACTTGGGTAGCACTGCCACTGCACCATATCAGCCTATCCGCAGGTTCAAATCGTTGGTTTCATGGCTAATTCTGTGAAAGTTCTTTTTTTTTTTTTGGTTTCTAGGGACGTACAATTTGGAAGTTGGAATCTTGCTTTTAAGACCCAATGGCCTATTCGTCTTCTGTTTATATAAATTTGGTACAAAAAACAAAGAAAATAAAAAGAAAGGATGGACCATTAGATCTACAAGCGGATCCTTCATTTCAATTAAATTACAAGATTATCATTTAATAATTATTATTTTAACGCCAATACGTATATTATAATCAAATGTCTATTGATCACTCAACCTTTTATCCTCATACGTTGAATAGTTATATAAATAAACATGAGAGAACAAAAATTTTACGTAAAGATTTGAAGTTGTAAGTGAGAATGACGTGAGTAAAAGATTCATGACAATAATTTAAGTTTGTGATCTGCCATATGCCTTCTATATGCAACTTAAGTGAGGTAGGGCACAGCCATTAATGAATGTTGGGCGATTAGAAATTTCTGAAAATTTATAATATGTTCAAAATCTAAATAAAATTTAATTGGATATTAAAAAAAAATCTTCGAGATTCAAAAACATTGGAAATTTGAAAATTCCCTCCGTTCTATGTAATGTTTTATAAACTTATTAAAATTGCGCAGGTTCCCAAAAGATTGGAGTCTTGGACCGTCAAAATCACTTGTTTCAATCCTTTTTATCTTTAAATAATTTACACAAAAGACAATGAATATTGGCCATTAATTCGATCATGCGGTGGCAAAGAAACAGTAATTTTGCAATGCGTACTTCAAATGACGCGACTAGAGCTTAAACATATCGAATCTACTGTCCGTGATTTTGCGAAACGTACGATTACCTCAGAAAATAGAGAATTGAATCTTATGTCCCTTTGTACTTAAAAAAATTATTATATTTTTGATAATTCGCATGAAGATTTTCGAGTCGATTTTGTGGTTGATTCTCCGGGATATATGACGTGATAGTTCCGGATATTCTCAATTTAATTTCTTACTTTTTGGATTTTACCTAAATTAATTTTATTTATATGATGAATTTAATTAGAATTACCGAATCAAGGAGAAAGGGTGGGAGACCAGCTCATTATTGTGTGTTTAGTAGACGCGTACTTTTTCAAATTAAATTCGAATTTCGAAATTGAAAAAATAAAAATCACGTCAAAATTGCAATGTCTGGTAAAGCATTAACTATTAACTATTAACGCACCTCATGTCTTAAAGACATGCAAGATTATGCGTGACGTTTTTGTTTGGTAATAAACCAAATGTACATGATCATTGTTTAAATGTTACCTGTCCCATTTAGCACGAATCGGACATGAATATATTTGCCATTATAATGCTTAAAGAGCAGTGAGGAAGAAGATGAAAGATTAAATAACAGGCAATAATTTCTAAACCAAGCTCAATTCTTTTGTCTCAGCAACAGCAGCGACATCGGTCAATCTTTGACCCATCATAATTGACCATGTGGCAAAATTATCTAAATCTTTTTCACTGCAAATGCAACGCAAGAGCTTCGTGACTCAAAAAGACAAAAGCCGTCAGTTCTTACAGAATCTCCCTCTCTCTCTCTCCACCCCTCACGCGTGACTCGAGTTGGAGTGACGACGCACGAACCAACGCAGTGCTATTCTTGTGTTGTGTGTATTGTGGTCACACTCCACAGCAGGCGAACAAATTAACTGCTGTTGTATCAACGTGACAAACTTTGCCCGCAGAATTTCAGCCGTTTGATTCAATTCAAACACTCCCTCGAGATCCTTGTTTTCAACCCCTGCCTACGATAAGACCGACTTGATTGTCCCATTGGCCCCTCCCGCCTGTTTCTCGAACCTCTGATTCTTCTCTCTCTTAGATTCAGTTATTTTTAAATGTTGCGCTAAAAGGCGCCCCTTAGCATATGACCAAAATACCTTATAATTAATAAATATAAATCTGATAATCTCCCGAGTTATATACATATAAGACCGTGTTTAGTATTGTTGGATTGTAAATTTCTAAAATAAAGGACTAATTTCATTGACTCTCACTGAAATTTTTTTGTCTATTATATAATTTTTTGTTGTAACTTGTAAATTAAAAGCTTTGCTTTCTTCCATCAAGAAAACATTTTTTTGTCTTGCTTTCTTTTTTTTTTTGGGGGGGGATGAACACTAAAACTACTACTAATAATAATAATAATAATAATAGAAACTTAGTAATTATTATGTTGATTTCCATAATTACAAGCAGAATGATTGTTTATTCATAATAAGTAATAAGAGGGGGAACACATGCTAACACCATCAACACTCCATCTATCTATATATATCTATTTATCTCTCTCTATCATATTCAAAATTCAATCATACACGATATATATGTCTACCACTTGACACCGAAACTCACACTCAGCTCCTCACTACTTGTGTGTTTGGCTGTGTCTGCAACAACAAAGCTTGGGTAACAATGGAACTTCTTACTGGGATGCTAGTATTAGTTTCCTTCCTTTTGTCTCCGCTCCCTTCTCTTTCGCTCAACCAAGAAGGGCTCTACCTCGAGCGCGTCAAACTGAGCCTCTCAGACCCAGATTCAGCACTCTCCTCTTGGGGCAGGAACCCGCGGGATGACAGCCCCTGTTCATGGCGCGGCGTCGAGTGCGACCCACGCTCTCACTCCGTCGCCTCTATCGACCTCTCAAACGCCAACATTGCCGGCCCTTTCCCTTCCCTCCTCTGCCGACTTGAAAACCTCACCTTCCTCACTCTCTACAACAACTCCATCAACTCCACCCTCCCCGACGACATCTCCGCCTGTCAGAATCTCCAACACCTCGACCTCTCCCAGAACTTACTCACCGGTACACTCACTCCGGCCTTAGCTGACCTCCCCAATCTGAAGTTTCTCGATTTAACGGGAAACAATTTCTCCGGGGATATTCCGGAGAGTTTCGGCCGGTTTCAGAAGCTTGAAGTCATCTCTCTGGTCTACAATCTTCTCGACGGGACAATTCCCGCATTTCTAGGAAACATTAGTACGCTCAAGATGTTGAACTTGTCTTACAACCCGTTTCTGCCAGGTCGGATCCCGCCGGAGCTTGGCAATTTGACGAACCTCGAGATACTCTGGCTCACTGAGTGTAACCTGGCCGGTGAGATTCCTGACTCCCTCGGCAGACTCGCTAAGCTCGTTGATTTGGACCTGGCGCTCAACAACTTAGTTGGTGCTATCCCGAGTTCACTCACTGAGTTGACCAGTGTCGTCCAGATTGAGCTGTATAACAACTCCCTGACTGGGAACTTGCCGACTGGGTGGTCTAATTTGACGAACCTGAGACTCCTCGACGCTTCAATGAACGATTTGACTGGGCCGATTCCTGACGACTTGACTCGGTTGCCACTCGAGAGTCTCAATCTTTACGAAAACCATTTGGAAGGGAACTTGCCTGCTACCATTGCTGACTCTCCGGGTTTGTACGAACTCAGGCTTTTTAGGAACCGCCTTAACGGCACCTTACCCGGAGATCTTGGTAAAAACTCGCCGTTAAGATGGGTCGACTTGTCGAACAACCAGTTTGCCGGCCAAATACCGGCGAGTTTATGCGAAAAGGGGGAGCTGGAGGAGCTGCTGATGATATACAACGCCTTCACGGGTCAACTACCGGATGGCCTTGGTCATTGCCAGAGCTTGACACGTGTACGGTTGGGGTACAATCGGTTAACCGGTAAGGTGCCACCACTTTTATGGGGTCTCCCTCACGTATACTTGCTTGAGCTTACTGACAACTTTTTATCCGGAGAAATCTCGAAGAATATTGCCGGTGCAGCAAATTTATCGCTTTTGATTATTTCCAAGAATAACTTAAGTGGATCATTGCCGGAAGAGATTGGTTTCTTGAAAAGTCTTGTTGTGCTCTCTGGTAGTGAAAATAAGTTCACTGGGTCACTGCCAGAAAGTTTAACAAATCTTGCTGAGCTGGGAAGTCTTGATCTCCATGCAAATGATTTATCTGGTGAGTTGCCGAGTAGTGTTAGTTCTTGGAAAAAGTTAAACGAGCTTAATTTAGCAGATAATTTGTTTTATGGGAGTATTCCTGAGGATATTGGGAATTTGTCCGTGTTGAATTACCTGGACTTGTCCAATAATCGGCTCTCTGGGAGGATCCCTGTTGGGTTACAGAATTTGAAACTAAATCAGCTGAATGTTTCGAATAATAGGCTTAGTGGGGAGTTACCGTCTTTGTTTGCGAAAGAAATGTATAGGAATAGTTTTCTTGGTAATCCTGGCTTGTGTGGAGATTTGGAAGGCTTGTGTGATGGTCGTGGTGAAGAGAAAAACAGAGGTTATGTGTGGGTTCTTAGGTCTATTTTTATACTTGCTGGGCTAGTGTTTGTTTTTGGTTTGGTCTGGTTTTACTTGAAGTACAGGAAATTCAAGAATGGAAGAGCCATTGATAAGTCGAAATGGACATTGATGTCTTTCCATAAACTAGGATTTAGTGAGTATGAGATCTTGGATGGTCTCGATGAAGACAATGTGATTGGAAGTGGATCTTCTGGGAAAGTTTATAAAGTTGTGCTTAGCAATGGAGAGGCTGTTGCTGTGAAGAAGCTATGGAGAGGAATGAGCAAAGAGTGTGAAAGTGGTTGTGATGTTGAGAAAGGTCAGGTCCAAGATCAAGTTCAAGATGATGGGTTTCAAGCTGAGGTTGAGACTTTGGGAAAGATTAGGCACAAGAATATTGTTAAGCTATGGTGTTGCTGTACAACTAGGGATTGCAAGCTTTTGGTCTATGAGTACATGCCAAATGGTAGCCTCGGTGATTTGTTGCATAGTTGTAAAGGAGGCTTGTTAGATTGGCCTACGAGGTACAAGATAATCGTTGATGCAGCTGAGGGACTTTCGTATTTGCACCATGATTGTGTTCCTTCAATTGTGCATCGAGATGTTAAATCCAACAATATATTGTTGGATGGTGATTTTGGTGCACGAGTGGCCGATTTTGGTGTAGCCAAGGTGGTTGATGCCTCTGGAAAGCCTAAATCAATGTCTGTCATTGCTGGTTCCTGTGGTTACATCGCCCCAGGTTAGTACTGGCCGATTTCTCTGTCTTAAATGAATTTGTGATATTTGAATAAATCATGTTGTTTACCTTTGCTCATTGTTAAATTTATGTTTAGAAAAATACCTGGAGCTTGTTTTGACATTAGAATTCTGTTAATTGGAGTTAATAAATCTGTGATTGGATGATATTGGTAATTTTACGTAGTCCATTTATGTTTACTTCCATATGGATTCAAAGACCTCTTTAGAGGGACAAGTTTGATAAATTCTTAAATGTATTCTTACAGCGTTAGAATCTGAATCAAGTGTAAGATTAAATGCAACCTTGGGATCCTGTTGGAAATTTTTCTATAAACACGCCACATTTTCTTTATCTAGCTCATATTATCTGAGTTGAATTTTATACTAATTCCTTGAATGCTATAAACTGCTACAGAATATGCCTACACACTTCGTGTGAACGAGAAGAGCGACATATACAGTTTCGGAGTAGTCATTCTTGAGTTAGTAACTGGAAGACTGCCAGTCGATCCGGAGTTTGGGGAGAAGGATTTGGTCAAATGGGTCTGCTCTACTTTGGATCAGAAAGGAGTGGACCATGTTCTTGATCCCAAACTCGATTGCTGTTTTAAGGAAGAAATATGCAAGGTCCTCAACATTGGCCTACTCTGCACTAGCCCTCTCCCCATCAACCGCCCTGCAATGAGAAGGGTGGTGAAGTTGTTGCAAGAAGTGGGGGCGGAGAACCGTTCCAAGACCGGTAAAAAAGACGGGAAGTTGTCACCTTATTACCATGAAGATGCTTCTGATCAGGGAAGTGTAGCTTGAGAACTTTTGCTCAAAGGTTTTGTTTGAAAAGCAGGATGGTTTGTTTAAGGAGTAGCATAAGCTCACATTCCAATTATTACACCCACTCGGTGCTTGCTTTACAGGGTGGGTGGGAATGGGATAAAAGAAGGGAAATTTTTCCAGATTGAGGGGCCAAGAGGATGAAAGAAAAGAAGAATGGGAGTTATTAAGTAGTTTTATATGTAATTAATTGAGAATCTTGAAGGGTTTTTACTACAAAACAAAGCTAGTAGCTATTTCAAACTTCAAAGTTATGTATACACTGTTTAGTGATGGTGATTTTTGCCTGGCAATTGGCACCGTTCAGGTGTTTGTTGAAAATGGAAATCTTGTGGGTTATTAGCAACAACAGCTATGGTACTAAAAATACATTTACTTTTGTGAAAATCCTGAAGGAAATCTCTGGAAAATTAGACAAGTCCGTGCTGTAATGTTCGGAGTTGAATGCTCTGGCTACACTCTGTTATGCTGACTGCTGTGTAGCCAAGCGATTAAAAGTTACTTTGATAAGAAAAATTACGAGTGTTGTAACTTAAGCTGATGCCCAAGTATCATATCTATCTAGATTAATAGCTAATAACTCCGTTATTGAAGTAGTTAGGTAGGGTTGGTTCTCGACGGGCCCTTGCCCATTTATGTGAAAATAGCTTCCTGGTTTTAAATGAAAACTAATCGCTGCGCTTTATGGTCCCGAAGATGCAACCATCTTTTCGGAGAATAGGACATTAGTATCTTAACGCAAGAGGGACCTAGCGGTTGGAATTTTCTTCTTTCCTTTGTTAATTGTACGTTGTTAATTAATCATGTTGGGGACTTCAATATTTTGAATTTCAATCTATATTTAATCTATATTTTAATTGATATGATATTCATTATAAAAATACTTTAATTAGGTACGATATTTTTTATGTAATAGATAATTAGCACATGTATTTATAATATAAATTGAGATCCAAGTGATATGATATCGATTATTAATTTATAATATTCTATAAAGTAGAAGAAAATTGTTATAAACTAAATTTGGAAGTATTTTCTCTTCTTGTTAATATGGGGCTATGATTGAGATTTGAGAGCTGTGAATAAACGTAGAATTTGACCAAGTGAACTAAAACTCATGAGATTAGAAATTCTTATGTATACATGAGTTGAGCTAGGATTACATACAAGCATATATATATATATATATATAGTTCATTTATGACTCTCCTTTATTTATTTATCCAATTAGGACACCTTCTTTCATTTAATAATTTGTGTTAGTATTTAATATTAGAAGAAATAATTAATAATAAAAAGAATTACAGTGCACGTTCTTGATTGTGCATTGAGAATGAATTCGAAGTAGTAGTAGTAGGGTAATTGCAAAGGAGCTTTTAATTTCTCTCGGATATCATGTGATTCCATTAAGAAGATATCTATAAACATTAAATGCTAGAATGAGAATCAATTAATCATCAACATCATATTCATGCATATTGGTCTAATTTTTAGGTGACACTGCCGGTACAGTCACAGAGATGAATGACAATTGACAAAGGCAAGACAAGAAAACAAACAAACTTTTTACCGTTGGCGGCCATGCATGTCAGCAATATGCTGGAGCCAATTAGTTACTCCAGCTTAATTTCCAGTGGAGTCATTGTGCTCACGCACACTGCCTGAGTCTCCGGCCCTCTTAATTTCATTTCTCATGTCCAAGTCCAAGTCCAAGTCCAACCAACCGTCGTTTTCTAACCCTTTGGCATTTACTGCGTGACTTGCGCAAGTGATCCAGTTAATGCATCCTTTCGTCATTGGTGAATGGAAAATTAAGTAGTATAACCATGAGTCTACGTCTAATCAATTTCATTTTGAATTTTTGAGCCTGTGACCTCTCTAAACGTCAAACCCATTTACTCCCCATCTCGGCAAAATGAGTTGTGTGGCCCATTTAGTTCATCCTGGCCCAAGTAATATTGGGTTTGTATTAGGTGGGCCTCCTAGTTTTTTTTTTAACACTTTACTCCCCATTTCGGCAAAATGAGTTATTTGGCCCATTTAGTTCATCCTGGCCCAAGTAATATTGGGTTTGTATTAGGTGGGCCTCCTAGTTTTTTTTTTTTAAACATAGGGGCTCCCTAATTTTATTATTCCTTATTATTAATTTTATTCCACAATTCTTGGAAACTAATCATCTACTTTTTACAATAAGAATTGTCGGTAGATTTATCAATATAGTTTTGTACATGTTATTTTCACAAAAACGGATTGGTCCCATAATAACAAACATCAAAACATTTCACCAATAGGACCTAAAACATTTTTGTTCTTTCTTTATATAGCCGAACAAATAAACAACGTCGTTTCCCAGAATTTGCATGGGACCTGCAAAACTATCACCAAACTTCAAACCATCTTTTCTTACTTACACTTGTAGATGTGAACTCGATACGATCTGAATTTGACTGCTATAATTAAATCATTTTTATTATATTGATTTGACTGATTCTTTTAAGTATTAACGTGAAGATTAATATTCCTTCTTTGTGCTTAAAAAGGCCAGTATAGCACGGATGCCCCGAATGTAACGGCGGCTTGACAATCACCCACATATTTTAATCAACTATCCATAATTTTTTTTTCTCTCCTCCCTTTAATTAAGTTATATTGTTTATCAGAATACCAATTTGAATTAAATGTGGCAGTCTAACTACAATTCAAACCGAAATTATAGTTAGATATTATTGTCTAATTACTCTAATATAATGTTAAAATATACTAAAATAATGCAGGCTGTCTACCTCAAATATGATTTTTTAAAACTTGTGGATGTGACCGGATTCTTTAACCCGTATACGCATTTAAAATATTCATTAGTAAACTTTGAAGAAAGGGCCTTTGATAAGCATGATCTGAGAAACAAGATTTAGTGACAAAATTAAACCCCTTTGGCATCTTTCGATTTGATTTCCAAGATTTCTTTCTAACAGAAATTGTTACATTACCGAAATTCCAAATTGTAAAAGTACAACTGGAGGCGGCCAACCATTAACGAACTAACAAATAATTAGACAAAAGAGATTCAATTCTTACTTTCTCACCAAATATGTCCTATTTTTCAATGCTTACACATTCACGTACTCTCTCTCTCTCTCTCTCTTTCTCTTTCAATCTTCATCAATCAGCATAAAGTCTTTATATCCATCAGTGTCATGTATGTATGTATATGTGTGTGAGTATATATAAAAATTGCCAATTCTATACTCAACCTTATGGACTTAAAAAAAAAAAAAAAAAAAACTCTTCTCCCTTAAAAGTCTCCTCTAGCTGCACAAGAATTAAAATTCGCAAACATGAGCCATTTTGAGCATATTGCATATGATTGTTTATTAGCAATTCTTTCACTATTTCTCATAATTCTTGCTATTGTCCTCATCGTCTTGTGCAAAAAGAAACCGGTAGAATCTGAAGAAACTCTTCCGATCAAGCTTTGTGCCTTCGCGTATCCGTTAACGGAAATTGATGCAGCCACTGATGGCTTCAGCCATCGAAGAATCATCGGTCAAGGTCGCTTAGGAACTGTCTATGCAGCTTTATTATCAACAGGAAAGCTAGTTGCTGTCAAAAGAATTCATCCACGGCTAGTCTTAAGCAACGCTGGATTTGGGTTCGCATCGGTAATCAAAACACTCTCTTTAGCACAGCACCCTAATATAGTGCCCATTCTAGGGTTTTCACAAGCACCCGGTGAGAGAATTATTGTATCCGAATTTATTAATATGGCTAGTTTGGATTTCTATTTGCATGAAAATAATGATGGGGCATCTTTATTGGATTGGAACCGGCGTTTGAGGATCGCGACCGGAGCAGCAAGAGGGCTTGAGTATTTGCATCAAGGGGTGGCACCAAATATAATACATGGCTGCATAAAGGCTTCAAATATATTACTTAATGAAAAGTTTTGTGCAAGGGTATGTGATTATGGGCTATCTTTTTTGGCACCGGAAGAGAAAAGAGGACTTGCGGGTTATGTTGATGACGACTATTGGCATGAGAGAGGAGGCGGCAACGCCACCAGGGAAAGTGACGTCTACGGGTTTGGTGTGGTTTTGTTAGAGATACTGAGTGGGAGGAGATGTGAAGAAGGGTTACTTGTGAAATGGGCAATGCCTTTGATTAAAGAAATGAGGTTTAGTGAACTTTTGGACCCAAGACTTGCGATTCCTAGTGAGATTAAACCTCTCGTTAGATTGGCTAAAGTTGCTCTGGCCTGTGTTGGTAATTCTAGGAAAAATAGGCCATCTATTGTTCAAGTGGCAACAATTTTGAACAATTTGGTGGGTGATCCTTGATTCCAATTTTTAAATCAAGCTGTCATTAATTTAATTTGGTCTGAAAATTTTTGCTAGTTGATGATGAAGACTGTTTCTTGAGACCCAGGTGAAGAAATCGGAAAAGTGCCAACATTTTGATTTTTTTACGATGGAATTTTGCTTATATTTTTGGGGGGTTGAATTGTGTGATATTTAGAGTTGGCCAAAAGGAAAACGTTGAAATGGAAGGGTGGGACGGTGGATTGCCATCAGGTCGGTGAATTTTATCTTTGTTTCCGTGTGGAATTGGGGATCTTTTTGGTGGCGACAGGGACCCAATTTCTTAATTTTTATTTTATTTTCCTTCTTTCCGGGTTGTCATTTCTTAATCATTTGTCCGAAACCGCTCGTGTAAATCAACACTCTACTGTATATATAGTTGTGTCTACAAAGAAAGGATTTGGATTTTTGATGTGTAATATACAATAGCGTAAAGATCATCCTATGAAGCCCGACAATCATTAGCATATTGAGTGTTGAGTTAGCGTGTCACCAACGAAGAACATGTTATTTGACATATTTGATAGGTTCTATTAGTGATACGCATAAATCATTTAAAAATAAATAAATTTATGAGATTAATTCTAAAACCTATCACACTCATCAAATTACAAGTTTCAATGAAATTGTTGCTCATTACGTAAGATGGTGCGTCCATCCAACGTAAATATTTTTCTAGATAATAATTTCTCTTTTTTTTTGTCTGAATCGCGAGGTGGTCCTGAGTGTGTCCCAACTATAGGAGGCGACTTTAAACCCGTACCACAACCCAGACTAATTTTCGCTCACACCGGGTCGGTCCGTAAAGAATAAAAAGTGCTGGTCAAAGTGTTAACTCCATACAAAAGCGGGGCTTGATATATATTACACGTAATCCGTTTTCGTGATAATTTGACATGATTATCATAGTGGTTTTGTTGTAAACGGTCATGAAGGGTTGAAATTTCTTTGATGATGATTCGTCGACGAAGCTATTTTATATCGTTTTTTGAACTGCAAACCATTGTCTTAGTGGAGGTTCTTTTTCCTTCTTTTATGATTTTCAAATTTCAACTCAGTTTTAGAATTATTGATTATTCCAACAAGAGACGAAGACAGAAAACATGGCGTTTCTTTTAACAAGAGACTCTTTGACCTAATCGTTCGGTCTAGAAAGGACTTTCTATATATAGAGTTTCCTTTGAAGTCCAAGGCCCTTGTCCTCTCTCTCACTCCGACATAGAGTTGGGCCAGTGGGCAGTTTATTGGAGCCCAATCAGTTTTTAGGCCACCCGTCAAATGTTAAAAAATTTAAGGGACAGCAATCTTCTCTACAAAAAGACCAATTTCACTTTCAAACATATATCAGCACCCAATATTATAAAGACGTAAGAGTCTTTGAGTTTTGTTTTTGGTTTTTTTTTTTCTCTGCGCCAATTTTCACAGATATAAATGGTTAATTAATTCTTAAATTTCTCATTGGATACCCTCTGACCATTAATTCATTTTCGTCTGCTTTCTAGCTAATCAAATATGTAATTAAAAACTCTCTCCATTTGATCATTTAATAAGTGAATGCTGACGGAGATAGCAATTGGAAAGTGTACGTAGCATTACTAAATTAATTGTGTTTTTTTTAAGAAAAAATTATTTAAAGTCAGTTTCGATAATATCAGCAACGCTGAAGTGCATTCTGACCTGCTTTTGATCCATTAAGGCGCTGATACCGATAGATAAACCAAGTTAGGTTGTAACAGACACTCACAAATTAGGAAAAGTATGATTACAAAGATTGGGAGTTCATATTTTCAGAAGTCGTCGATATTCCCATGCTAAAGTGCAATAAGTATCTTTTAATTTAAAAGTTGGTTAACTTTGTTAAAAAGATTTTCTTCTTTGCATTTATTGGCGGCTGACATTGATAATCAATAACCTTCTTCATTCCCAGCTGCGTGTGATGTGATTTCTTTGCGTGGGAAACCAGCCATCGATGTTTAAAATGTGATTAGTTCGCGAAAATTTGACCATTTTAAATTAATAGCCCATAGAAAATTCAAACTATTATCTCAGCATTCGCTATCATCTTTTACAACCATTCCCTTCTTATTATCATTTTTTTAAAAGAAAAAAAAGGAAAATAAAATATATTGTTTAGTGAAGAGAAAAAAAAAATAGGACGCGATCATGCGAACAAATTATTTAACGTGCTAAGAGAGACGAATAAGGCCAGAAAGAAGATGAATTGAAAAGACAGAACGTGTGGGCAAGAAAGAAACAGCCTTATCTATAAATGGGAAACAGCTTGACAAAGTCTCAAAACCCTAATCCATACGTTAAAGTTAATTCTAAAGCCAAAGCTTCTTGCATAAGCCTTCTGTTGCGTGGCTTCTTTGAGAAGCTCAAGACACGAACAAAGCTTATTCTTATTTATTTATTTATCTAATCCCCACAAATTACAAAATAGGATCCGGCTATGGTACCACAGTGGTACCGTGCCACTTCTTTTATTTTTTATGACTGTGTTATTGTATATTTTCATATAATCCCTTTCACTTATTTTTATTTAAGATTTGCTTTACAAATATTAAGTTAATTTATACTACATCCATATAAATATTTTAGTTAGCACCTTCTATTATTTATTATTTATAAATTTTTATTCTATATTATATCACAATACCCCACTCTTTATAATTTTGAGCTTAAATAATTAACAAGGAAACGAACTGGATCGACCCGAACTCGTAAACCCAACCCGGATTCTGTTTCCATTTCCGGCCACTCCACCATCCAAGGTTGGTACCAATCGAAAGATCGTTCGACGCCGGTCATCTTCATGTCATCCTTGTCGCAAAAAAAAAATCTGGGTCAAACTGAACCCGCAAACCCGACCCGCATGTCGTTTCTGTTTCTAGCCACTCCACCGGCCTAGGTTGGTATTGATTGGAAGCTCGTGCGATGCTGGTCATCTCCATGCCATCCTTGTCGCCAGAAAGCGTTCGAAAAGCTGCCGATCGAAGCCGCTTCAATTAGCAGCCACCAGAGGAGCTGATTTGCCGTTGATCGGCCGTTGAAGGATTCACGGGTTTGAGAGAAATTAACTTAATATTTGTGAAGCAAAGTTTAAATAAAAATAAGTGAAAGATATTATATGAAAATTTACAATAATACAGCTATAAAAAACAAAAGAAGTGGCATGGTACCATTGTGGTACCATAGCCGAGTCCTACAAATTAACATCAACATGTGGGCTGCTGATACTCTACAAGGGGAAACATGCGAAGCAACTGTGGTACCGTGTCACAATTGCATCCAGCCATTGCATGCCAGTGGATCCCACTAATCCAAGTGCATCCAACAACTGGATGCAACTGTGGCACGGTACCACAGTTGTACCGTAGCCTGATCCACTCTACAAACATGTCTTCGTGGTCGTTTTCCAATATCTTCGCTGTCACTACGATATGAAGCCACATCACACATCCTTAGGGGCGAAGGAAAAATTAAAGAGAGACCCGACTGAGAAAGCAATAAATATTTTCCATGTTTTATATGGGGAAGGAAAGGATTGTATTTTATTTAGCAATTTTAATGAAGTTGCCGAATAGTCGAATCGTGCGGCCGAAGCAATAAAAAGAAACATGCTTCTACCACTAAAAATAAAAAAAATATAATGAAAAGAGAGAGAGAACTGTCCCGTTCAGTAGATTTTTCTTTTAATATGTTGAAAATGAATAATACTCTGAACACACAAAATAAGATCAGTTGAATATATAGCTTACTGGCTTGACATGAGAAGTCTATGTGAAGAAACAAAAATGGCAGATAGCTTTATACATGCAAACAAATAATTAAAGTGTAGGTGTAAAAAATCCACCGAGTTATTTTCATATTTGGTTGGGATCGTATACATAGTATGTTGTTGCTGCTGTTGTTGGTTTACATATCTTTAAGGACACTCTAGGTTGACACTGCAGCTAAATATATAAATATATATATATATATATATGCCTAAATATTTATCACTCTCTAAGGTGAAATGTCTTGGAATAGAATCGGCCGGGTTGCCCCATCTCCACTCTAGCTACTATCCTATCCTTTTTTGTTTAAAATAAATAAATATATACATATATATATATACTTTTAAAATATAAATAACTCTAATCTTCTTTGTTGTACTCTGTTAATTATCGTTGAGTTTGTAACATAAGGTCGAGTCCGAGACAGCTAAAAAGGTAATAACGCAAGAGAAGACTGCATTTATTCTTTGATACATGTGTACGTACATTAGCTTAACCAAACTTGACGTCCAAGTAACCCTCTTTATTATATTTGTGGCAAACTCTTTTTTTTCTTCTTTAAAAAAACATTAATTTATTACTCTCAATTCTCCTTCTCATGCTTCTCAGATTTGTTCTTCTCCTTCGTTTATAGCTCTAATTCTCTAGATCGACCTTTTCCTCTCTCTGTTCCTCATTATCTCTCTTTAGAAAAGAAGGATTAAGTTCCCTTTTGCAAATTAAACATCAAGAAGAAGGATAATCTGGGTAAACCAAAAACGTGCTTTTAAAGAGACAAGATTTGCCAGCAAACTTAATTTTGCACTCTTTTTCTTTAATAGTCAATTTTATTTATTTATTTATTAAGTTTTTTTAAAAAAAATTTTTTGTGGGTGTTTATAAGTTAGGTCATAAAGAAAGTGGAGGAGGGAAGAGGGGAAATATCAAATTGGGATGGGAATAAGAATAAATCAAGAGAGATGAGATGGTGCAATAACAAAAAAATTGATAGCTCGGAGGGTGATGAAGGAGCTGCTGCCGCTAATGCTATTGATCAACTAACTACTAGCAGTGCCACGAATTCTACTTCTGCTGTCAGGAGTTCTGATGACGAGATTCAGACAATAACTTGCCCTTCTTGTGGTCATATTATTCAGTTTCAGGATCAGGTTTTTATTATTTACATATCCCTTCTACATACCTACAGCTTACTAAATATTTCTTAAAAAAATTAATTATCTGGAAATTATATATATGTGAAAATAATTAATTATAGGCGGGAATTAATGATCTGCCGGGACTACCAGCGGGAGTGAAGTTTGATCCAACAGATAATGAAATTCTGGAACATTTGGAGGCCAAAGTGATGTCAGATTCCCGTAAACTCCATCCTCTCATCGATGAATTTATTCCTACACTCGAGGGCCATAACGGAATTTGCTATACCCATCCTGAGAAGCTGCCAGGTTTTCCTCTTTTATCTATTTATTTATTTATTTATTAATTCGCTAATTCGTTAAACTAGTTTTAGTTTTAGAGGATGGTCGCCACCTGAAAATTTTATTATTAATTTGTTGGGTTCATTGTAATTCGTTCAGAACTAGTAGTTCTTCTTATGTTGGGTGGCAAGTCTATTGGGGCTATGCATGATTTTTACTTTTTCAGACGACCGCTCTTAGAAGGCGGCACACGGATGTGCTCATCAACTCCAAACCAAGATCATTTTATTTCTCAATTAACAAATCTCTTAATTCCTTATTCGCAATGAGTGTCATCTACCACATTAGGAGTTGCTTTCACAGATGAATCATTTTTTACCATTTACCAATTCCCGAACATTAACTCTCTTCTAATTAAAGATTTTCCTTGTTTCATTAAATTTAGACCCCTATCAAAGAAGGAAAAATTTAAATGCAAACTATTGATAATGCTAGCTAAAAGAATTAATCTCTGATTCTGAGGATAACATATACATTGACTAACCTTATATATATAATTCTTCTTTAATGAGGACTGCAAAAATATAAAAAAAATATAGATTTTAATAGATATATATATATATATTATACTAGTATCTTTACTTTGTTAAAATGAGTATGTCTTTATTTAAAAAAAATTACATGTGTGTGCGGGCACTTGTGTATGTGTGGTGGCAAACGTCTAGTGTAAATGCAATTGTAATTATTTTTAACTTGAAATTGCTTAATCAATGCTCTCTTCTGGAAGCCTTGGACTCACTGTACGCATCTGAGATTTCTTTTCTACAATGTAATCGCATTCTTCCACAAATCATGGCTGACATGCAGGAGTTGAAAATACCTCATAGTGTTGATTCTCCAAATTTTTTAATTAGTTTACAGGGACACACCGAATTTGTCCTTTGCTTTTGATTACTGTTAAATTATGCATACATACTCGTATTATTAGTTAGTCTCTTTTAATTACTGTTAAATTTTGATAAAGATCCCTTTCTTGTGAAATATTTCATTGTGTTTTTTTTTTTAAAGTAATTGTGTTATTGATCTCCGAACTTTTAAAAAGAAAATTAAAAATAATTTCAACCTTTTGTTGGATAAAGGTTGAATGTATCAGCTTTTTAATTAGGAGTTTTAATCGAAAAAATGTGCATACTCACATCATTAGTTTCTTTTAGTTAGTGTTAAATTGTTGGCAGACAAACTTTTCTTTTGAACCTTTTTATTCCCCCGTCACCCCCCCCCCCCCCCCCCCAAAAAAAACCCTAAAAAAGCAATATATCTCACTTTTCATAAATGTAAATAATCTTCTTGTTGATGAAGGTGTAAGCAAAGATGGCCAAATCCGCCACTTCTTTCATCGACCTTCAAAGGCATACACCACAGGCACCAGAAAAAGAAGAAAGGTACACACTGATGAAGATGGAAGCGAGACAAGATGGCACAAAACGGGCAAGACTAGGGCAGTTTTTGTTGGTGGCACAGTGAAAGGGTTCAAAAAGATCTTAGTTCTCTACACCAACTATGGCAGGCAACGGAAACCTGAGAAAACAAATTGGGTGATGCATCAATACCATCTAGGCAACAATGAAGAAGAAAAAGATGGAGAATTAGTTGCTTCAAAAGTTTTTTACCAAACACAGCCTAGACAATGTGGATCTTCAAGCATTAACAAGGATCATTCACTTGAGATAAGTGGGCATAATAGTATTCACGTACCACATAAGAGTTCTTCATCAACTTTTATTGAGTACTACAATCAACCTTATATGACTTACGATCACGGGATCATGCATACCAGAGAAAGCTCACCTCAGCTAATTCCCAATCTGGTTGTTCAAGGTGATGGATCTTCGTTTATTGGATTAGCCACGGATACAAGCAGCAAGAAATCTTGAGATCAGGAAATGGATCAGAGATGGACATTAAGCTTGTGGTAGGTAGGTAGTAATGACGGTGACATTTTAGCTTTTGTTGTTGTTGTTTTGGTGTAACATTCAATTGCAGATTGTTTGATTGAAGAATTTTATGAGGAGAACCCGAATGGGGAACAAGCTGAATGACAGCTTGCTGTGTTAATTATTACAGATAAAAACTTATGCTGTTTGGAAGATTTGGCTCCCTTGGGAGTTTTTCTTGTGTACAAATATGATTTTCATAAACCAGAAGGTTTACAGGTTCCCACGTTCATGACTGTATTACAAATGTTCATCCGTACGCTTTTTGAGAAAATTATAATTGTATGAAAATATACAAGGCTCTCTCATTTGCTATTAGGGATCGCGCCACCAAGGAAGGAAGGTGGTGCGTTGATGCATGGAAGATTATGACTCTTGAAAGTTGTGCCGACTGCCAACGTGATCTCAATTTTCATCTCTATTTTCATGAATTATCTGTTTTTCCTTCGCTTCCGAGGGACACACTTTAGACGAGTCATGCTTCTTAACTTATATTTCCGCAAGTGCATGACGTGCATTGAAAACATTCTGCGTCTTTTCTTATACTCAATTAAATTATTTAATTTTCGTTGACACCATCGCCCATTTACATTTAAACAACCATGGCATGTGATTACATGTCATTGTATAGTTCAGTGCATGGCGCTGATTAATCCACTAGTTTTCAGTCTTAAAAGTACCAAAGTCTCAGTCATGCATCGAATCGTGGCTGCTGGACACGAACAACGATATATGTATAGTATAGTGGAATTTCCGGTAGGGTAATTAGAAAAATTTAGAATCCAGTTGCCTGCTTAATGTGGCTGTAATTCAATAAGAAACCGTGGAAAGCATGCAGCTGGTGGGAGACACGTATGATGCCAAGTCGACCAAAAGAATATTTAATTAGATGGCCCCAAAATACACAGTGCTATCCATCCTGGCTTAATATTTTTCTTAAAATCCATATTCGCCTTTGAACGGTAATCACATTTTCTTAGCATTGAAATTCCCGGAATGTTTCAGGCCATTTGTCAATAGCAAATCTTTCATTTTTATTTCACGAGGGAGGTACATATGCTGTTACAACGCAGTATGAAAGAGGTTTAAACGGAGAAGACCAGAAGAACATGCATAATAAATATGCCAGCTCTTCTCTATGATGCTGGCAAAACACAATTCTAGTAAACTGCCTACTCAAATCACAACTTTTCCAGCACAGTTTCTCCTAAATCGAAAACCAAGTACCGCATAAAACTGATTATAGTAATCAAATCTTCAGGTAAGGTGCAGAGAAAGATAGATACAAACTCAAAATACCTAAGAAGAAATTTAGATGAGGGGGTCCTCAATTGACAGAAAGAACAAAAGTACCAGTACTTGCACCCCAATGTTGTCATAGCAAAAACCAAGAAGCACCACGAGATGTGGGAACTAAACAAAAAAATGTCTAAACCATAAGGATGATACAGTCTAATATCTAATCCCTCCATCAGATGAGGCATAAATATTCTCACAATAGACAAATACAAGAGCTCTCTATGTCAGAAAAAGAAGATCTTCGTTAAACCAGAATAATTTTCAGAAATCCTAAGCTCACTAACTCAATCTGTCAACTACACTTTCCAGTAAATTACATTCAACCAAACTATACACGTCCATCAGAATGTTGTCAAGACTTCTGGAGAATGCATTTCTCATACAAGGCAAGGATCTCTTTCTTATTAGGATTCCTCAACTGAAGCAGCTCAGCACCAAAATTATGTTTGGTGAGTTCTTGCTTAAGTTTCTGAACTGTAAATTTTGTATAATCTTCCTGATTGGATTGCTGACTCAGATTATCGTCATCACCCCTAAACACTGAACCACCATCTTCAGGCTGGGTGTACTTCAGTGGGCTAGTTGTGCTTCTTGACCTCTTGTTTGCTCTTAATACTTTATCATTTGTGTCCATTTCTTGAACAGATCCAATTCCTGCTTCATAGTCATCTCCTCTTGCACGTTTACCATGTGAAACAGCTCTGAGCTTACTGTCCAATGCTGTTTCATTCAGACGAGATTTAGTCAACTCCTGCTGCATTTCATCAAGTTTGGCCTGGGCAGATTGTACCTCAAGGGAGAGTCTTTCTGCCATGGCATTGGCCGCAGCACGGGATCGACGTTCAGACTCCAAAAGATCCTCAAGCTTTTTAACTGTACTCGCCCTCTGCTCATTATTTGATTCCAACAGTGACTCTATTTCTTTCTCCCTTTCTTCAACTCTTGCCTCTAGTAGTGCCACTTTTGAGAGAGCTTCCAACTCTGATTCGCGTATTCTATTTACTTCATTAGTCAAGTCAGTTTTCTGTCTCTCCAAACTTTCTATCTGCCTCTGGACCCTCTCTATAACAGCCAATCTTTCCATTGCTAAGTTTTCAAACTCACTTTTTCCTTTTCGAGCTGCAGCTGCTTCAGCTCGTTCCCTATCAGCCACTTCAGTTGCCTTCTTTGCTTCCTTTTCAGCAACTTTACATCTTTCCTGGACTTCCTCAAATCTTTCAAACTCAGATTTATACTTTTGCTCCAAATAGATCTTATCCTGTTCCATTATCCTTGCTTCTCTTTCAAAGGATTGGGCCTTCGCATTAACAGCTTCTAACTTCTCACTTAGCTCTTTGGTTTCAAGCTTCTGTGATGAAATTTCCACTTCATAACTTCTCATTTTTGACTCTGCAGCCTGCAAAGAAATTATCACAGTCAACTAAAAATGCAGTTGTCCAAACATGAGAAATTCCTCCAGATAAAGGCATCAATGTGGCTGTGGGTCTATGCACACACAGCACATGCATGTCAAAGAAAATGGCTGTTGAAACCACCTCAAGGTTTTATTTGAATCTGGTACCAATAGCAGTAGTTTCATATTTTTGTCAAATTACCACAGCCTACTACGCTTACAGTACATAATGTAACTGGAGTATTATGTTTCTTCCCATGGGCCTTACAAATACAAGAATGCAGACCCTATAGGTGTTGGTGAATACGTGAATGTCAGAGAGATGTGTTATAAATAAAGCTTATTTGAATATATGTCAAAGAAACTTACTTTCAACTCTAATCTTAAAGCTTATTTGAATATATGTCAAAGAAACTTACTTTCAACTCTAATCTTAAAGTTGTTAAACACTGCTCAGCGTGCTCAATCTTGGCTGCTTTTTCCTTCATTTCCTCTTCCTGCATGTACAGAAGTGAGAGAGCGCACAATTATTTTCATTTGTGTTTAATCCTCAAGCATCATAATAATTCTGCAGAGATTTGTGCACGAGAAAGAGAGCGAGAGAGATAAGAGAGTACCTTTTCAGCCAAAGTACTAGAAAATTCTTCCCTGAGGACATCTTCCCTCTGTTGCATTTCCTTGCTTGTGCGTTCCTGAACAATTGCAGCCTTCTCTAATGCAGCTTTTGCTTCTCTAACAGCAACAGCGTACTTCCTTTTCCACTCTTCCACCTCTTCTTGAGCAGACAAAGCTTGTTCCCGGGCAGCAGCCAGCCTCGCTTCAGCAGCAGTGCTCCTAGACTTCAGAACTTCAATTTCTGAAGATACCTGATCTTCCATAGCTTTCTGCTTCGTTAATGCTTGATCATATTTTCTTTTCCAGTCTGAGATTTCATTCTTGAGAGAATCCACTGTCTTCGATAAGCTAGAAGACTTCTCTCTCAATGAAATGTTTTCACCTTGCAGATTATTTATTCGGCTTGTATAGTCATCAGCTAGCTTCTTCTTGTCATTGATAGCATCATCATAACGCTTCAGATATTCTGACTTATACCTCTCACTATCTTCCAGTTGCTTTTTAAGCAACTTCATATTATCTTCAATTGAACGGTACTTCAACATGAGAGAACTTCTCTCTGATCCAATTTGATCTATAAGCCTCTTGACAAGGTCGAGAATTGGACCTTCCGAACTGGAGAGTTTTATAGTTCAGAAAACATGAAACAAATAACAAACTGGAAAGAAGAAGAAAATGCTGGTGCAAACCTTTGCTGTAAGAACGTGGCTAATTTCTGCCATTTCCCTGGACCATGACACGAAGTTTCATACTCAGATATGAGACCATCAAGAACCTGCATGGCACTCTCAATGAGATCCAACGGAAGGTATTCTAATAAAACCACAAACTATGTAATCAAGTACCATTTGTGATGTTCAGATATGATATTTCTTAAAACACTATTGCACGGCAAAAGAAAACAACAATTACCCCAGATAACAGACCAAATAAGCCTAATGGACAAACAGTTAGTCCACTATAAGGCTGTGCATTCTCATCATCACGACACAAAAACAGTGCATCCTCACCGTCAAGGCACAAAAATTAGAGGTATTCTCCATGATTCACAAACTGGTCTAAGACAGGAGAGCCCAAAAATTGAAAGAACTAGCACACATCTCTGAAGGCATAATGTTGACGAGCAAAATGTATAGTAGTAAGGAAACTGAAGACCATAATTATTATGTAATTTTATTGAGTGTTATGTGTTGACATGGTGCTGTAATGAAGCAAATTACAATGAGAACCAGACAATGCTTACTTTCACAACATTATCTATACTCGCATCCGAAGAATGGCAAGCTGCTCTCAGCTTCCTTTCCATGCTTTGTATAGCGCTTGAACAACGAATATCTGCCTCCATATATACATTCTTTTTGTGATCCTGGATCAGAGACCAACCCAAACTAATATCAGCACATACATAAGAAAATGCCTGATAAGTCAATGACTGGCAACAGTATACTCAAGTTCCAATAATTTTAACTCACCAGTGAAGAACACATTGCAGACAATTAAGAGATATACCAACATAGAAACTCAATAAATGTCCAAAATTCTGTATTTGAGTTACAAGAGGCAAATGATTTTCTCAAAGATATAGTACTGCAAACAAGAGTTACCTCAAATGCCTTCCTGAAGAATTTCTGGAGAAGGCCCTCGTATTTCTTCCTTGCTGAACCAACCCCTACAGCACCAGCATTATAGACAGCCAGTGCTTTTCGAACTGCTGCCTCATGTGCTTCCCCTAACGCAACCTAAGAGCAGTGTAATTAGAAGACGACAAAGATCAAGAATAATTTGGGCAAAGCATCACTTACTTCTTCAGGGGGCTTTGAACGGTCAAAAGTAGACATATAAGTCTCAGTAGCAGAATCATATGCTCTTCGGCACTCAGCTTCTTCAACACTCTGCATAAATTATTGCATGTAAGAACAAAAGAAGAGGAACAAAAAAATTAAAAACAGAGTAAGTAATTGAGATTTATTATTAAGAGAGAAAAGTATAAACTGGAAACAATGAAGTATAAAAATAACTCTTTACCTGCCACGAGGAAGATATTGTAGGCACCGCACCATTATTGATAGCATCTAGATAAGATTCGGTGATGCCAATAAGAACTGGACCAGTCAGTACTGTAGCCCCAACTTGCTTGGGCCTCGTTCGTTCAAAAACAAACTTTGTCAGTGCATCTAAGCCAGCTCTAAATTCAGGTCTTAGTCTGTCCAACTGCAACCAAACACCAAATGCTTCAGAACATAACTAAAGTAACGGAAAAAAAATTAAGTTCATAGAAAAAGACAAAGAGGTTGCGGTTGGGCAGCAGTAGGTACTAACCGATATCTGATCAAGGCGTTGGAGCTCATTCTCATTGCTCAAAGGCCTCACAAGGGGAAAGCATTCTCTATCAGGAAACAACGCTCGGATAGAATCACGAATCTATGAATCGTTATTTGCATGCAATTAGCATCTAAGAGATAAACAAACAACAAAAGCTGAAAACAGAAATGCTCAAGGCACCCGACAACAGTTCATGCCAATATCTCTTTCATTTGCTTTCCCGCCAATTACCTCAAGTAAGTAAAACTAGTCCACATCTTACCTCATTTTTTGCAGCTATATCCCTTCCACTGCCTTGCACGGACCTTAAAGCAATCTCTAAGTAGTCACGGGGTGTTATTTTCCTATTATCCTCCACTAAGTCCAAATAGAAGTCCTGAAAATAGAAAGACATAAAGGAACATAATCATCACAGAACCACTCGAAAGGTCTATTTCCAAGTAAGCAACAAGTTCTAAAGTCATGAACACATGTTCTTAAACAGTAAGCTATAAGAATAATATTTTCAGAAGAAATTACCCTTAGAAGCCAAACAAAGATTGGGGAGAACTGCCCAAGCTCAGAAGGTGTAGTCTTTCCTCCAGATGCTCTTACGCGAATATGTTTTGTCATTTGAGTGACAAGAGAAAGACGATCAAGTGCAGCTTCGTCTATACCACCCATCTATGTAAAATCAAAGAACATTAGCAGGCTGGTATAGCACAGATCCAGTAACAATAACATCCCACCAAAGGGAGAGAATAGAACACACAGGAACTACATAACTATGAATCTAAAACTTGCATCAAAACATAGAGATCAAGCTATTAACAAACATTGTCCCAACCTGGTTGTAAATGAACATGCTGGATAAAAGGACAGCTAAGGAAAATATCTGAGTGCTGTAAGTTCCCTGTCAATGAGAAAAAACAGTACTAAGATACCATAATCACATATGTAAAAACGAGATAATCATATGATATAATAGATAAAAAAATCAATCAAGCAGCAGTACAATGGCGATAGACCAAATTATTCAGATCAACCAATACATTACAATCGTCGGTATCAGGAAATGGAAACTCTCTTTTCAACTAGTTAAAATAGGTCATAATTAATTCATCATTATGAAAACAAAAGAAAACTAACTGTTTGATCATAAGCATCAATTCCTTCGCTATCCAATAGTAAAAGGTTGTACTCAGTTCCATCCAGAGCAGTTCTCTTCAAAGGTGCACTCCACAACCATAGGCCTTTTGTGCAAGGGCGGTGAGTTGATGCTACTTGAAATCCACTGCTTCTCCCAAGAAGCTGTAAAACATTAATGGTAAGCTTCGCTCTTATTTACAAATCTGCACTTATAATAAATGCATTTTTATGCTCAATAGATACAAGGAAAAATAGAAAAACAAACATGAAGTCACAACCAAGATACTTGCAAACTCATTTCTAATAACCAAGAGCACAAATGCCAAAAAAATTTAATTCAAAGGTCTTCCCTAGCAAAGTTGAAGGAACAGCAACCACATTTTAATTTCCAATTTCCTAAAAGAGCGAAGATGCTAACTTGGCATACAAAACAACAAAATTAAATAAAATAAAATTAAAAAAAAGGGTTCCTTCAACACATTTCTCCTTTCCAGAATCAGCAAAAGCACACCAAAATTGCACAACTCTATCTAGAATAACAAACCCTAGACTCCACAACTTCGCCAGGTCAAAATTTTCACATCTTTCAATTCACACTGACCAAAAGCTACAAAACTTTTACCACTGTGAAAAAGCCATCGCCTTGACAGAATTTCTGCAAGAATCACTGTATTTTAGCTCGCTAGAAGCCGCAAAATCACTTCCGACACTCTAATTACAACAATCCAAATCCCAAAATCACAAAAACCCTAGACTTCACAGCTTTGCAGTAAAACCACCAAGGGAAAACAAAAAAAAAACACAAAAAGCAGAAGTTTGCGAATTTCATAAACAAAATAGCCGAAAGAAACAAAAATTTACCTGATTCAAGATAAAGCTTTTGCCTTGGCGAGCTCGACCGCATACCGAAACGACGCCAATAGGCTCCTTGACGAGCTGGAGCGCGGCGACAGCTTCTGGATCCATCCGGAACTTTCCTTTCTCATCGCAGTACACAAGCCGAATCGGCCTCGCCGGACCCGTGACAGGAGTTGAATTTACCGGCAACCGTGACGATGACGGTGAAGTACTAGGTTGTAACGAGTTGTAAGGGGAAGAGTCTTTTCCTTTTCCGAAAAATTTCATCATCATGTGACCTGTGTTTTTTTTTTCTTTGTTTAATTTTCTTTTATGATTTTGATTTCTTTGTTTCTTGATTTCGCTTTTGTTTCTCTAAATGAATGGAGAAACTAGGGAGTAGTTTAAAATGGGAGAGGGAAAGTAAAGGCCGCGGAGTTTCACGGGGCTTTTCACAAAATGAAGGCGAAACTGAAACTGGTGTTACGATTTTAACAATAACGTTACAAAGGCATTACTTCACGAAGCAGGGGATATTTTGGTCATTGGGAAGAAATGGAGTGTGCTGCTTAGTCAGAACGACAGCGTCGTAAGAAAGCTACTACTTGGCTTTCTTTTTTTTTTTTTAAATTTAAGGTTCTAAACAAAATATAAAATAAAACAAAACATTAAATTTAAGGCTCTAAACAAAATATAAAATAAAACAAAACTGTGCAAAATTGCATGATGATAGTTTTGAGATTTTTGGTGAATCAGTCATCTCATTTTCGATTTATATTTTTGTAAGGAGTCAATATTTGAATTTGATTATGTGAACGTATAAAATAGAAAAGTGAAAAATATCTTGATGTTTATAAAGTGTAAATACAATATAATAATTTTTTTTCAATTTTCAAATAAAATTATTAGTTTGTTAGAATTTATATATTTTTTAAAATTTTAGTGGCATATTGTTAGAGAAGATTTTATTTTATATAAACATTATAGTTATGGTGCAACTTTATTAACACTAATACATCGAATCCCATCAAAATATATTTGAACAAAAACAGTATTAAGATTAGTGATCTTTCTTTATTTCATTAAACAAAATGAGATATTATTATTTTACCACCTAAATTTTCCTTGCATATCGTTTTACCTCATAAGTTTTGTGACAATTGTTTCAATCCATCTAACTTCTTCTTTTTTTTAATATTTTACTAGCGAATCAATTAAGATAACATGAATTTTAATAGAATTTATAATTAAAGCCTATTTTACTCATAAATTGTATAAGTAAAATTTAATCATCTAGATTAAAAAATATAAAATTAATGACATAACAACATATAATATTTTTATCAATTTATTATTTTATCCATAATAATCAATTGATAAAATTGTAAATACTATAGTTCTTTTGGCTGACTATATAAAAATTCCTCAAATGCTCCTATGACACCTACAATTTCTTAGTGGAGTTAACGGTTTAGTGATAAAATGACAAAAATTAAAATATTAAATAAAAAATAATAATTGTCAAAAAACTTTAGTAGTAAAGTAATATGTTAGAAAAAGTTAGATGGTAAAATGACAATATTTTTCAAAATATGTATTTGTTCATACATGGAGAATTTAATGTATTTCAAAGATTATTTCGTAAAATAATTTTCAAACTCTCTGTATATATACGGTGTTCTCATAATTTTATGTAAATGCAAGAACTGATTCAAAGGGTTGTCTCCGGCTTTGGGAAGTACATACAATGCACAAGGTTTTATTTGCCCAGCTTGTCCCAAACACTAAAAATTAATTTTCATATTATTAAACTACTTTGTTTCAACAACCAAAATATATGCCAAAAAGAGTATCGTTTGTAAGGATGGCAAAAAGCAAGTTTGGGCCGGATTTTTCAAGCTCAGCCCAAGCCTAATTTAAGATAAGCACGAGGGCTACACTCGGGCCGGATTTGAGTTTTTATTTATTTGTTAAATTATTACAAATCTAAAATTAGTTAATAATCAATAAATTGTTATAATCATAAATAAATTAAAAAAAATGAATATTTTAAAGTAAAATAATAAATAAGGCAAATAAAAGCTTAGAATTTTTTTTTAATACTAGATTCTCTAGTTCAACCACTCTCTTAATTAATTAATGCATAAGAGAGAGTTTAATATTATAATTTTAGCCTTTTTATTATCATTGATTTATAAATTCAGAATTTAAATTTTCTTTTTTTATGTCATTTTTTAATTTTAATTATATTATTCTAATTTATAAATTTATTTTTTTTATTAAATAATGGGCCTAAGTATGAACCGGACTTTTTTCTTAAGGCCTTATTCAAGCCCTCATGTGTGAGGGCCAAACCGATCCGGACTTCTTTGCCCACCCTAATCATTTGATTCGTGGAATTAATCAAACTTCTCAAACAAATAAATAAGAATAAAGATTTTTAAATAAACTATGAGTTGGAGATTGGGATATGAAAAAATAAAAATGGAGATGAGAAAAAAGAAGAATAAGAATGTGTGTGTGTATCACACATACATACACATGCGAAGACTAGCTTATGAGGTTTTATAAATGAAAATTTAAAAAGAATTATTTTTTAGGGTAACGTTTTATAGCAAGATCTTAATTTTAATTTGTAGATTTATATTTAACCAATTAAACTGGGGTATTTTATAAAATATACCTCTAAAGGGGTGTTATAAGGATTATAAATGGGTGTTAAAAGCTTCAGTCGTGGACATATTTGGAGCTGGATCTCACACAATAAGCCAACAAAGGCTTAAGCTTACAGAATAAGCCACTTCTAACTTGTGACATAACCCAAAAGACAATTGGTGAGTATTTAAGGCCTAGTCCAATCCTCAAACTCAAAGGCTGGTTGCGACCCATCGACAATGCAAAAATATTGAAAGGACTCGTAGTCAGCCATCAATTCAAAAATTCAATTTTTTCCATGTCGTTCTTAAGTATGTCTCTAATTACATTTCAATTAAATAAATAAATAAATAAGTACAAGCACATCAATATGTTTAAAATTTTATTATTTTAAGATACAAAATTAAACGGATGATCTAAATAAAAAATTTTTAGTCTCTTAATAAGAACATCAACATTTCGTATAATTAAGCGGCTGTCTTGTCCATTTTTAGTAACAAAAGAAGGATACATAAGCAAGATATACTTGCAGTTGATTGAGCGATTGTCTTGTCCATTTTTATTAACGAGACCAAAATCAAATCGTAAATGCAACAAAAGGTGTGGCTGGGCAGTAGGCAGGCAAGGCGGCATTTATTAATTATCCATTACCGACCAAAAAGAAAAGAAGCACCGCACCAACCACCCACCATTCGAGATTGTGATTAAAACTCCACGTGCAGCATCAGCAATGACATGTCACAGGCATTTGCTTCAAAAAGAAATAATTTAGAATTAGACCATACAACAAATAAATATACAGTGCATCCACGACCTTGAATTGAGTCAACCCTGTATCAACATCGTTAAACGATGCTAATGGGGTTGGTAATGGCTAATTAATTTTCATAACAATGAAATAAAATAACCCATTAAAATGGCTGAGAATTTGTTACGTAATCAAACATTGGATGGCCAATGATTAATGGAAATGCTCCAAGGCTTACCTCATCGTCATCATCTTGTAATGACAGTTAACCGTTGACTTATTGTTATGGACACAACCACCATTGCTGATCTGTTGGTCCCCGCAGCCCGCTTGCCTCTAATTTTTGATATTTTGTTTATTTTTTAATTAGGTAGTGCTTATTGAGCAACTGGGAGGATTAGGTGTGTGTTCAGCATCAATCAGGCAATTCAATTAAAACAAAAAATGAATATATATATATATATATATATATACTTGCATTGTTCGAAGGATTTGATTTCGGTCAAAAACGTTAGGTGGTGATAGCAAGTGCAAGATAGATGTGTGTATGTGCACGTGTGTGTATGTGTGTCTATATATATATAAATACATTCAGAGAGAGAAACATAGAAACATGGAATGATTTTAATTAATGAGAGGTGGTGATTAATTTTCTCTCTCAATATATGGTTTAATATCTGTCGTTACCATCTATTATTACTTCATAAATGGCGATTTTCTTAGCGTTCAAGAGAATACGTTAATTGAATATTATAGCGCAAGAAAGATTTCTTTTGCTATGATAATCTATGAAAGGATGAAAATTTTGTTTAATTTCATACATGTACAGATACAATTAAAATTACGTGGGATTTCTAAAATTTTATTGTTATTTAGCTATATATACAATAACAAGCCAAAGCGGTGACCCTCAAAATTAATTAATTGCTAGTTCTAAATTGATAACATGGACATTAATAATAATCATCAGAATAGATGATAACTATACACGTTTTGGAATTGAAGAAAAAAAAGTTAAAATGGGATTGGCAACTAATTTGATCTTGTGGTTGACATGCACTGCAATTTCTGATAATATTATTATAAGAGTTCTCGATAATAGCATTATAAGTCTCATGCAATAACCCTTCCAGCACTAATGGCCGGCAAATAATTTTACAGAAACCTTTTTGTCCCGCAAATAGATAGAGATATATAATTACCACGTCTACACACAAGTGACAATAACATACACTAATGCGGGTAATGATAGTATCCATATGAATAAAGCAATTTTTTTTTTCCATAAAATTTTTAACAATTATCTGAAAATGTACATTTAATATTTTTCCCCTCTAGGATTGTTCAAGATCATGCAACGCTAGCTAGGCTAATTTCTTGAACCTTTTAATCTTGCGGCATTCTATTTTTACCTAATCCGACACGTTAGCAAACGGTGAAACTTGACTTCGAGCAGAAGTTATCGTCCTACTCAGGGTAATTAGATTGAAACTCAACTTCGAGGAGATGTTATCCTCCTTCTTAGGATAATTAATAACAATGGAGCTCCACTCTGAAGAGAAGTTATCCATGCGGCATGTTATTGGATATTTTGAACACAACATGAGCTATGTGAGTCACAGTGCCCTTGTCCATAATAAGATGAGGTCCTCCGGTTCTTCTACTCTTGCTTTTCAATTGTGAAGGCTTAGAATTTTGTCTTGAACGTCAGAGATCAGTCCGAGGCTTAGATTTATGACTTGATCATCAGAGAGTCTTCGGCAATAACAACCCCGACATCTTCCACTACAGAGAAAATTTTCCAACACCTTCCGTTACGGATCAAATTATTTCAAACTCCAATCTCTTGAGCAACGGTTTATCAAAGTATCCAAACCGTACCCAGTAGTTAAGAGCTCGTTCCCGAAATAATCAAGAACTTATGTCGGGCCAAGCCAAATTTCAGAGTATGAACAAGCCTCACCATGCTGTTTGGATTTTAGTTGAAGTTTTTGGGTTTGTAATTTCTCTATCTATCCTTCATTTTCCAAGTGCTGCGCGCGCGCACACACAAAAATAAAAAAAATCTAAATAAAAAGGCCATCGGTATTTGACGTAGAGGTAGAGGCAACTTAAGCACGGGCTTTTGGTGACCCGAATTACTCAGATCCACTATCTTCAATCACAATCATCCTTGCATACGCGTCCATCAAATTAACCAAATTTATTTGGCACCGAATTAAAAGGCATCATATGAGTTGAGAGGAAATTAAATGTGGCCACATGGTGACCGATGGGAGAAATAGGACTGGATTACAAGCACGTGAATAGCATATATAATGTAAACTTAACAATAACTAAAATTCATATAATTAATTAATACACGAAAACTTAGATATTGATCCATAGAAGAATTACATGGTCTACATAACTACATTCATCAAAGACAGAAAGGAAATCGAGATAAAATTAATGGAGGAAGAGGCAGAGGATAGATCATAGCCACAAAGCCCCGGCCTCTTTCAAAATAGGCACCAAATCGCCGGAAATATGTGTAGCCATTACCCGATCCAATCCACCAAACAGCTTTCCTCCGACAAAAACGGCCGGAAATTGTATAATCCCACCACCGTTTTCGACATCAATTCTCGACAATTCATCAAGAACAGCAGCTTCATCACCATCGGCCACCTCGAACACCGCAGGGTTCACACCGTGCCCCAGCAGCAACGTTTTCACGACATGGCACATGCAACACCCGGGTCTCCCAAGTACCAACACTGCATTCTCGACCAGCATCTTTTCCACACTTTTTGCAGCGGTATCCGCTTCTTCAGTGACACCGCCACCGCGCGCCGATGACGTGTTGCCGGCGGCGACGGCGGGGCCGTGGATATATGTTCTATAGGGAATTGCTTCTTGCATGGAATTGTTTAAATTATGCACAAAGATTGATTTTTCTGAAAGATTTGGGAATGGGTGCTCTGGACCTCGCTCATATTATTGTATATTTATATATATGCGTCATTTACATAAATAAATAATAAATGGGAATGGAGAAGACTACAAAGTCAACGGCAGTTACGCATTCTTGTGCGTCAGAGGAACCGTGGGTGACGTGGCTTTACGTCACTCTTTGGTAGACGGATTCTCCCATTTGCTACGTCGCAATGAACACTCAACTCGTGACCTTTGCTCTTTTTTTTTTTTTTCCCAGTAAATGTAAGCCAAATTTTAGAAAATGAAAAGGTGAATGGTTTTAGAATAATAGAATCCGTCCAAATTAAAAGTCCTAGATGTAGCTACCTTTATCAAGCGGATTAGAATTCCACATAATGTGAACTTCTTTTTAGTAAGTTTAAATGAGTAATTGATAGGAAATAAATAACATAATAATAGTAATTAATTATATCTTCTTTATTTATACATTAATATTAAAAAATACATGGCACAAAATATTTAATATCCGAATAAAAATTCTAATTCGATTCAAGGATGACTGCAAAAAAAAAAAAAAATAGCAACCCCTAGTGGATTGCCAACAAAAATAATTGACTCATTGATAGGGGTTTCACATTTTATACGTAAAAAGATTATTTAAAAATGTTCAACTAGTCGAAAATAAAATATAATATAATATAATATAAATCAATACTATTAACTTCTAAAAAATCGAATTAATAGTAAATGCACCGAGTTAAGGGATTGACATGCCACGCAAGTATTTCTTGTACATTTCTAAATCATCAGTTACTTCAATCGCACAGTATCATCCTTTGATGCCCTAAAATTAACAGCCTGGTTTGCGGTCAAAGCCGTTCCAGGACGGTGATAAGCATACACGTCACCAACTAAACAACAACACCCATGACGTCATTCTCCATCACTTATCGATCAGGCTTCCGTACCACCTCGCTTCATCCGCTCGCCACGTGGCATGACACCATAGTCAAATCCATCTGGTTTTCCAAATTATTCTATGCCTTTCACTTTCAGCCAGGCGTGCAGCATGTCTTCTCTCTCCTTTCCTTTTTTTCCTCTGAGAAGCTTCTCTCTCCTCGCTTCATTCCAGTGAAGTGGGGCCCATTTCATAGTAACATGGACTTTTAAAACAAATTAAGATCGATAGCCTGGATAATTATCTTTTGACTCTACTTCTCACATGTTCTGCACTTGGCTTTTAAGAATATGTTTGAGATTAAGATTGGATAATTATTAAAGTGTTTAATAAATATTAGTTAATATAGTTTATAAAGAATGTTGTATAATTTTTTATTTGTATAATAAAAAATTTATTCTATTTTTAAGAATATTATTAAAATTATTATTTTAATTTTATATTTACTATCTATTATTAAATTTTATTTGATAATTATAATTTTTTTTCACAATAATTGTAATTTAAAAATTACAATATCTCAATTCTAAACAGAACCTAATATGTGAATGTTTTCACATTGGTTTTGAAGATTATTTGTCATTACTAATTATACATTTGAGCCTCGAGAATTATGATAGTGTGATTTTTAAATAATTTTATCTAATTATTTATTTAAATTTAAAATTTAAGAAAAAAATATAAATAAAAATTAATTTAAAATTTATCTATCTTTTATATTTTTAAATAATTTTATTAATCGGTAGAGATTAAAAATTTAAAATTAATTTGGCCGGTTAAAATCCCTCTAAAAAAATTGCACATTTTAGAGGTAGTAAAAAAGATTAGGATTTTGTAGTGGTACGCGATGCGATGCGTTGCGCGTTACACGCTACTAAGGATATTGGAAGGTGACGTATTATGTGATCACGTGGGCCCGCGGAACATGACGTTACTATTCGCGGCCATGAGAACATTATGAGTCGCGTGTTCTCACCGTCCATCTGTAACGTTTCCTCGGAGGCCGCACCGGCACTAATGCCGAATAATTCCATGTAATCTTTGTATTATAAACAAATTTTTAGATTGTTTATTTATGAAAAAATATTTACTGTGCATTGTTCTAAATAAGGAAAAAAAATAATTTAGAATCTCAAATTTTGATACCATGATAGCTTAAGTCTCATGGTTTAATAAATGAAAAATCACAGGCTCGAGTTAAATAATTATATCTTCTTTAACAAGATAATTGTAATTTTATACCTATTTTTGTGTTTTATTAAATCAACGAGGGCAAATAAACAAAATATTAAGATTTGGATGAAATTGAAATCGAATTTTTTTAATAAAAACAAACTCAAGAGGGGCAGCTGCCAACTCTTGGCACTGTGTGGCTTCGCCACTACAGTCTCTTTTGTTTTTGAATTTTGTCTATATTTGATTGGAGATAATTGATTGAGAGACCATCAGCGCACCAATATTAATATACCATAATATTTACCTTAATTAATACAACATCACTGATAATTAAATAGATTTAACAAAATCTGGTCATCTGGATATATGTATGAATCTCTTTCTAAAATAGTGAACATATAGCTTTTAATTTTTAAAATTAAAGGACTGTAGTTGTTCACTTGTTTGTTGGAGCAAAACTTAAGAATTTGAACGCGTTTTTGGTTCTAGGTGAGAGAAATGGTGAGATATGGTTATAAGAAAGGGAGAAAAGAAAACGGAGTCGATCGGAGGCGGCAATGGTGAGTAGTCACAATTTTAGAATATTCATTTTAAATTGGATTCTAGATTATTATTATTATTATTATTATTATTATTATTATTATTATTATTATTATTATTATTATTATTATTATTATTATTATTATTATTATTATTATTATTATTATTATTATTATTTGTTCTTCAAGAAGAATGACTAAAAATTGATAGCAGTTTACTTTGAAATTTGGACAGAGGGACTTTAGATTAATTTACAAAATCGATTGCGACAAGAAGTTGATTTGCAAGAGAATATAAGTTTGTTTTGGGGGGGGGTGGGGGGTGTACTCTTGACTTTTGAGTTGATTGGTCGGCCGGCGCTCCAGTTTGCATGAAAGTGGAGCCGAGTAAGGAACAGGTCATCATCAACCTCTAATAACATATAAACATCAAAAGAAGCTTCTTTCACTATTTATTTACAAATCAAAGTTCAAAAATCGCCTACTTAACCAAAAAAAAATTAAAATGAAAAAAGGGTTAATTTCGGATTATTCCAGCATTCTTTAAAATACTCTCAAATTATTGTAATTTGTAAACCTCAACTCCTTCTTCATTTTTGTTAAGAACATATATATATATATAGAGAGAGAGAGAGAGTAATCCACCCTTATTTTCTCTCGTATTTTAAACAAAAACCCAAATTCACCTCTAAAAAAAGTTAAAAATTTGCCTATACCAATTCTGGGTTATGTTTTCCAACAAACCCCTAAAAAAAAAGGCAAAGAAAAGAAAAGAATTTGATTATAAAATACATTATGCTTGCTCGGCAATCAAGCGAATCTCTTTCTCTAATCTGTTTTTGAAAAATTTATATAACAAAGATTTTCGTTTGCAAGGCAGGGCGCTAAAACTAAGAGACGGAAAGGCTTTTTTTTTTTTTTTTAAAGTCGTTTTTTTAATAGTAATTTAAAAAAAAAAAAAAAACAACGACTTTGTCAAACATCCATGAATAACAATTGGACCGCACATACCATAAAGGAAAAGCTTCTTTGTGTGTTTGCGCTTAGCGTGAAGAGCAGCAATGAATGAGTTACAATCTTTATGTCTTGGGGGGCATATCATGAATATCAGCCCACAATCTTTTTTGACCCCCCCACCCAATGCCTTTATCAAAGGATTAATCTTCCGCAATCAACATGAGCTTAAGATGTGATTCATGTGATTCAACCCAAGCAGAAATAATAAAAAAAAAAAGCGATTGGAAATTTCTTCTTCCACATGAAAAGCACATTGATCAAAATCCCAAGTTAGATGCATTTCCCAGTCAAAAATACAGTTGTCAGGGCTTTATTCTCTGCAGATCAATAGAAGTTTTGGCTTTCCATGTACAGATTATACTCCTACTGCGAGCATCTATCTTAATTTGCATTGATATTTTTCGGGGGTAATCAATTCATGTTCGCAGTGGTGACTGGTGACATCACGGCATTAAAAATTTTAGTCCTCACCGTCTATTCTTTGTCGTTGGAACTACTGAAATGACGCCGTTTGGAGTTTATATCTGTGTTTACCGGCTGGGCCCAATCATGCATTCGGGGAGATCGGGTCTGCTGCTTCACAGGCTTAAGCCGCCGCCCAGGCCATCATAAATTTAGTAGGAATAAGGACAAACAGATAAATAAATGAATCGCCAAAACTGAGGCCTTGTTAAATTTCTACCTTCGCGTGTGTGTGTTTGCGTATGCATATGTTACGTTGATGCTGTATTTCTCACATCAAACCCATGGAAGGAATTCATATTTTTTGATGCCGTTTGCCAACTTGTCCATCATCAATTTCAACAGCAACAAATTTAGTGTCCTTTAAATCGGATGGAGGATCACGTTCACGGTCGACAGAGTACGAAGGATGAAGGGAAAAAGAAGGTGAGGCATCAAGAGAAAGCGAAGCGTCCAGGGAAACTGAGGCATCATCGAATGATGAGGGTCTCGCTGAGTAATAATCATTGGTCCTGAGGTTTTTTCTAGCTCTGCCTCGCCATCTTTTGAGTCCACGAGCCACACTTTCTGGGAATACCGCATTCGTCATTGATGATCCCATCTGGGTTCATATTGCATTAATTGGATTAAAATGTTATAATCAAGAACTAATTAATTAATTAATTAAAATAAAGTTGGTTAATTACCTGCGTCACCAAAGCATAGAGAGGTAGCGTTACATAGCCGCAAAGCATGTGTACTGCCACCCCCAACACTATCTTTATGATAATGTCTTCTGTTTTCTCGTGGAAACAAGATCTCAGTCCAAATTTGTACTGCAATTTAGATGAACCAAATTTAATTTGCGCAGAGTCTTAATTTTAACTTTAACACAGATCGATTTGACAATTTCAGTTTGAACAAGACATTTTAAGGTGGTGCTTCATTACCCAAGTCCATGCAAAGAATGCCAGTTGAAAAGAATTCTGCAAGTAATAAATTAAAACATTAGTTCCCAATCATTTGTTGCTCAAAAAATGATCCACAACACATCTAGAAAAACTGTTTGTTGCTGATTACTTCTAAATTACAAGATTAAGGGGGTCAAGTTATTAATTACCTGAAGCAACACCAAGTGAATGACGTGTAGAAGCAGTTTAGGCCAGTTAAACCAAAAATAATGGTCACTAGGCCTAACAAGCAAAGGTCCTATAACGACTTGAGATTTGCCATGGCTATCTAAGCACATCTGAGTTATAATGCCTTCCAGCTTAGTTCCCACCACCAATAGCATCTGCATATATAATGTTCTTATTATAATGCTTTAACTGTTGCAATTTTCTTTAAGACTTAGTAATCAACTTTGCTGTCATTGATTTTTTCCCTTTTTCTCTCTTACCACTAAAGGTATGAAGGGAAGCCATAAATAATTGTAAAATCCTGCAAAAATTCAATAGATAAATTGAGTTAGAACTGCCAAACTAGCTTAATAAAAAGTGATCCCATTCCATTTATTTGTTCATTACCAACTGGGTTCTGTTTTAGTGTTACCTTGTGCATTGAAGAATATGAAAAGTACTGAGATTATCCAAATCCACCAGCTGCCAAAAGAAATTGTCATGTGAAGAATTTGCTTATAGCTGTAATATTAAATGTGGAAATCTAGTAGTACATAATCAGAAGATATTTAATTACCTCATTCCTGCCACCATTCCAAAATCTTTTTCTAAGGCTCTATTTATGTATCTTTGGAAATTAAAGTGGCTTTCCTTTGCAAAATGCGCCTAGAAAGAGCAATACAAACATCAAATATTATATAGTAAATAAAAACAACTAATCCTATTCTCCAAAAAAAAAAAAAAAAAAACTAATCCTACTCAAAGATTTTGATATTGATTTTTTTTTTCTAATAACTTAAACCAGTAGTGGGATGATACCGTGATGAATCCACGCCTTAGGGTTAAATAATCTGTTCTGGACACAGATGCATAAAACTGTCGCAGAAAGCATGCCTGCAAGTTGAAATGTGACATTAGTAAAATTAACCAAGCTCGTCTGTAAAAGCTTATACTTGGGTACTCTCCAAATTGTTAATTGACACAGGTTATATAATTCATGATTAACGGATAATGCTAGCCAGCACTTACCGGCCAACGAAGTAATCTGCTGTGTTCACTCCAAAACCTCAGGTGGCGCTTCCCAAATGATGTTTGATGGGTGAATTGGAACCTCCGTGGATCTTCAATGTTGTTATATATGCAGTCCAGTCCGGCCCAGTCAGTGATCGGAATTCAGAAACAAGATAATAATCGAGGCACAATGAAGTTCAAAAGCTAGAGGCGAGCTTTTGAAATATACAGAGAGTAAAACACAATGTTGCTTTGTAATTTTTAATAGGGAAAAAGACACAGAGACCCTTAATGTTTGAATAAGGGACACATAGACCCCTAACGTTTTAAAATGGGACATAAAATCCCCTAAGGTTTCAAAAAAGACACTCAGACTCCCATTTGTTACTAGAAATTATAATTTTAAAATGCAATTACCATTATACCCTTATAGCATATTAAAAAATAATTGTTCATTATCCAATTTATTCCTATATTATTAATAAAATTACGAATATAACTTCATTATCTAAATTTTTCATTTAATTTTTGTCAAATTTTCTCTTCAACTAAATAAATTGAATCCATTGCTCAAGAATAAAAATAAATTAAATTGATTACTAATATAATAAAAATAAATTTAATCCATTTTCGTATATATCAAAATAAAAATAAATTAAATTTATTCCTATATTATTAATAATTCATTGGGTAATGAAGTTATATTTGTAATTTTATTAATAATATAGGAATAAATTAGACAATGAATAATTATTTTTTAATATGCTATAAGGGTATAATGGTAATTGCACTTTAAAATTATAATTTCTAGTAACAAATGGGGGTCTGAGTGTCTTTTTTGAAACTTTAGGGAATTTTGTGTCCCTTTTTCAAACGTTGGGGGTCTCTGTGTCCCTTATTCAAACATTAGGGGTTTCTGTGTCCTTTTCCCTTTTTAATAATATCTAAACTGAAATGTATGCACATACGTCATTTTAACGTAGCCAGACAATTTTTTTTTTCCTCCTTCATATCAATGTTCAAAAGGAATCGATCAAGAAATCCCAACCATCACCATCAGAAAGAAATTTATTTAGGTCAATAATTTGTGCCATCTGCCTTCAATAATACTTAATAAACGAAGTCGGTTGAATCATAATTGGGTGGGAGAATTTGGACGGAAAAATGAAAGTACTTTTTCATCATCATGCAATTAACACAGACGTATTATTATTAATACTCATCACATTCGATTAATCAAAATCGTTTGGCTAGTAAGTAGTAAGGTCCCACAAAAGATTTGAAAACATATATAGATACACGCACACACACATTAACACCTACATAAATATAAGAAATGAAATATTGTATTTCTAAGAGCTAGGGACTGGGGTGGTCTAACCAAAACTTACCATTTGTAAATTGATACTCTAAAGTTCTCGTTTCTGCTTCCCAAGATTCCCAACTTCGCATCTGGAAAGAGTTTACGGCAAAAGTAAATAATAGCCAGCATCAATACAAGTACTCCAAGTTACCCAATCACATTCATTAAAGGAAAGATAATAAGTTACTTAACACATAACAAGTTGTCTTTCTCGGAGAAATTAACTAGATCTTATATATAATTTGTGGAGTTAATAATTACCTTGGCCATGCCGAGACTGAATGTCAGAACGCAGGACAAAGAATGGAAAAAGGCCAATACAAATATCAAATACTGAAGTTGATTCACACCTTGCCTTGACAACAAAGAGACCTTCCCCTGTTCAAGAACTTAATTAATAACTACGACGTTCATATGTGATCAAATTAAAAACAACGTTAAAATATATTTGATTTTGAAGCCAAATTAATATCAACCCATCCAATCAAAGTGCTGCATGCATGCTATTCTATCATGGGGTAATTCATTACCTGCTCCAAACATTTGAGTTCTTCCTCGCTATAATCATCCGAGTCCATGGTGCCGCAAGGTAAAAAAGTTTCGGCCGTGCTCTTTGGTATGCATATATTTGAAATCCGCTTTTCACTCACAGTCAGGATCAATGACATGAACCCCAACATCATCAGGTCTAAACAAAGGGACACACACTACTTTTACATGCATATATAATTTAGTTATTAACATAAAGAAAATTGAGCTATATATATATATATATATGCACACAAAGTGCATGCGATCTTGCCTGTTATTTTTGTTACCTGATTTGATCTTGTGGAGAGTCTGAATGAGGGAGCTCTTCTTCTTCTTATTGAAATACTAAAAGCAAACCAACAAAGAAAAAATTAAAAAGAAATTCAGGGACTGATATGAGGATGAGTTCCATGGCAGCGGAATTGAAGATATACAAGGCTATAGCTGTGTATACATAACATAACAAATTAAGCTGGATAATTAATTTAATTTATGTACGTACCTTAGCTAAAAGATGAAGTAAATGCTCAATAAGAACAGAAACGGATATCAAGATGAGGCAAACTGTTGCCACAGCCCATGTTGGCGTTACTTCAATTGATCTTTCTTCAACTGTTGTCTCTCCAGCCATGTTTCTTTCACTTTTGTTTATATGTCTGGATAAATATAACGATTAATAAACAAGACAAGGGACTCCCTTGATCTCAAACTCAGAGCACATATATAAGGGGTCAAAAGTTCCAAGTTTCGTACGGAATCAATGACGTGTACACTATAAAACGACAAAGGAAAAGATGACACTTATTGTATATTATTTTCTTTACCTAGCTGCATCTTCGTTCAAGTTTGAAAGTCGCAGCGCCAGCCCCCAAGGCCGCCTCCACTGTGGCAACAAATGTTATTATAATTATCATAGAGTGTTTTTTTTTTTTTTTTTTTCCGGTTTGACTGTTTGCTCGTGCAGACAAATTTAACTTTGCTCAATTTTTTTGAGTACATAAATATAACCGCCAAAAAAGAAAGAAAAAGAAAGAAAGAAATTCCTCACGTGCTCTCTTGATTTAAGCAAGCTACAGTGCTGTGCTGACAAGTAAACAAAAAGACCATCTGTCAAACAGCTGGGGACCCACGAGGTCAACGAAATTGAATTTTTTCCATTGAATGGTCTCTCTTGAGTCTTACGTTCCGCGGGAGATAAAAGGTTCGGGGTTATTAGCACGGCCACGTGGCTCGCTTTAATGCAATACAAATGCATGCCACGACTCATTAGTCATAACTATTGAATTGTAAAAGGGCAGCTTTTTTTGTTTTTCATTTCTTTCTTATGGGAATGAATAGGGCCCAAATTTCTTCACATTTTGATGAGACTAAATGTTCTGCATGATGCTTCTACATTTCTAAAGGAGACACCGCACACGTTATGGTTCACACTGTAAGAATATGCGCTGCCACTAAATGTTCTGCATGTTTCCTCACATGCTTCAATTGGGCTATGCGTTACACAATCTTTGAGAATCTAATAAACCGAACTAGGTTATTAGGCCTAGTTTTGATATGATATTGACAGTACCTTTAAATGGAGTAACCATCATGTTATGTTTTTAACAGTCTAAATATAGTGAAGTGATAGCAATAAAATATTACCAACCAATGACAATAAATTATTATTTAAAAACCCACCAATTTTGATAAAATAAATAAATTATTATTTTAAAGTCTACCAAAATAGATATTTTGGGCTTGGTTTGCCCTATAAATTGGGGAGAGTAGAGCACGGAGGGGGCCTCTATTGGAGGAGTTAGAAAATCAAGAATTAAGAAAGTTTTGAGAGCATTAAAATTTTTAATGATTTTGTGAGTTTGTGTTTATTAGGGTATTGGGTTGTGAGATAAAATACTCTAATATTTGTAATTTTATTTCGCTAGTATAACACCTTCTCATATTTTCATCAATGGACGTAAATTAAAAAATAAACCATGTAAAGTCTTGTGTCCATTGTGTGAACTTTATTTTCCAATTTCACTTTAGGTGTGCATTTGCTATACCATTATTTTGCTAATAGTGATATCAGAGCATTTTTACAAGTTTAGATGCAAAAAAAAAATTACCTCATTTCCCATTTTTATTTCCATCTCCCTCATAAGAATGGAGATTTCATTTCTCATTCCCAAATTTGTGAGTCCCACTTAAAATTCTTTCTTATTCTTTTATATGTTTAATAAGTAAGCTCTATTCTATTAATGCGATCATTCGTATTCTTTAATCCAACAAATAAGCACTCGGAAAATGTTACAGAAATTTCTACGTGATGTAGAAACATATTTAGGCTGGATACAGAACCCACAGAATACATATTCAGATGGATGTCATTAGCTTTAAAACTGGCCAAAGACAAACTGGCTCGGGGACCATTTGCATGGGTTAAAAGGTCAAACGACTTTTGAAACACGAAGCATAAATAAACCATTTAAATTAAAAGCTGATGTGATGTGATGATAATATGATAAATACAAGCTAGAAGATGAATAAGGTTCGTCCTTGAGGACCTTTGCATTTTTCCTATATAGCTTCTGTTGTCCACAGCTTGGCTTGTTAAAGATCACTAAAAGCGCTGATTTAAAGAGCCAGCAATTCTCTTATCTTGAACTATTAGGAATTTATTATAATGGAGACACACAACAGGGATGTAGATCTGTTCATTTCAAACAAGCCAGAAAAAATCATTTAGCTTAGCAACAAATACAATTGTGCAGAATCTTCAAAGATTGAATAGACAACATCCGCTGGAAACTTAATAGATTAATACAATACATATGTTGTTTGCTTTCCATAGTGGAATTAAGCATAATCATGACATCAAGTTACTTTGAAAAAAATACTTACACTTGGTTTTCTCACCAGCTAATTAAATTGTATCAGTTACTACAGCATATGTATAATTAGAGCAATTACAAGCATTTTCTTCTGCAAGCCCAGGTGCTACCTCTGCACCTTGGTTAGTATATATCATAATTTCCAAGACAATGTTGCATGATTCCCTGAAAAACAACGCCAACAACCTTCATGAGATCACAACTAGATGGGTCTGAAACTCTGAAAAATGCATTATCAATAATATCAGAAGGCAAACAATCTGGAAACATCTGATTGATTGTAATCATAATCATGTTAACTGATTTGAGTAGCAACGGATGAGCCTTGTACCACATAGTCACCCAAGAATGTTAATAGTATTTTTTAGTAGTTAAAAAATGACCATTGGCTCTCAGTGCCACACTGCCCCTTCACCTCCCAACAAGAATGTGCGATCCTTGCAAACAAATTCCATCCTTACTCCACAAAAATAATGGCTCAACTAACCAATCACATCATTACACTCATCATGCTTTACAGAGATCGAAAGCCTTGTCTACCAACACCCCCTTCTTGCAAACCTGCAATTTCTATCTTACAATTGAACAACACTACAATGCAATATCAAAAAGCATGTCTCTAACAGCACAGTGGTTGCTTACATTGGTACAGTTGCTTCCAGTTGCCTTAGACATTACTGGAGGCTTTGGATGGAACTGCTGTCCAACATGAGACAGAAAAGAAGATCTAGGATTCAAAGGAGATGCAGCTGGAGCTGCATTGTCCTCTATGTTGGCAACATGTCTTTCCTCAGTCAATGAAAAACCAAAGAGTCTGCAGCTACCCTTACACGAGGAAACTAAATCTTGGCTGCCCCTAACTGTTGGCTGACCTACAAGAGGTGGTGAAATATGCTCATTTGACTGACCTATAGAATCCATGACCTCCTGATCACTCCCCCTGAAACTATGGTCAAGAAATGAAGATGATGCATGCTTTCCTCCATACATTTCAGAATTATGAAAAAAGCTTTGACAGTTGACACGTTGCTCTTTCTCCTGATCATTCAAGCTATAAGGAGGATTATAGTTAGAAATTGGATTGCTTGCCAGCTGAAACATTAACACCGAAGAAGGTGATGACACTTGTACGGGCGGTGCAGATGGGCTCATATGAGTGTTATAGCCCGGCACCACAGCAGACCATCTATTTCTTGATCCAGATACCGGAACACCATCAGAGATTCCAAGGCTGCCAATACCACGAGCCTCATTATTAGTAGGGGCTCTTCCATATGGAGACTTTGGAAATATTTCTTGACCTTGCAAGACCTTATGGAATCGGAATGATTCACCAAAGCCTATGCCTATGCCTTTGTAGGAAATGTCAGATTTCACCTGCAGGTTTCTGCTACCATCTCCTATAGCAGCAATCCCAGAACTATTTGAACCAGGAATGCCCCTCCTTACTTCAGATGGATGCAGATTCTGACAATCACCACCATCATAAAGAGTGTTAAAACCTAATATTTCTTGACCTTGCAAGACCTTCTGGAACCTCAAAGATTCCCCAAAGTCTGTCACTCCAATTCCATCTGTTCAATTATGCAATGATTAGCTAGAACATTATGTATGCATAAGGAAAAAAAAATTGCTCACAAGAAAATATTTTCTCATCACATAGACATACCAGGAACGGGAAATTCTGGTTTCCCAGAAGGCAATCCAATCCTGGTCCTCTTCAAACCAGATGTGATCAGGTTATTGGAACCACAAACAGAACCAGATGGCTCAATTTCCCATGGAGATACCCTGGTGTGCCTGTTGGACTCAACATCATCCCATCTCACCTGCCAAAAGAGCCACAGACAGTTGATATTAGTAAATCTAGTATTATTTGTATGCATCACATGCTAAAAGTTAGAATCTTAAACATGCAAGGCAAAGGAACTGAGGTGCAGAGTAACCAAAAGGATGAAAAAAAAAAATTAGAAACTCCCTTGATAGATTAATTTCATGTAAATCTAGTATTATTTGTATACCCCACTCAGCTAATCCAAACTTTGCAATGACAATAATTAATTTCATTGAATTTGAAGGAGAACAACAATATCAAGGCCAAAACTGATCTTGATAAGTACCACCAAGCAGGACACTGCCACTGGACAGGATACCTAGGAAAAGAATTTGCACACTATATCTCTGACCATACACTATATCTCTGACCATTTAAGTTATTAACTAGGTATTGAAGAATGTAACAGACATCCATCCACTAGAGAAAGGCTACGAATAAAACACTCCATACTTTCAAGAAAAGAAAATTTGATTTATCCATTACAAACAATAAAGCTGAGGTTTTGCAGCATATCAAAGAACATTTTGCGAGTCATTTGTGACTTAAATATATGAATACTGCATCATAATGAGCCAACACATAGGAAAACAGTGGGGGATGAGGCAGAAAACGGACACTGAATCAACCTTAGGACTCATCATGGGATGTTTAAGGTTGATATTCTCTTATCATTAAATACAAAAGCACAAACATGTGAAAGATAACAAGCTCTGCAACAAATTCATACCAACAGGCATCTCCATTTTGAACCAGGCCATCTCACAGGATCCATGTCACCGACTCCCACAATCACTCCAGTGTATCTGTCATTAAGACTTGAGTAAGATTCAATTTAGTGTTTTGAATTAAGTGCCACAAGTTCAAAAATATTAAACCTTCGCTCTGCTGCATCTTCTGTTTCAAAACGCATTTTGAACCTCATTCCAACAGCGAAAGAATGACCAAGGCTCTTCAAAAACTTATTGACAGGAATTATGAACTCTGAGGCGCTGGCCCTACACAATGGACTAATATAATAATTAAGATATTGAATGGAAATAATTGAAAAAAACAAGTCTCTAAAGAAGATAACATAAATTAGTTAAATGTAGTTACAAGCAGAATAGGTCTATCAAAGAAATGTACACCAAGCAGAAAGGACATAAGGTATAGAGAAGGGTCAATCATAAAGCTGGTTGGAGTTTGAATAGCAGAATATCATAAAGTTGTATGCATAGTTCCGGAATTGTCCAGTTAACAAAATTAAACAGCCAGATGATAGCATCCATTGAAACCATTAAAATGTTAAACTTTTTGCTGTATAATATATATTTTTAATGGAACACCATAACATGCATTAATCCAAGAGTGCAACGCCATATAAATCAAAGTAATTTCTATTGACTGGAGATAGGGAGATGCCTGTATGCGAGCATACTATATACTCTAGAATATGGCAGATTCACATACTAACATCCAGGTAGTGACGCTGTTATTCTGTACATAAAAATGCTAAATGAAGGGAGCAGCAATACACCTTGGATTGTAGGAAATGCTGAAAGCACGCTTCCTAGCTATGGCATCAACCACCTCTGTGACAGAATTGGGACTCGACTGTTGGCTGCAGAAAGAAGGGAAAGTAGCACCACTTTTTACATGAGGTGCTCTTCGGATTCCAAGTCTCAATTCACCATCTTCACCTCTGTGACATTAATCAAATTAGAATAACAAAGAACGGTTAGTATTCTTAACAGTGTAAGGTCTTTAATACCTAAGGAAAAGCACAGCATCTCCAGAAACAAGCTTCTTCTTATTAACAAATGCACTCCATCCAGTAGTCAGCAAATGCCTCCGTGGTTGCCCTGCTCAAACCAAGAAGAAAAGTATTACTTAAAATATCAGCATTGGAACAAACATGTCATCATACACATCTCTAAAGGCAAAGATACTTTGCTACTTTTGGCATACCCCTGTAAATGTGCCGGAACCTCCATTCCAGGCCATGGAGATCCTTTGCCACAAGCTCCTGTGAAGGCCTCTGTTGACTATAGTCCTACAGTATTTGAACAATGTATTGATTACACATGGTTCATTTTGAACCATTGTAAAGTCAATGAATGATTGAGGAGGCAAATGCACAATAGTTACCAGGGGAGGGAAGCAGTCTTCTGCAGCTCGACGAGGTACAGAGAAGCCTCCATGAGTGCTAGTATCAGAAGCCGTGAGGGTCTTGCAGAACATGTGGGGTGTTGAAGACTTAGCAACCACCTCAACACTCTCCTCATCACCATCCTCCTCAATTTTCCCTTCACGCACCTTCTGCTCAATTAGCTATACAGAACAAACATTCAGGTAAAAAGGAAAAAGAAAAACAACTAATTTAGACAGCAAATCAAATAAAATACAAAATGGGAATACAGCTCACCTCATCTGGAACCAGTGAGACCTGCGCATAAACTTCATCACTTGCCGCCTCTGCCTGCAAAAAAGTATACAGGAACAAGAGAACAAAGCATCAGATGACGAGTAAATACGGAAAGGAAAAAAGAAAGAGGAAAAATATTGAAACTAACTAGCACTTGCCATCACTTACTAATGGAACTGAAAAGTTTAGACATTTTCATAGCAGAATTAGCTCCAATTGTCTTCTAATTTATATTTACATCACAGAAACACAATACTTCAAAAATCATTCCCCCCCCCCCTAATTATCTTACCAAGAAAACAAGACCGAAATCAAGGCACCTGAAGAGAACAAAATATAGTGTTTTTTTTTGGGAATTTGCAACAATAATGAAAGGCCCTCGGAGGAAAAAGAAAAATTCAAACTTCAAATGCCCTGAAGCTGACACCAAAAGTTACAAAAACCAAACAACACTGATTAGTCTGTCTAAAAAACACTCCAGAAGCGCAACTTAAAAATTGACAATATATAACACACATGTAGTGGTTTATGTTAGAAATAGGGTAGTTAGTTAGTTAAATAATAATAATAATAATAAGTTAAAACTTACATGGAGCTTGACATCAGCAACCCGACAAAACAGATGAGGGGGGAGATCATAAGCAGCTGAAGCAGCGGCGGAAAAATCGGAGACATGCTCCAAATGTCCCTGAGGGAAGTAAACGACCACACTCCCTCTCTTGGGCAGAGATATTAGTGGCCCTGCACATGCGTGCCATAGCTCTAAAGACACCCCAGAAGCAGAAGCAGGAGCTAAAGCGAAACCAGAAGCACTCAAGGCAGAAGCAGAAGAAGAGGACGGAGATAAAGATCCCGATGACGGATTCTCATCGTCTTCTGTTGTGTTAAGATCAATCAAACCCACCATTTTAGAGAGATGCTTAGGACAATACAATGGTGTTGTAGTGGGAGCTGAGGAGAAAAAGTTGTGAAAAACAAGTGCTTTTGAGAGCGAGAAGGAGAGAGAGTTTCATGACTGCATTTTAGAGGCAAGTGTTTTAAGTGCTGCTGGCTGCTGCAACTTCGTCAATGTTAAAAGGAAGTGATGAGTAAAGACACTGACTCTAGGGGGAAGGAAAAAAAAATTATTTTACTTTTTAATAATTATGATTTATGATTTATGAAATTGGGGATGGTAGAAATCAAATCAAGCTTTAATGGGGTTTAAATTGGACATAAAAAAGAAGGATTTTAAAAAGAAGAGATGGGTATGTGGTCATGTGTGCTGTGTACATGCATAGAAGTAGTATGTGTATTCATGTGCTTTTTCTCATCTGCAGTGCTGAGAAGCAGAGCAGTGCTGCAACTGCTGCTGCTGCTTCTGCAATGCTGAGACTGCTGGCGCTGGGTGTGATGTGTGGCAGAAAGACAGAATAAGAGAGAGAGAGAGAGAGAGAGCCAGTTGAGTTGAGCCCTCCTGCGTTTTTTCTCTTTTTCAATTTCTTTATGAGGGTGAGTGGTGAGAGGGGGGGGGGGGAGGGGGGGGGGGGGCTTATTGGTTTTATAATAATGATATATAATATAATCGATTCTTTAAATACCATATCTCAACACCAAAGAACAGATGGAAGAGGAGTTTCTGTCTGTACGGCCGCCCTGTATTTCCGGGCGGATGTCTATTCTGTCCCCTTCTACTTCCTCTATTCTCATTCATGTCCCTTCCTCACATGGGTTATTTAACAACTTCTATATACTAACACTAACACTATGCTCTAATTGTATTTTTGAGAATTAGTGCGTTATAATGTTATTAGATATTATAATATAATTGTAGGGACTAAATGTTCTTTATATGTAAAAAATTATTCTCTCTTGTGAAATACAAGTGGAGTATGGACATTCCTCTCCTGTGAGGGGTTATTTATCTGGGCATGTACTTCATAGAATTCAATGTAATAATGTAAGTCCCAATCATGTATATCTGATTGTAAATAGCAGTGTAATATCTCTGCTATAATAACAGTTGTTGTAAATATCTGTGTAATACAGTAATCTGATAATTAATCAGTATTCAAAAAAAAAAAGATATTATAATCTATCTAACATCTACCATGAATATAACTATTTCTCCAAAATAGTTAAGCCTTGAGAGATTACATACTAAATAAACTTCCGAAATTGGGTCTAACTTAACTTTTTCTAACACAAATCTAATCTACATTCTTTTTGGTGTAGCCTAAGCACATTCATGTTTGGCAAAAAATAGAAGTAAATTTCCAAAACAAACATTACGGTCCAAGTTGTATCAATAAGTTAAAACAAAGTTTACGCATTCATCAACAACTCTTTTTTTTTTTTTTTTTTCCCTCTCTCTTGCCCAAAAGTTTTGACTTTCCCATATGGTCTTGTAGGCCATTATGAGTTGTTTTCTTAGGCAAAAAGCAATGACAATTGCCTGTCATTTATGCCTACCCGATAGGGGAACATGTAATTCACTTAAAACCAATAACATTTAATAACAGGTAATTCCATCAACTAATTAATTACTGTAACTAAAGATAATTTATATTAATTAAGAGGCTCTTCGCTTTTAATTCGAGTTTGCAATCTATCTAGTTTTAATCATTAATTTAGCCCCAAAAAAAGAAAAAAAAATACACTACTTGCTTTGTTAATCATTAGCAATTGCCATGCCTACCACAATTAAGGTCAAATTAGGTCGACATGCTAACATTTATCTTTACATAGTATCATAATTGTAGTGATAAGTTAACCTCATCACTTTGATCTTCTCAATATTTCTTACTTCCTACTCTTTTAAAAAAGAAATTATCTTGAAATGTTTACTATTGGTTTCAAAATTAAATAAGTGAAGATAATTTTACGTGATATTATAAGTACTTTTAAAGGTGTCTAAGTGCCTGTTTATTATAGTTTATTTAAGAGTTATAAGTACTTATTTAATTGTATAAGTACTTTTTAAAATTTTTTATGGTGTTTGGTTATTTTTTTAGTAGAGTTTTTTTTATCTCAAATAAGCTAATTTACCTTTACTAGCAAAAGCCCAAATTTCTACTAGTAAAAGCTCAAATTTTGAGCTTTTGGGAGTAGAGATTATAGAGCTTTTCTAAAAATATATAATATAAAAAATATCACACAGTTTAATGGTTCAAAAATACTTTTTTTATTGATAACTAAACACCTAATGACTTTTTGTCTAAAAACTTTATTAGTATAAGCTCTAGTGCTATAAACTCTACTGTTATAAACTATATTTAATAAATTGTACCAAACAGAATCTAATTTGAAGTATCATAAAATTAAAATATAACCTAAAAACAATTAAAAAAAGTATCAATAAATATAATTCATCGTCCACATAAAACAATTTATGGCACATATCACAGGAATCCCTGCAAAATTTGACAGTAACATCTGAAACTCCAGTCAAGGAGAATTGTTCATTACTAACAAAGCACGGAATGACTGCGAAATTAAACTTGGTTAAATGACTTATGCAAATGTAATTGCAGTTTAGAAAGGTGTGCCGGCCGGTGGTCATATATGAATCAATGTAATACTGGACTTAAAAGGATGGAGGGTAATAGTGTAAATTGAAGATAGGTAGAGAGAGAGAGAGAGAGAGAGGGGGAAAAAAAAGAAAAGAAAAGGTGCGAGAAATGACAATAAATGAAAAGGAGCAGGGGGAAAAAAAAAGAAAAGAAAAGGTGCGAGAAATGACAATAAATGAAAAGGAGCAGGTCTTTATCACCATCAGAGACATCAATGGCAAAGAACCCAGCACGGGGCTAGGGGGCCTAAGGCGCTGATAGGCCGTAGGCTGATGCGCAATTCACAATTTCACACTGACAGCAGGGGCAGAGCAGGGCTAGCCATATAACCCGGACAAAACGGGTTACTACTCAGCGCCCAATTGGCAATCACCCCACTTTATGCGTTTTTATCTTTTCTTGGAAACCCTCTTTTCCACGCGCACTCTTTGTCGCGTAGGTTTTATATCACTGTGATTTTCTCAAATTTTTTTTTTCATTATTGTTAGTTTTGCGAAAACTGAGAGGACAAGAAGACAAGAAGACAACCTCTGATGTTTTTTTAAAAAATAAAATTTACAATTAGTTTTGAAGATAAAAACGCAGTACCTATTTTGTTAAATATGTGTGTTGTTGCATGAAATATTAGTACTTATTCATGGTTTTCTAATTCAAGCCAGATATTGACATAATTACATGAATAAAATTATGACAATAATATTTTATTATTGATCAACTCACCTCCAATTAAGAGGATTTCATAATCATCTTTTATTTATTTTTTATTATAATGGCAGTATTTCTCAACTTTATTGGTTCATATATTTTTAGATACAACCCAAATCATAATAAATTGAACTTTAATGACAATTTATTTATTTTTTAAAAGAAAACTTCAGTACATTTGAAGGATGCATAATTAATTGATCGTTTAAAAAATAAAAAACCGCCACGGCGTGCGAGGGTGATGAACGCGCTGCATTGAGAATGTGATACGACATCTCCATCTCTTGCCCTTTTGCTTCGCTTTGCCCTTTTGCGTCAGTCCCACCCACCGCACTGAGATTGCTTCATTATTAGCCGGCCCCTGATTGGAGCGCTCGCTACTTTTTGATAACTGGGGCGGCTCTTGCTCTTATTTGGTTAACAAATAATTTAAAGCAAAAATAGCGTCCAGCGATCATGTTTAAGACGGGCAATGTACTGTGTCATCATTAAAAACCGGGGCGCTCCGATAAGTTTTTCTTTATTCAATATTTTCCAATTTTGAAGGTGAAATTCTCCGTTGATTGGTTGCCTTGTTGGGAAACCATCAACGTAAAATTGTACTATTTTCGCTACGCCTGCGACCACGACTAGGCATTGTTTGGACATTACCATTTTTTTGTCACATCCAATTTTTTCGAGGGAATTTCAGTTTTGTGCCAGAAATCAGTCAATTAATTTGACTGAAAACTAGTTTTTTTTTTAAAAAAAAATCTAAATAGATAAATAGATAAATGCTGTTATTATAATCCGTCAATTAAAATATTGTTAACGGCACAAAAGGGGAAATAAAAAAAAAAGATAAAAGCAAAAGCATTTATGGAATGATTGTAACAAGACTCACGTGCACCCATAGGTTAAAAGTTCATTAGACATGGATGAAATTGATATTGCTTGTGTTATGATATTGTTTGGCTCTAACATGATTAACCATAATTCTTATCTTAACCGATCTTATCATAATGTCGTTTGACCATTTTCTATTTCTTTTTTCTTTTTCTTTTTTTTTTGCCCTTTCGCATCTGGCGACAATTGGTTTGTTTGTCCCATATGGGATATTATGGTTGGCTCCGCAATAATAAATTTTTAACCATGATTATTGATGCTCGAAGTCGGCCTAATTAATAATAAATAATTGCTCCCCGTAAACGACAGCCGAAGTACCTCAAAGTTAATTTTAGATTTCTGATTAAAGATTTGAACAAACCAAAAGCAGAAGGGTCGTTGAACGGGCCCCAAGATTTATAGATATAGAGAAAGAGAACATTATTTTATCTTCTTGTGATTTCCCTTCTGTCTCTCTTTAACTTTTATTTATTTATTTTTCTTTCTTTCTTACTTTGACATTTTCTGTCCCTAGTGTCTGGTGTGGTGATTGATTAGCAGAGTACTTTCTTGCAAATCAATTATGCATATCAAGTGGGAAAGGTTGGAATTACCAAAAATTAAGGAGGGAAAAAAAAAGTTGAAGTTAATGTTCATGGCTTTACTTTTTCTCTTCCAATAATTATTTATTGGTAACCTACGCATTTGCTAAACCTAGGGTTGTCTATATCTAATTGAAGGTCCGAAATTGACCACGGCATACTGTTCATTAACAGAGATAATTACTCGTTAGTTGTTACTGGGTGGGATGAGGATTCAGGAGTGGGCTAAGCTAATTAGGCAAAGTTGAACAACCTCGCAGTTGAATTTAAAAAAAGGCATTGGGGCTAGGCCACGGTCAGACAAAATGTAACATGCTTTTTGATTAGTAGATTTTGATGTCTTGATTAATGCACACGCAATCTTTCACGTTACCACATTAAAAAAAAAAAAAAAAAACTCAAGTGGGAAACCTTTCTTTTATATAGATGGATATTTTAACGAGAAGGAGCCTTTTTCCTTGCTGTATGCCAACAGCCGCATCATAGTACAAACACCCCAATAGAAAAGTTCAAAAAGAAATGCTTTTTCATCTGACCGTTTTCATTTTTCAAAATTTATTTTAAATATTTTAAATGCACGTAATTAACCAATATTTGAAAAATATCTTCCACGCATGGGTCGGTAAAATTTTTTTTTTAAAAAAAAAGTACACAGAGGGAAAGAAACTAGTAATGCCAAATGCTTGATATCATTAAAAGTTGCCCTTTGGTAGGTAGTACCTATACGTAATATTTCATGAGTTAAGGTCTTTAAACATATGCGCCTTTCACTGATGGGTCTTTAGTTCATTGGGAGAAATTTTACACTTACAATATTGAGTACAAGGGTTCGAGTCTTCATAAGTACATTATAGAAGTTAGTTTCAGTTCTTCCTCAATTATCATTTAATTGAGTGGAGACAGTCTCTCTCTCACGAAATGTGAGTGAATAGGCACCCCTCGAATATTAGAGAGGGTTTAAAATATCTGGTCATATACTTCAATGTGTCAATATATGGTGGTAGTCTCAGTTATATAGTATGATTGTAAATATCAATTGTAATGTCTGATGTAATGTCAGTAATATCTGTGTATAACATACTTCAAAAAAAAAAAAAAAAACATCTGCGCCTTTCTCGGATCCCGCTGTGGCGCGATGGGTTGTACCCGTACCTCCGCTTTTCTTCTATGTCTTAACAAATACTAAATTTTATTGAGCACCTTGTACTCATTTTTATTTTGAATTATTTTGTAAAATTAAATATTTTCCTGTCTAAATCCTTTGTTTAATTTCATTTAGCACTTGTTCTTCTCGATTTTTATTTTTCTTTTCTTCTTCTTCTTCTTCTTCTTCTCCAACTGTCGGCATTAGCATATTCATCTACGCTAAAATAAATTCTTGAGCCAGAGCTTATCTTATTTAATCTTTTTTGACAAAAAAATTTTCCCAACAAAAATTAAAGAAATTAATAGAGACAATTTTCTATTTTGTGGATTTTTCTCCACCAGGGTCAATGGACTATATCTACTCCACTCACTTCATCTCCAACAAATCATCTAAAAGCTAATTCAAAAGGAAATTAATTGAGGATTTTCAATAGCAAATAATCTGAAACCTCGTCATAAAATTTGTCATTTTTCTTGACAAGAGCCACGCATGTTCTGTAATTTGGTCTGTATTAATTAATACATCTATAATATGAAGAGAGACACGCATGTTCCATAAATTACTTATAAAGTAGTGTTGTAAGAGTTGGTAAGTTTAATGTTGGAAGAGTTAAAAACTCACCGAGTAGTGTCGCAGTAAAATTTTTAATGCAATTTAAAAGGATGAATACAAATCAAAAATAAAAAATTGCCACAAGCTAGGTAGTTTAGTCGATTAATCAAAAATAAAACTCAATTATCATTTAATTGAGTGGAGACAGTCTCTCTCTCACGAAAATGTGAGTGGATAGACAACCCTCGAATATTAGAGAAAATTTAAAATATTAGTATAATTGTAAATATCAATTATAATGTCTAATATAATATCAGTAATATCTATATATAACAGACTTAAAAAAAAAAAATCGATTCGTCTTTAAAAGGCACAATTAAAAATGTTGGCCAAATGAAAATTTTTTCCAAGAAAATGTTCATATGGTTACTTAATAAATGCGGCGAACCATTAGTTAGTCTGATTTACTCTAGAGCCAGTATAATGAATGAATGGCTCAGTTGGACTGTTAGTCAGTGGCCCAATCAAGTTCGTAATCAAGTGATTAATAAATAAATAAAAATAGGAATGGATGAGTGTGTGTGTGTGTTTGTGTATATACAGTATTCTCTCTCAAAAAATCACATCAGTCTTCCACGTCTCCTGTGCATTCTGATCACTGACTACTGAAAAAGTACCAGTGGCAGCCTCCCAGCAATACTTTCCTCAAAGAGCGTGAAACACACCCCCACCAACAAGTGCTATGATCGAGGAGAGTGCGCGTGGGATTAGCGGTTTCACGCAATCAGAGAGAAAGGGTCAAGATCAAAGAAGCAGACTCAATGACTAAAGTGTGGGGAGGACCCCTCGACTTTTACGCGGGTGCTCTCTCTGCTTCTTTCAGCCTTTCATCGTACTTTAGTCACGTCAATCACCCTTTTACTTGCTTACACGCGCCCCAACGCCCCCCCTGCCTTACCTGCAACTTTTGTGTGTTGTGGCTACCTTCTTTCGCTGCCGTAGCTTGCTATTCCTGCCCACACACGTTTCTGTTTCACGAGCCCTCTGATGATCTTGATTCAAGGGTAGTGAAGGTCATTTCGGGTATATCCATGTGGTCTGAAGAGTTGGCTTTTAATTTATTGTAGCTCTGTTGTCCTCCGTCATTCAAAGCATCAAAAACTCTTTCTTTCCACTTCTGTATTTAGGGCACGTGGCAGGTCTCTGTGGTGGGTGGGTCCCACTCAGACTTGCCAAAAGGAACTAGACAGGTCGTTGTCTGGATCACAGGCTGTTGGCCTACTTTTATAAGGTTACATCGCTTTGATCGTACGGCCAGGAACGGCCAAATCTGCATTTAAGGCGTCGGACTCAGATGCCAGGCTCAACTCAATGGCACACATGGTGTTATCTTATCTTTTTCTTTTCTTAATATAACAATATTATGTAATAAAAAAATAACATTATTATTATTATTATTATTATTAAGAGCTCTCCATGACCAAGAGAGTAATAAGAAATATAAATTATTTCGTCCAAGGTTTGATTTGTTTTTTTTTTCTTTTGATTTTAAAAGTAAAATAGTAAATTTATTATAATTCAATTAAATCATTAACGGCAGTTTTTTTTTTAACTAAAATGATTAACGGCGGTTACTAAAATGGTGGATGGGTGATGTTAAAATATAGACTAAGGGTTTAAAATTGAACAAAATAAATTTTTTGTAATATTTTTTTTTTACACGGAATAAACTCAAGATGAACGGCTGATACTTTCCCACAACTCTTTAAAATTTAATTTCGAGTTCTCATCCACTCAAATTTCCACCTTGACATATATTTCTTCTCATCACCTCGCGCGTGCGCGTGTGTGAATCAGCCGGACAAAGGAAATTTCTTATCTCAATATTTAAGTTTAGTTTTTTGTCTTATCGCAAAATCAGATGTTATGTACAGAGGCTCTTAACATATAACTTTACAAGTAAAGCCGCTAGCTAGTGTCCTTCGATAAGAAGAAAAAAAGCAGGTACTAAATAACTAGTGATCCGTGCATATATGCTAACAGAGCGATACAAGAGCTAACTCGGCATTGTGCTTCTCAAGCTCATTTATCGGCAAAATACTTCTGGCCCCGTTGCTATTCATTCAGTATGTTGCCTGAAATTGAATTTTCTTCCAAGGAGTTTGCTGTGATTTTACTTCATGCACTCGTTGCAGTTGCCAGTTGCAATTTGATGTTCGTCAAGCAGCATCTCACTACATATTATAATTTCGACACATATTTTGCTTAATTTATATTTTAGATAATTTTTTGTCTTGTAATAATAATATTTCTAATTAAGAATTCTTGACCATATAAAAGTTAGAAATAAGTTACTAGAAAAAATACACACTTCAATGCATTTTATCTTGTAATGTATTAAAATATCTGTTTTATTATTTTTTACTTTATTCCTTACTTTGATATGGTCTAGACCCCTAATTTTATACACACACACTACCAAGCTGTCCTTTTAATTTGACATGGTGTAAATAAAGTATATAATTCATGAAAAACATAGCAATAATTATTAATTTATGTGAGTGTATATCAGTTATATATGTCACAATTACTTTCCTGCACGGCTCATGCACAATTCCACTTCGGCCGTGAATCAATAATATCCAAGTATACACAACGGAGTTGATCAACATTTAAGCAAAAACCCAAATTTCACATTTCTTTGTCAAATCAGAATGATCTTGAATCTATCAACTCAGATCGGATAATTTGATGAGAAAACTCAATTATATAATTCATCTATGAAATCTCATTCTCAAATGTCTTGTAATGAGGAAGATGTAGATATCTTCGATGGCATTTTTCTACGACAAAATTGAGTTTTAGTGTCTACTCCGAGGGTCCTTCTTAAGCAATCATACCGTCCCAACATTGATCAAAATTTCAAATCGAATCTGTCAAAAAGAAAATAACTAGGGTCAATCAGGCATCAATGAGTCCAGTTTGGGCCTACAATGAACTGGGTTGATAAAACTTTTCATCAGATGCCATGGCCCATGACTTGCCCTACATTGACCTTCATTATAATAATTAATGATTTGCTGATAAGGTATGAGTTCAAGAGCCACCATTAGGCAACTGCAAGAATCTTTTATATATCGTCAGAATTCAGAATGGGTATCTATGTAGTTGGTAGATAAATCCAACTAAAACGTACAGTGTATGAAAAATAATTGTATTTTTAGTTCACGGAACAATTAAGACTTTAAATAAAACTTGAGTGGAATCCACTTCCTAAAGTATACTTTTTGGTGGGGGGGGGGG
>MKYO02029334.1:135832-146993 GCA_002013955.2 Citrus medica
GGGGGGGGGGGGGGGGGTTTACCGGAAGTGATTAATAGTAATAATAATAATTACCTTAACCCACACCCACGATTGTTATTATGATCGATAAATGTAGCCTTCCCGTAAATTCTGTCAGCGACCTTTTGATCCGTACAGCTCTCCGAAGTAGAGTAGTTATGTAGGGGAGTTGTATTGGTGTCAAGATAATGGAGGATAATGACTAGAATAATGGAGGAAAGAAACATAGGTATAGGACCAAAAAACCAAAGGAGCAAATTAAGGGCAAAATATAAAGCTCTAAGTCCTAGTGACCAAAATTCACCACCTTTAATAATGGCTATCTCGGCGTACTTAACAGGGATGTTGTCTTCTGGCATGCTTATGAGATAAGTAGCGTGGACAAAATGCCTGGTGGATTGAACGAAACAAGAAAAAGCTAGTAGAAAACAGGAGAGAAGGCTTATGTACTTGATTGAGATGGTGGATGCCCTAGTGTCTCCCAATATTAGTACGCTCTCAAATATGTTATTTGTTGAGCTGCCAAGCCAGGCCCCAATCAGAGAGCTCAGAGTTAAGGAGACTGTTGATAAAAATGTTGCTGCAGATATGTTTGATGTTATCACCGTTATAGCTACACTAGCGTCCTTCTTCTCAACCTGCATGCAGTAAATTAAATTGGTTGAATGTACAAAATTATAATAATCGACAATGAAATAGGAGCTAGGTAGCAGCTAGGTGCCTGCATAAATCTTTCGACCCAAGCTCTTTTATCGTTGTTTTCGAAGCCGAAGGCTGTGGTGTGAGGATGATGAAGGTATCTGTAAAGAAGGAATAGATGGTATGTAAACATGATCAGCAGCCCCAAGGGGACCAAAACCAGATCAAGGTACTCCTTTTGGAAAGTCATGCTTCGACTTTCTTTGTGCCAAAAAGAGCGATGTAAACCCGCTTAATTCTCACTTTACTTATAAAATCTGTGCTACTAGTACTACCTGCAAATTCGGATTTGTTTAAGTCTAATCTGACCTTTTCCACTTATGTTTTTTTTGTGACTAACTTGCTGCAATCTCTTCTTCCGATTCACAAGGCATCTATTTGACACGTTAAAAACGAAATTTGCCGATTTCAGTATTAGGACAACTGTATGTTTTATAAAATTATTGATTTATGATCGATCAAACTTCCAAGCTATGGGGTGGGGATATAGCATGTTGCCTTTTACCCCAAGATTTAAGCCGATGATAATATACTACAAGCAATTATTTATCTTCCCTAAGAGTCTAAAATCCAAACATAAAGAGTCTAAAGTATCAAATAGTGAGGCAAACCAATACCAATCATTNGAGTCTAAAGTATCAAATAGTGCGGCAAACCAATACCAATCATTAAGCAGGTCATCGATTTAAAACAAATTAACTTGAGTGTGTTGGGACTTCAGGCAATCCACTATCATTAAGCAAAGTATCTTCATTTCTGGATATTCTCTTGGTTTCGTTGACTTTTATTTTATTTATTTTATTTTTTTTTGGGAAGAGGTTTCGTGTACTTTAATTGGCTTGCGTTTGAGAATATCCAGAAATGAAGATGCTCTTCTTGATAATCCACTACTCATGCATACTGATTTTCTCTAAGATGTGTATTATTTTGCATATTAGCATCTAGGCTCTCAACCTCATTGCTACATTTTGCAAATTAAATCAGCTGAAAATGATTTTTAACTGTCAAAACTGGTGGTCAACAACCTAACAGACAAAGAATTTAATCTGATAGGACTCAAGTGAAATATATACTTCCAAAGTCTTAGATTTATGAATTGCTTCTTCTCAATGACATAAAGTTGAGAAAGATACTGAATTTATTACCAGAGTGAAGACAGCAGAGACAAGACTGCCAGCAGAAACAGATATTCGGAGCAATAACAAAGTACAAATCCTTTACTCTTAAATTCACTTTGGAAATTATTTGAAGATCGAATATTGGGGGATTGATCGATTCTTTACGGATAGACTTCAATGAGGGACTTGATACCAAATATAGGAGCTATTTTGTAGTGAGTGAAACCGGCGTTCACGAAAAGACTTCCCCATTCTTGCTCAGTTCTCTCTTTTCCACCAACATTAAAGTTCATAAAAATGTCAAACAAGAGCTTTGATTCTGTTAATTCACGGTCATCTTCCTTTTCATCGATTACAATATCTATGATTAATACCTTTCCTCTCTCACCATTGCTTGCAATAGCTTCTCTGCATTTCTTCAATAGCTTCAAGCAATCCTCGTCATCAAAAAAATGAAAAACCGTCTGCATGCCAATCACCCAATATTTAATAATTAATATCCACCATTAATTAAAATTATTTCACGCGTATTCATACACCATCTTCCAACGTGTGTGTGCATAGGAAATGATGTTTGCCCCGGGTCAAACCCCGAAAATGATGTAAACAGTGTCGTTTTGATTATTTTTTTTCTTTTTGAATACTCTAAAACGACGACGTTTCTGATGATATTTTGAGAATAAAATCTATCTTCCTCTTCGTTTTCGTTTCTTCGTTTCACCTGTGAAAGCAATAGAGCAACAGATCCCAACTTGGTCTTGTTCCGTTTGACCGTAAATCTCATCATTTCTTCGTTTCTTCATTTCTTTACTTTCCTTCCTCTCCCGAGGTCCAGGCATTCGGGATCCACGACGACCGAGTCACAGCCACGATCATCGTCAACGCTGGTAACACTGGTAGTCGAAGCTTGTTCGGGAAATTGAACTCATGAAGCGGCAAAGTTCACAGCCCGAGGTAATGCTTCGTTTTTTCCTCTTTAGGTTATGGCAAAATGGGGACGATTTGGTTGATCTAGGTTAGGCTGCCCTGTTGAATTTAATTTCATTGCTCAGCAAGTGCTAAATTTCGTTCTTCTTTGATTTAATTCCATTGCTCTGCAAGTGCTAAATTTTTTTCCTTTTTAATTGAATTGAATTTAATTTAATTTTTGAAGATTACACTTTTAGAATCTTCCTCATTTGGAACTTTGTTGAGTTCTAGTTAGTTAGGCATCCGACCCACAATCATGGCATCAGGGTCTCTTATTTGATTTTCATGACCCTGGTCTAGGATTCATGACTCTTGCATTTTTTTATCCTCTGTCTTAATTTTTGTAACAACAATTACAAAACTATGAGTTAATCTCTTTGAATTATTATTGTTGCTAAAGTGTACACCCAACGGAATAAGTTGGTCTTAGTGGGAATTTTTCTAATTACAGTGGTTAATTGTTAAGCACAAGGAGGGTTTGTGATGGAACAAATCGATGGAGGGTTGTATTTTATCTCCAGTTGTGTGTGTATAGATTGTGTGCATTTTGGCTTGGGTTATTTGATAGCCTTTCTGGCATGTTGCTTCTAGTTTTCATAGTTGCTAGGTGGTATTTTAGTATTAGCTGGGTGGTATTTTTTGGCATGTTGCTTCTAGTTTGTTTCTGGCATTTTGGTATTAGCTGCTGGCATGTGGCTTGGGTTGTGGATGGTATTTTCTAGCATGTTGATATTAACATATATGTTTCCATAATATTGATTTTGATGATAACAAACAAGATTAAGAATGATTAATCTTTTAAGCTCAAATTATTTTTTATACATTGTAAATAAATCATTACTTTTACATTGTAAAGGTTTTATATTTAATGGAAAATGATTTTATGAAATTGGTTGTTTTTCAAGTTATGATTTAATTGAAAGATTTTTGAAAACTTTGAAATCAAGTATTGCTTGAAATTTTGGAAAAGGACTTATTTGAAAAGGGTCATAGCATTTTGGGCTATACCATAATTTCAGAAAGGTTTGGGATTAACAAACGGCTAACCGTTTATTTTAAACGGCTAACCGATAATTTCCAGAAAGCATGTTCTGCAAGGTATTGTTAAAATGATGATTCTGGAAACTAACGGTGAACCGTTTACTGAAAACGGTTAACCGATTATTTCCAGATTGCTAACCTTGAACCGTTTAGTAAGAACGGTTAAACCAAATTTGTTTTGCAGGTCTCTGGAAATTAACGGCGAAAGGGTAAGCCTAAACGGCTAACCGTTTATTTGAAAATTTGCCCAACGGTAACTTTGACCAGCCCAAACGGTTAACCGTTAATGGTTAACGGCGAACCGTTTTCGAGCAGACAGTCTATAACGGCTAGTTTTTCAGCTCCAACTATAAATAAGCTCAATCCAATTCAAACAAGAAGTTTTCCAACGATCATCATTGAGCAAAATATTGAGAATACAACTTTCATTGAGCTTTAAATCTTTGTATTCATCTTATTCATTCACACATTGAGCTTTCACTTGTGATCAAACACATTGTGTGAGAGAGATTCATTTGTAATCTTTTTTGTAAAATCAAGTTAAGAGATTGTAAGTGTTGGGATACACTTGGGTTAAGAGATTGGGGATAATCTCTTGTTGTAAAGGTCCATTGACACCTTGAAAGTCAATTGTAAGCGTTTGAAGCCTTGGGAGGCTAGCTTAGTGAAATCCTCAAGCCCGGTGTGCTTGGAGGCGTGGACGTAGGCGGGGATTGCCGAACCACGTAAAAATCCTTGAGTTTGCTTTCTCTTCCCTTACTCATTTATTATTGTGCTTTTATTGAATTTATTGTTTTCGAATTTATTAAGGCATTAGATTAAATTATTGTGTGGTTTGCCTAGGATAATTTTTAAAATCCCAATTCACCCCATTCTTGGGTTGCCTAGTTATTATTTCAGTTGCTTCTAGTTTGTTTCTGGCATTTTGGTATTAGCTGCTGGCATGTGGCTTGGGTTGTGGGTGGTATTTTCTGGCATGTTGCTTCTAGTTTGTTTCTGGCATTTTGGTATTAGCTGTTGGCATGTGGCTTGGGTTCTAGGTGGTATTTTCTGGCATGGTGCTTCTAGTTTGGAGATTAGCTGCTAGGTTTCTGGCATTTTAGATATTAGCTGCTGGCATGTGGCTTGGGTTTTGGGTGATATTTTCTGGCATGTTGCTGGGTGGTTCAGGCAGTAATCATGCTGTCCATATGTTCCAGTTTTCTTTGCTTTTAAGTCTAACTAACTGTAATTGAAATTAAAATTTGATTTGGGTAATTTCTTTGGCATTATTAACTGTAATTGTTTCTATTTTTGGGCAGTTTATTCCCAAGGGACTATTAACCACAAACAATGCCATCCGAGCTAAGTGAGAATCGAAGCTCATTGCAAATGTGTAATGGATGCGGTAATCATATGGAGTTGTTAACGTCATGCACAACAAAAAATCCAAATCGAAAATTTTGGATTTGTAGAGGATGTAAGAACTTTTAATGGGCAGAAAATCGTAAACCTACCGAAGAGAAAATAGACTTGTAAGCGGACGAAATTAGGAAGTTAGACTTAGAGTTCGAGTGTTTGTCCGTTAAATTTCAATTATTGCATAAAGAACTTGAGCATATGCGAGAACGTGAAGTGCAGAGGCGATTATTGGACGACGAACTTCGAAAGAGAGAGGCACCACGATATGATTTTATTAAAATACTGATGATTGTTGTATTATGTTTTCTCTTAAAGTATTATTTTTAAGTTATTTCAAGTTAAAGACTTGTAGACATATGTAATAGCATTTTCAAGTTAAATATAAGTTTTCGAGTAGTCTGACTCTCTGGATTTAATTCATAGTATTATAAAATTATAATTTCACCCCAAAAATTATTCTCAAAATTATACTATGGCCCAAATCATTCTAATATTTTCCAAATTAATCTATTTCTAGAATTTAAAAAATAGACTTATGAACTCCATAGTATTATAAAATTATAATTTGGCCCCAAAAATTATTCTCAAAATTATACTATGGCCCAAATCATTCTAATATTTTCCAAATTAATCTATTTCTAGAATTTAAAAAATAGACTTATGAACTCCATAGTATTATAAAATTATAATTTGGCCCCAAAAATTATTCTCAAAATTATACTATGGCCCAAATCATTCTAATATTTTCCAAATTAATCCAATTCTAAACTTTTGAAAATAAACTTTTTAATTCATAGTATTATAAAATTATAATTTGGCCCCAAAAATTATTCTCAAAATTATACTATGGCCCAAATCATTCTAATATTTTCTAAATTAATCTATTTCTAGAATTTTAAAAATAGACTTATGAACTCCATAATTTAAAAAATGTCGAAATACACATACACCAAATTACATTAGTTCATTAGTTGAATAATACATAAAACATAAGCATAAGCTAACTTCGATTACATGCTTGGTTCATTAGTTGAAAACTCCCCTTGATTGGCCTCCTCGAAATTTTGTTGCGGTGCATGCTGCAAGTGTACATGATGAGCTGGACTGTAATTCATCAAATACTGATAATAAAGGGGGGAAAATGCATGTTGTGGGTGTGGTTGCTGTTGTACCAAAAAAAAAAAGTTAAAAACAAATTATCAAACATATGACAATGAAAGGAAATAGCAAATAAAAAAATATTACCATAGCCATATTGCTCTCTTGTGTTGGGATTGTAGTGGCCACCTAAGAAGATAAATCATGTATCTCCGCGTCCTAGGTATGGATGGCAACCAAACTCGGACCCGGATTGAACTCGGAAAATCCGGTCCGGGTTCAACCCGCACCGGCATAGTTTTTATCTGGAATCCAGATTAATTTTTGACAACCCGCATTTTTCCAGCCCGGATCTGGTTTCAGGTGAACCTGCAAATCCGGAACCCGGACCCGGATATTATTTATTTTAATATTAATTTTGATCCGTAAATCCGCAAATATAAATAGAAAAAAAATAAAAACAAAAGTGAACCCTAGATCTATCTCGTTCCTCTGAACTCTGAAGTCTGATCCTCTCTCGAAATTTCTCCTTCAACTTAAAAAACATTACTGTAAATCTGTAATTTCTCCTTTTAAAATCTCAAGTCTCATCCGCAATTCGTTCTTCTCTCAATCTTTCTCACCCGTGAGTCGTGAGCCCGTGACTCATTCCTCACCTCAGTCCTCCGTCATCACTTAATCTCTCTCACTGTCTCTGCAACTCTCTTGTAATCTCTTCTTCAGATCAGATCAGATCCTTCGTGGCGTGGCTTGTCATCACCTTCACGGCGAGGCTTTGTTCGTTTCATCACTCATCAGCATCACTCATATGATCTCTCACTCTGTCGCGGCCAGCAAAAGGGGTTGAAATCCACCTCAGTCTCGCGGCTGTGTTCTATGTTCATCAGCATATTCTTCAGCTGCTGCTGTGAATATTTGTGAGTCTCGGCTTTTCTCTTTACAATTTATGCTCTATTACACTTTGATTTTCCCTCTTTGCAATTTTCGTGTTGTTATGCTTTGACCTTTGAGCTTGTATTGCTTCTGGCACAATGGGATTATTGAAATCATTATTGAAAAGATTATCTTAAGTAAAAATGTACTTAATTTGCATCAATTAGATATTAATGAACTGCATAATGGAAAATCTTCAGAGATTTTCTCAAATTAACAACCCCAAATGATTCTTGTTTCATTAGTGTCGATAAAAATTAACGGTAATAGATGTTTGAATAGATTTATTATCTGGTCAAAGTATGAATAATGTATGTATATGCGTTTTAAGAGCATCCATAGATAAATTAAATTAAGCCTCTAGAGATACGATTGTTTATGATCAAATGCTCATGATCCGAATTAGCAAAAAGAGATTGGTTAAAATCCGATGTTTAGATCAAACTAACAATAGAGTTTGCAAGCTTAAAGAGATGCATTATAGGACAATCATGTGATCATTTTTTTTTTCAACACTTCTGCCTTTGGTTGATGTGATTATAGTGATATGATGGACCTTATTATCTAAAAATTAATTGGAAGGCATGGAAGCCTCCACCCATTAGCAATGATAATTGTAATGTGCATGCAATTGATGCTCAACCTTTTGTGATTTGATGAAACTGAGATATATTATGCAATTAATTATTTGATTTCTTATTAGATTGTGTATGTGGTATCTATGATTAGCTCCCCATTCATGTAACTCTATGATTGATTGGAAAGCTCACATATTATAGTGATATGATTTAGTAAATCATACTAATCTGTATCAGAATTCTGTAGAGACAGATTGAGCATGGAAAATGAAATGACATTAACCATGAATTTGAAGCTTATGGCTAAACACTGTTATTAAAAAAATATATGGTGTATTGTTTTTGTTATTTTTGGAAGGTGATGACATATCACATAACCCTAGGATTACATACCCAAATGCGAAAAGAAATTGTGAATGGTTGCCAGTCAAAATTTATGAGTTGCCCAGGAGAAAATATTCAATATTTTACAGATATTTTATGTGTAATTATGGGAGTGGGGTGAAAAAAATAAAATATAATAATAGCAAAAGCTTAACGTGTCCGATTGACTGTGTCTGTGTTCTGTGTTCTGTGTTCTGTTTTGCTCTCTTTGTAATTTTAATATCTATACTTTGTGACTTTAAGAGCTAAACTCTGTGATTTTTAGTGTCTATACTTTGTTATGCTTCAATTTTATTATTTATAGTTTATTTTTTGAATTATTTTTTATTGTTGCTGTTAATAGAATAGAAATGGTATCTCTAAAATATTATTTATAGCTTTTACGGTTAAACATAGCATATAAATTGGAAGAAGTTGCTGGAATTAATTATATCTTGACATAATTTTTGTAGAGTAAAAAATTTATATGGAAAATGAACAAAGAATCGACTTGGATGCCTCTGAAAAAAGTGATGAAAGTGTTTGTGTGAGAGTTAGGACAGAATCAGAAAATAATAATGATACAGCTGTTGAATTAGAACCAAATTCAACAGCAGCAGTTCAGAGGAGTAGTCGTGGCCGTAGCTAGGGGTGGGCATTTTACCCGACTCGACCCGATAAATTTCGGGTTCGGGTCGGATCGAGTCGGGATCAAAACCTAATCGGTTTGAAATTTACAAACCCGATCGGGTTGTGATTGGTTCGGGTCAAACCCGACCCGATCCGAATACCCGATCGGGTTCTAAAAAAAAACGTAAGCTAAATTTACAAACCCGAACCCGATCGAATTGACCCAATTTCAACCGACCTGAACTAACCCGAACTGACCCGAACTGACTCGAACTGACCCGAATTGACCCGATTTCAACCGACCCGAACTGACCCGAATTGACCCGAACTGACCCGAACTAACCCGAATTGACCCGAACTCAATCCTACCCATTTTAAATCCAACCCGATCCAACCCGAACATAACTCAAATTAATGACCCGACCCGAAGATAGTTCGGGTCGGTTCGGGTCGGATCATTAATTCGGGTTATGTTCGAATTGTTCTTTGTCTAATCCGAACAACCCGAAACCCGATCGGGTTGACCCGAACCCGACCCGAACCTGATTTTTCCCACGCCTAGCCGTAGCCGTGGCCGTAGGGGTAATACTAATCCTGTCACTTCACAAAAACGAGATGGTGGTGGTAGAGTAGTCTCTGATGCTTGGAATCATTTCAAAAAAGTTAAGTTAGGTGAGGAAGTTCAGGCAATTTGCAATTACTGTGGGTTAGTTATGCAAGGACATTATTCGAGGGGTACTAATCACTTAATAAACCATGTTAAACGTTGTCCTAGAAGGTCATTTAAGAATGTACAGCAAATGCACCTATCCTTTTCTTCTAAAGTTGATGGAAGCACTTCACTTAGTAATTGTAGTTCTGAGTCAAAATGGGATATGGCTACAGTAAAGCTTTTTGTAGCTAGAATGATTGTACTACATGAGCTCCCCTTGGCATTTGTTGAGTATGTTGGGTTTTATGACTTGTTGAAGCTACTCCAACCTTCTATTGAGACTATTAGTAGAAACACCATCAAAGCTGAAATTTTGAGGCTTTATGATGTTGAAAAGAAAAAGACAATGGGTATTTTGGAAGCTTGTGGGAGTAGAATCGCAATTACTACTGATATGTGGACTGCTAGTAACCAAAAAAAAGGATACATGGTTATTACGGCACATTACATTGATAGTTCATGGGTGTTGCGAAGTCGTATTATGAGGTAATATTCTTGAAACTTTTTTTTCTGGTTTAAGCATAAATTAATGTCCTGTCTAATATTTTAATTATTTTTTCACATTGTTAGGTTTATATATGTGCCAGCTCCACATAGTGCTGAGGTAATGTGTAATGAGTTATATGATTGTTTGATGGATTGGAATATAGATAGAAAATTGTCCTCTGTAACTGCTGATAATTGTGCTGCAAATGATTCTATGATTGCCTTGTTGTTGGGGAAATTTTCTACTAGTTCAATGATTATGGGTGGCAAATTCTTTCACATGCGTTGTTGTGCTCATATATTGAACTTGATAGTTAGAGATGGTTTGTCAGTGATACAAAAGGGAGTTGAGAAAATTAGAGATAGTGTTCATTATTGGACAGCAACACCAGCTAGAGTTGAAAAATTTGAGAATGCAAAAAAACAATTAGGTATTAAGGAAACCAAAAACTTAGTACTTGATTGTAAAACTAGATGGAACTCTACTTACTTGATGCTTAGTACTGCATTGCTGTATAAAAATGTATTTGATCGTTTAAAGGAACGTGAGAGAAATTATACATCTTTACCTAGTGAGTTATAGTGGAATTTGTCAAAGCTTATGTGTGAGTATTTAAAAAGCTTTTATAAGTTGACAAAACTTTTTTCGGGGACACGGTATCCGACATCTAATTTATTTTTTGCCAAGATTTGTGAAATTAGATTGTCAATGAATGCATAGTTGCAATCACCAATTGAGGGGGATAAAAAATATGGCTACCAGGATTATTGCAAAGTATGAAAAGTATTGGGATGTTATTCATGGAGTTCTTGCAGTGGGGACTATGTTAGATCCTAGGCGTAAAATGTTACTGATTAACTTTTTATTTCCTAAAATATATGGGGAAAGAGCTGAATCTGAAATTGAAAGAGTGCGTAAGTTATTTGTTGATTTAGTACATGAGTATGAAGTAAATCATCTATCAAATTCAAGTGGGGGGGTTAATGGTGCCAATTCTCAAGCTGCTGCAGGAGGGGACTCTAATATGTTAGATTTAGATTTGGATGAAATGGCTGATGAGTGGGCATTATTTAGAAATGAAAACACACAAAATACTCATTCCAAATCAGAATTAGAGTTTTATCTTGAGGAG